>PKRV01000102.1:1401032-1530637 GCA_003709505.1 Hyphantria cunea | reverse complement strand
AAAAAAAAAAAAAAAAAAGAACGTATAAACAGAGAGTACGTATCAGAAATTATTCACAGTCCCGTGGAACTTGCAGAAATTTTACAAAATGGCTGCGCAAATTTGACAGAGGAACAGCGCCAGACTTTGATAGTGTATGCTGCAGTGTAGATAACGCCTCGGGTGAAATCCTGTTTTTAGACGCACCGGTTGGAACAGGTAAAACTTTCCTAACCAAACTTATTTTAGCTCGAATAAGGAACCAAAATAAAATTGCCCTTACTGTCGGCCCTCGTCCCGATACCCCGAGGAACGAGAGCCGATGGAATTGCTGCCTGTCTGAAGAGTTCTGTTTTATGGCGCAATATATCATTTACACACCTGTGTGTAAATATGCGTGCACAGTTAGGAGGCTGCGGAAATGCACAGGAGTTTTCTAATTTATTATTACAAATAGGCGTATTAAAAAAAGACCATAGAAGAAGACGGAAAAGTTATTTTGGTAGATAATCTCTGTTTTTGCGTTACATCACAACATGAGCTTATTTCTTCTGTGTACGGCGATTCCACAAACATGGGAAATCAAGCCGGTTCTTGGCTATATCAGCGAGTTATTTTTCCTCACCGCAATGACCAAGCTGTGGCAATTAATTTAAGAACCGGTAGAATTTTTGAATTCTCTCAACACACCCGGACTTCCAGCCCACAAAATAGTTTTAAAAGTCGATGTACCAATAATTTTTCTCAGATATTTATGTACTCCCAAACTTTGTAACTACACTCGGCTCAAATTCACAAATCTGCAGCAAAACATAATCGTAGCTGAAATATTAACCGGTTGCGGCGCCGGTAGTATTGTTTTTATTCCAAGAATACCTCTAATTCATAATAAGTTTCGACCGTGGGAGAGCCACGCTTCGGCATGCATGGGCCGGCTCGACCGGAGTGATACCACGACCTCACAGAAAACCGGTGTAAAACAGTGCCCGCGCTGTGTTTCACCGAGTGTGTGAGGATACCGGCCCATAATCCTACCCTTCCTCTCATCCCCCTTCCCATCCCCAAGGTTGGCAACGCACTTGTGACGCCTCTGGTGTTACGGCTGTCCATGGGCGGCGGTAATCGCTTACCATCAGGCGATACGTCTGCTCGTTTGCCAACTATTACATAAAAAAAAAAAGAAACTTTCCTATCTCTTTCAAGCAAGTGCAATTCCCAATCAGTCTCTGTTGTGCCACGACGATTAATAAAGCTCAGGGCCAGACATTATCCGTTGCGGGGGTGGACCTAAGTATTGGATGCTTTTCCTACGGTCAACTATACGTAGCTCTTTCACGCGAGAACAACCCTAATGACCTTTTTGTGTACGCTCTTGATGGTTCCACAGCTAATGTTGTTTATAAAGAAGCACTAGCATAAATAAAATAAAAATGATTTGTATCGGTATCCTCCAACAGCGCTTTGCACTAAAAAATACATTGTTAAGTTCCGACATCGATGCGAACGATGTCGCATGCACAGCTAGTCCTCAATAATGTTGATATTAAAAGCTTCCACATTTTGACAAATTGATTTGTATTGGATTTGGTCTTTTGTGGGGAAGAACAAGATCGAAGTTAAGCTGACAGCCAGAACGCTGTTCAAAGTTTATTTATTTACATAACACATTTTGCACTTGTGGTGCATTAGCGGACTTAATCCCTAAGGCATTCTTTACCAGTCAACCATTGTGTGATTATCCGTACCAATAAATAAAATTGAAGTGTCTGTTTGTAACTTAAAACTAATATCTATACCTTTTCAATAATTGCGTTTAAAAGTATAACATTACAAAAAAAAATTAATAATTAAGCTAATCTCTGGAACGGCTGGACCATTTGAGGGTACTTTTACTAGCTAATGAATGAATCAGTTGAGTTTTATTTAAGACTAGCTGAGCTCCGCGGTGTTGCCTGCCGCTGATGTAATACTGAGTCGAGGCCAGTCTAAAATAAGTAGCCTCAGTCAAAATCGTTTATGCCATTCCAGTGATTAAAGCCAAACAGACAAATAGACAAAAATTAAAAAAGTTGTTTTGGTATATGTTTGTTTATACATATGCATTTAGTAATATTACAAACCGACATCCAATTTCATTTACTTGTATAGTCCAGCTTCGTCTTGCGGTGTCACCACGGGGGTTCGCAGCTGTTAGGAATAGCAAATAAATAATCAAAAATGAGGTAAATATATAATTAAATTTGCTAAAATCAATTTATAAAACACTCAAAAACACCTTGACGTAAAGTAAATTTATTTTAATTTTATGAACACTTATAATCCTACTAATATTATAAACATGAAAGTCTGTAAGTAGGGATGGATGGTTGCTTTTTCACGTAAGAACTACTCAACGAGTTTGGATGAAACTTTACAATAATATAAATTATATATTAACATTAAGCCGCGATAACAGACTTATATGTTGGCAACACCTAGAATTCAATAAAACTGTATAAACATTTAGTAAAAATAATAAATTAGAATTTCATAAGCGTAACAAAATAAGATAAAAGCTGTATAAAATGTCGTAATATATATACCCTAGTATCGATATCCGCTACACACATACAGTAAAACATATAAGAAGAATGAAAAGATATGTTAAGATTATGATCCAGTAGCCAATTTCGGCTACGTCAGCCAGTTTCAACGGAGACCAGCAAACTGGAGAAGAGAATAGCAGCAGAGCCACGCTCGGGCCGGCTCGATCAGGGCGGTACGACCCTCGCACAGAAGACTATCCTAAAATGACAGCATTCGTGCTGACGTCTTTCGTTAGTGAGAGCGAAATAGGAAGTAAAACGAACGAACCTCGATAAACTACAATTTGCCCAAAATAAAATTATAAAAGTTCTTTGCCATTTTAATTATTTAACGCCGACACAAAAAATATACCAGGATACAAAATTATTTAACATTTATTTACCAATTTAAGGTGTAAAAATCTGTCTGGTGACGTACACACACAGTTATAATTCACAACAAAATCGAAAACACAAAATCGTACTACAAGAAGAACCCATTGCCTTGTTTTGCCAAAGTCCAAAACAAATTACGAAAAAAATATATTAAATACGAAGGAGCACAAATTTATAATTTATTACCTAAGAAAATTATGGACTCAGAATCTTTAAGTTTAATTAAAAAATATTTAAAATGTCACATCTTGAAAGACATTAAAAAGTAGAAATGTTCTACTAAATAAATGAATGAAATCTAATTCGTGTGAATAGTCCCTAAGTGTATCATTTTTGTCGCCTACCTACAATATATTTTATAATTGTAAACGAGCTCTGAACTGTATACCTACTTTTTACAATTATGTTTATTTCTTAAGTGAAGTGATTTGTAATCTTTGAGAAATAAATAATTTTAACCTTAAAATGATGCAGAAGCATCACTAGGCCGCCATTATGTGGGTCACCATGCTGCATTAGTGACTACCACTCTTGGTTTCTGCTTATGGTGTCCATCAATCAGAGTATGATTCAATTTGGCAGGTCCCTATATAAAAAAATATATTATAGTGCACAAGTGTGTACGCTAACACAGGTGTACTCTCTGCTCTCTGTGGAATTATTACACTAAGGAAGTCCCATGAAAAAGTAAACTATCTTAGAACACGCAACGAAATTAATAAGAAGAAAATTTAAGTTGGAAATACCCGGATGGAACGGCTATTGGATACGTCCGGGAACAGATCAGGTGCACGACCGACGGCTTTTGGTGCTCTAAAAGGCAAAGAGCTAAGACCCGAACTTCCAAACTCCGGGTTGTTATGAGGCACTTCTATAACCTGAATAATATAAAATTTAAAGAAAACCGCCTTCAAGAACTAAACCAAATTGAAATGGGTCCACACGGGCAATACCAGCTTTAGAATTACTTGCTTGCTTGAACACGGGAAGAATCATAAAATCGGTTCACCTAAGCGAATGTTCTGAGGTACATACATAAAGGTTAAAGAACTAAATTATACTTTTTTGGCCCGACCCGGGAATCGAATCCAAAACACCTTGATCACCATTCGTATACATTAGCCACTTAACCAATGAATCAAGTATGTCGGTTGGTATGCAAAAATATACCATAAATAACAGAACGTTTTGACATTTCATACTACGAGATAGAGTAGTTGCAAATGATGGACGTCTCCTGGTTGAGGTGATGATGATGAAATGATGTCTGATATATCACCTACCATCTGACAAACAACTATAATACCGGGGGTTGTTTAATCAATCCTGTCAAAACCTGGAACCACTACTGGCGCACATGTATCCCTCCCACTATCATACGTTCGTTAAGGGGACATGGAGAAGCATCTCGCTGAGCCATAGTATGGTCACCATTTGTTTTTATGACCTAAGTGGCAAACGAGCAGACGTATCGCCTAATGGTAAGCGATTACCGCCGCCCATGGACACCCAAAAATGGCAAACGAGCAGACGTATCGCCTAATAGTAAGCGATTACCGCCGCCCATGGACACCCAACAACACCAGAGGCGTCAGAAGTGCGTTGCCGGCCTTTGAAGAAGGAGTACGCTCTTTTCTTAAAGGTTTTAAGGTCGTATTGGTCTGGGAATACCGCAGGCGACAGTTCATTCCACAGTTTTGTTGTGCGAGGCAGAAAGTTCCTTGAAAAGCGCACAGTCGTGGAATGCCACCCATCTAGATGATGGAGATGAAATTTCTGTCGCGAGGGACGAATGCGGAAAGAGGCGGCAGGAATCAGCCCGAACAATTCCTCGGAGCACTCCCCATGGTAAATGCGGTAGAAGATGCATAGTGAAGCCACATCTCTACGCAGCGTCAATGAGTCTAGCCAAATTGAAAGTTCTTGTGAGTCGACGATTCGAGTCGCTCTCCGTTGAATGCGGTCCCAAGGGAGTAGCTGGTATTGGGGTGCCCCCGCGCAAAGATGGGGACAGTAGTCCATGTGAGGCCGGACCTGCGCTTTATAAAGCAAGAGGCGGTGAACTGGAATGAAATACTGTCTCGATCTGTTGAGCACACCGAGCTTCTTCGAGGCCAATTTGGCCTTACCCTCCAAATGGTCACAATACTGGACTTCGCTCGATATGTCGACACCAAGTATTCCAATATTATCTGAGGCAGATAGAGGATTGTCTTCAAAACGAGGACATACGACCTGCGGCAGTTTTTTAGCAGTAAAGGGAACCTGTGTCTTTGTAGGGTTAAATTGGACTAAATTGAAAAAGATCTCAGACTGGGGTAGACTTAATTTAGTCCTAAAGTGGACTAAATTAAGTCTACCCCAGTCTGAGATCTTTTTCAAGGAGGTCTCAACTTCAGAGGTCGTTGCATTGTGCGCCCATGCAATGAGTGTGACCACCACTCTTGGTTTCTGCTCATGCTTTCCATCAGGCAAAGTAGACACACTTATTGGCAGAATCAGGCTTCCTGTTTCGCAATTCCGTACCTATTCATGAGGAAACCAGTTATAAATTTTAATTAAACATAATACGTTTAAATAAAAATAGATATAGTAACTATACATATTTTAGTATTAAATTAAGTCTAGATTTATAAAGATTATTTTTTTTTAATTTTATAATTAAATGAAGTGATTGGAAATAATAATGAAAAACATTATTGTAGGTGATGATGCGATGGAATTTTTTGACCCTTGTATGTAAATAATGTTGATTCTTTATTTATTAAAATATTATTTCCAATTAGTTTAATTTTATTTTATTATGTTTATTGTAATAAAGAATTAAAAGGCTAATAAGTAACAGTTTAGGCTTAAATCGCAATATTCCAAATCACCTTATTTTATAGTCAATAAAAAATGGTTAAACCAATTACATTAATTAACATTGAAACAATTGATATTAAAAAACAATAACATAAAAAATAAACTTCAATAACATAAAAAAATAAAGAAAATAGTAATAAAATTAACATAAAACAAAATGGAATTTAATATGTTACATATTAATGTCAGATGACCTATACAAATAAATAAAATTGGAATGTCTTGTTGTAACATATATAATTTAGTTCACATTCAGGTCGATAGAAGGCGTTGTACCAATTCCTTATAAAGCTAAATCCCGATGTCTAAGGTCTCCGTCGTTGTTACGACTAGCGTAAATTTGACCTGGTTGGCTTATAATGATATACTATTAGGGTCCGAAAAATATAACCACACCTGTTCTGATCTAGCTTGTCTAGCATATATTCATAAAACATACCAAAGTTCTTTACACTGCTGTATTTAAAGGAACAATAGCGACATTCAGGCGAATAGTACAACGCCATCTATCGAAGATTATATAAACATATTTGTTTTTATATAAAACTGTTTTGGTTGTGAACATTAGTGATATTTTTGAATAAAATAACTTTAGTTGGTATACCTACTGTTGTTTACCCCGTGAATATAGATTATGTCAACAACCACCATAGACAAACCTATTACTTCTTATACGGTTGACAGTAAGTAGGTTCTACATATTCAGCATTTCCACTATTAACATAACGGGAGTCAGGAAACACATTGCCGTAATTATTTTTATTTTTTAGCCTTTGATCCTTAGGCACAACCTGGGTATACAACTCCTTCACGCTGGAGTACTGCGGGTCTTCAAAATTGCTAGGCGGAGTTTTAAGCCTACCGCCAGAATTCAATTCAGCGTACGTGAGTCCTGGATTATCTTGAAGTCCTCTGGGAGGTCTTTGACTTTTTGGTATAGGGGTGGCATAAGGATCGTCAGGACCTTTAACAGGTTCTGCATAAATATTGCTGTCATTTCTAATGTCTGCTGGTACATGGTAGTTTTGTTCTTCTGTCCGCGACCACTGTTCTGGATAAGGAGGTATTGAGGTTTGGCTGTTCTGATTTTGAAGGTTTTCATAATTGTTGGAACTTGATTCTCGCTGAAAGAGATGGTATTGGTTTTTTAATGCATTATTTTAATTACACGGGTGGAGCAGATGTTTAAGCAATCAAAACGCCGCTTTATACTGCGCAAAATTTTTGAGGGTTCAAATCTCAGATGGGACAACATTTCTGGGTGTTCCTAGTGTCAGTGTCATGTGTGTTTGTAAAGTCCCCCTGACAGTTCATATATATCCCCAATATGGGAGTTATCTTATAAAACAAAATGGTCACGAATTGCAAACGCTCACTTGGTGTGCTCCCTTAGTCAGTTGTTAAGACGGCTCCTGATTATCCCGTAGGTGATAGCCCATATGATGAACCTCGTTATTTTTTATTCGTAACTTCCAAACTGCACAAAAAGGGAAAGTAAACCTTGATACAAACCTGACTGTACAGCCTGGTATAGTACGCAAACAGTGGGCCGAAACCTAAAAAGAGGTATACGTCCAAAAGTTCAAATGCAGTTCATGTTAGTTAATATCAAATTTATAAAAGTGTGTTATGTGGAGGAACGGGTAACATATTCCTCCAACACAAAGAGAGGATCCTCCAACCAGGCGAGGTGATCATGCCTGGCGGGCCACTGCCCTACGGTTGATGTTGGGACGTTGTATATATGTTAATCGGCGCGAAAACTTCTATTGCGCGACGTAGGATTGGTAGTTTCTCAGTTTCGTTCGTTACTCCGTAGTTCAGTGTATCTTCGGTAGATGGCGCTGTAGTAATATTTCTGTTGGCGCTGTATGTGGAAGTCACCACATAACTCCCCTCCAAGACCGGAGGTCGATATCTGGATGCGTCAGCTGTCTGTGCTCTTTTGCGGAGCTTGCTAGTGCCAGGAGTGAGTAGTTCCAGTGGGTCGAAACTGAGTGCCGCATGTTCCAGTGAGTCGGAACTGAATGCCGCTAGTCCCAGTGAGTCGGGGCTGAAGTCCGCTGATCCCAGTGAGTCGGGATCGCATGCGGTGCGCGGTGCTGCGGTGAGGTCCCCAGTGAGTCGGGGTGATTGCTGCGTAGTGGCTGGCTGCTGCATAGACGGGAGAGAAATGCTCTGCTTACATGGACCGTAGTTGCAGTGTGCTGTGCCTAGACGCTGTTGAGGCCGTAGGGGTAAACCAGGCTGGAGCTGTCGCTTCCTGCATGTGGTGTATCCCTGTTGAGGCCGAGGTTGCTGACCGGCTGAGACTTGCTGTGGGAGTGAACGTGATGGTGGCGCGGTGATGCTGCTGCTGTTGATTTGTTCCTTCAAAGGCTGCCTTCAATCACGTCGGGTTCACCACTGTGGAGGAACGGGCCACATGTTCCTCCATCACAAATGGAGGATCCTTCAACCAGGAGAGGTGATCATGCCTGGCGGGCCACTGCCCAACTGTTGATGTTGGGACGTTGTATATATGTTAATCGGCGCGAGAACTTCTATTTTGCGATGTAGGATTGGTAGTTTTTCAGTTTCCTTCGTTACTCCGTAGTTCAGTGTATCTTCGGTAGATGGCGGTGTAGTATATTTCTGTTGGCGCTGTATGTAGAAGTCGCAACATGTTATAAATACAACAAAACTTGAAGATAATGGAATTGCTTACCTTTTGATTGTTTTTTCTCATCTTGCATATGGTGATGATCACCCAGGTTAATACGACGCACATCAGCACTGCTATCGCAACGACGGCCCATATAGGAATCTTCAATCCATCTGAATTAAGTTTACATTATTATTTTTGTAATGTTGAAAAAGAAAACTTCTTAAATAATATATATGATGATATATGATGATCTTTGCCAGTATTCTTCTCATAAGGCCCTACGCATTTTGGAAACTGGAAGTTATGGATCCACACAGGCAGGCAGAGAATTTTGTTGTTTTCATCTCATTCACCTTGACAATAGAGTACATCTGGTGTCTGTTTGTGTCGATCTATGATTTTTATCTGTAGCTTCGATTTAACATTCATAAATGTCACTTAATGTCTTAGTTGAATAAATGATTTTGAATTTGAATTTTATATTAGGGGTGATCAGGAGAAAGTTGCGGGAAACCGTTGGCCAGGAACCTCAGGAGAGGTGCATGAACGTTCCTCGGCTGAGATAATAATGGTTAGACGACAACAATTTCTTTAGTGACCATACTTAAGTGTAGTGTGCCTATACACCACCAATAGAATAAACTGGCACGAAATGGCTGTATAATGCCACCACTGCAAGATAAATTAAGAGAAAAACGCAAGAGTCATGATTTCGTGGCAAGCAATAGTCGGCTAGACTAGTATGATTCAAACTATTGTTTCCTAAAAACAACTCCCGCATTGAAAATAAATTCTGTATTACGGGGAACTTTATGTCTCTTATATCTTTAAACGAGCAATCTTTGTATTTTTATATACATAATCTGAATCTCGGAAACGGCTCCAACGATTTTCATGAAATTTTAAATAGTATGTAGGGGGTTTCAGAGAGAACTTAGGTAGATCTCTCGCAAAACTCGGTCAATCAGGTACTATATATGAAATGGATTTAAAGAACACTCAGATTCAGAAGAGTAATTTGTGGATCACACAAACTATTGTCCCATGAGAGGTAGGACCCCACACCACTTAATGTATAAACGAGGCCATAAGTGCAAGCCTGGGGGTGACAGATGAGGCCACCAGTCCCCCTACGACCTAGCGCGAGCTCTACAAAATGCTCGAGCTTTTTTCTAAATAGAAACGGAGCATCAACACAGGAGGGGCCATCGAAATACCGTAGGTGGCCCGAGGTACGTCGGGGTTCCAGGGATTTCCTTTCGAGGGTCTACCGGGTTCCCCAGCTTTTAGTACCCGAGACGGTGTGCGCTTTTTATTCGGTTCGAATCCGATATAGCTACCAGTATTATCCGAGGTGATTTTGGCACAAAAAAAATAGTAGTAACGAGGTCGATAACTGCTTAAACCATAGCTGTTTATGCAGTTTCGCCTTGTGTTAACGTAGACCCAAGTTCCTTTTCTTCAATTCTGGGTAGAGACACTAAAAACTTATGACTTTTGGGTTGCAGATGTCCATGCGGTGGACGCTTACCATCAGGTGATCTGTCCGCTCATTTGACATCTCTAGTATAAACCTAGTTGAAAAATTTTATGTCCTATGTTCGTGAGATTACTGTTCCTTTTGCGTTTTAATTCATACTAAATTTAAAAAAGTTAACAACTTGTGTGTTTTTATTAATTTATCTTAAAAGAGTAAATATATAAATAAACAAAGACTGTTCTAGCAAAGAGTTCCAATAACACTGAGCTGTTCTTCGTTCATTTCCATACTACGCCGTTGACTGGAAGAGAATGCCTTAGGCATTAAAACGACATTACTTTTGTGCATAACGTTATTAAATTAAGAAAGAATAATATATGATGTAGTTCAACGTTAGTCAATAATTTATTCTCCTATTTTTATTTTATTATTATTTAATTTACTCTGCAAATTCTAGTGAAATCCCAAAGGGACCTCGGAGTTAACTTAACACGTTGTGGGACGTGCTTATCATAATGACAACAAAAAAGGCAAAATCAATGTTGTACATGATTAGAAAGGCTTTTTATGTTATCACCAAGGAACTATTTCTCAACATCTACTCAACATACATTCGAACTCCGCTAGAATTTCAAATATGGAATCCATATTTCAAAAAAGATATTCAAATGTTAGAAAGGTCCAAAGAAAGGCAACTAAAATGGTTCTTTCCTTGAAAAACATGTCGTTCGAAGAACGCCTCTTGGAACTCAACTTGCAAATACTGGAGCAGAGAAGAATGATAGGAGACCTAATAGAAACCTACAAAATCCACAACCATCACTACAACGTGAGAAACATCAAATCCATGTTCACAAAGAACACACAACTAAGAGATCACTCTATGAAATTTAGCAATTTAGTAATCTTCGGTGCGCTGGCAATCTCCGAAACCATTTCTAGCCAAACCGAGTGGTGTGTATGTGAAACTTTTTGCTGGAAATTGTATTCGGTGCTCTAAATATAAACATATTTAAAAATAAACTTGAGAAATGTTTAAAAACACAAGTGTAATGATAATCAGAAGGTAGCGTGTTCAAATCACGTCGGGGTCACCATAGGGAGGAACTGATATCATATCCCTCCAACACAAAGGCAGGATCATCCGACCAGGTGGACCTGCGTTCACTAGGAGCCTGAAATCCGATATGATTTTCCACAAAGCCCCGTCATGTATGATATTCGTCGGGCATGTCCAAAACTTACACTTTAGTAAGAAGATATTTCTTTTTTTAATAATTTTACTAAACGAGAAAAGCTGACCCACATAGATAAGAGAAATTTTCGTACCTATTGGCGGAACTTGTTCTGCAGTGCTATTCGACAGGGGTGCTTCCGTTATTTTTGGTACTGTAACAAAACCATGTTCTTTGTAGTATTAAAAAAACAGTTTTTTTACTAAATTCACTTGTGTTGCGATACTTTACGAAAACATGATTAAGAAATTACGGTTATTAGTTGTCCGTCTGTCTGTCAGTTTTCATATACGTTTTTATACCTCAAGGGCTGAACGCAGGGCTTAAACAATCATATTTTCTCCAATCACGAGTCTATTATAGTCAAACACGAGATTGAGACAATGATTAAATGCAAAGGTTTATTTCTAATACGGCGGATTGGGGAGGGTAAATATTTAACTAAGTTTGAGCATACCCCTTGCTACCATTTATTCAGTAAAAATATCATCAAATACTTATGTATACGCAACGCAAGCTCAAGATACATGAGTCTACAACTCGGCGGATGTAAAACTATCAGCGAGGTATTCAGTTTTTGGGCCAGGGTTTGGTAGAAGCACAAACATATATTTTCGTTAACGACAATATGTCGCCAACAAGCTGTGTAGCACAGCCATCAATTATAGTGCACTTCAATTAAATTTTTGATTAATATTTAATTTAAAAGGACATTATCAATTATTAGTCCGTGTTCTCAACGTGCAATGGAGCCGAAATGTAGACTCGACTAAACTGGACACCGCGAAGTATAAAACGCCCTGGGGCACGATGTATCGATGATTCCCTTAGGGGAAACCTTCGTTCAGAAGTACACGGCGATAGGTTGGTTTGATTCCCAATGTGACCAAACTGAGCCCTCCAAAATAAGACCCAATTGAACCCTGAACAAAACCAATAAGAAGATAAAAGACTTCATCAGTTAACTTATTTCAGAGATTCCAGATCTGAAGGTCAATTGCGATCTCACAAATGTCATGAATCTTGTTTTCGTAGCAAAAAAAAGAACGTTTCAGATAGTTTCAGTAGCTTTTAGGCAGATATTGAAAAAAGTATTTAGAGACCGGCGATTATTTGGCATACTTCACTAATCTTTTGACGCAGGTGGCGCAGCGGTAGCGTATGCGACTGCTGTTCTTGAGGTCTTTGGTTCGATTCCCGGGTCGATTCAAATGTTATATGTATGATTTACAAATATTTGTTTCGGAGTTTGGGTGTTTTCTATGTATGATTGCTTAGTACCCATAATACAAGCTCTGCTTAGTTTGGGACTAGATGGCCTTGTGTGTTAGATGTCTGAAATGTTTAAATGTTTATCTTCTGGAATTCCCTATAAGATAAACTCGGTCAATTCTTAAATGTATATCCGCATCGATCTGTTGTTCATCAGGCTTCATTTTTGTTTTTGCAATATTTAACGCGTTTATTTTATTTAAGAGTAAACGCAGAAATGTTGTTGGTTGAATTATTACTATTTTATAAATAAAAATAAAATAAATAAATATTTCGGACATCTAACACACAACGCCATCTAGTCCTAAACTAAGCAGAGCTTGTATTATGGGTATTAGATAACTGATATTACTACATAAATACTTTTTTTTTGTAAATACATACATATTATACATAGAAACACCCAAAGAAAGGAAGAAAGAGAGATAGAAAAAAATATATTTTAATGACATTGCAACACAAAATATTGTAAAAGGAATTGGTACATAATACGGTATTGAAACATTAACTAACTTTATTTTATCTTTTATTTTTTAAAAAGACAACTCCCGCATTAGGAATATACATTCCTGTGTCGCGGGGATCTTTACAAACATACATGAAACGGACACAAAGTACACCCAGACTTAGAACAACAATTCATGGATCACACAAAGTGTTGTCCCATGTAGGATTTGAACCCACAACACTTGGCGCAGTAGGAAGTGGTGTGGCGACCACTGAAACCACTAGGCCAACCGTGTAGTTAAGTATTAAACATAATAGTAAGTGACACTTGTGCTTATAAAGCTAATATTACAACAAAGACACTTGCTGCTGAGTTGCGTCGTAGTGTGCATTAAAAAAAGATGCTGCTCAACTCAACTGCATAATGCTGGAAAACCTTCACGATCATGGGATGTTAACAGATGTTTTTCCCACTATGAGCAGCTTATAAGGCTATAATATTAATATAGAAGAGGACATTTGTACTAGTTATAAAATTGTTACTTGAGGAATCTTCTGGTTTTAGAAGATAAATCAGTATCAAATATAGTAGACAAATATAGAAGGGTTATTGTTGCGATAATGATTTTATTCCACCACTAACACAGAGCAACACGTTAGAGGGCTATACGCGGGCCTCTGTCAAAGTATAAGCACAAATGGGCCTAGGCGTTATACTGTTATAACCTGTAATGGGTTTTTTGTGTGTCTGAAGCTATAAAGTGAGACTTAAATGTATATGTGTAAGACTTCCCCTCGTAAACATGACAGATAGTTTTATGTCTCAGTACGGTGGCCAGTGTTGCGTTATGCACAGAATGTGTTAATGAGTGTGTGAAATTGTGAATGTTTTGTTTTAATAATTATATGTGAGTTCGTTGCGACCAAGAGACAAACGATTATTTTTGTGTAAGTCCAATGCGAAAAAACGATAGACTGTTTTGTATAAGCGGCTGTGGGTGCTCCAGACCGTTGTGATTTTCGCTGAAGATAAACTTACCTATCGGAACAGTAGTACTAGTCGAAGTAGTCATCGTGGTAGTGGTCTGGGGTCTCTTGCGAAACAAAAACTTAATACGCGCAATGATTGGAGTCTGGGAATCGCTTGCCTCTACTTTATCCCTTAGCACACAATCAAAAACATTATCATGCCCAGATGTCAATGTTAATTGTTCACTTGTTTTTAGTTCTGAAAGAAGCAAAGTTATCAGAGTGCTAATAAAGTAGAATATTCTTAACACTATGTATAAATATGGATTACTGTTCCTTAGTCCCAATTAAACTCAGAAATGTCTGTACTGGTTGAAATATTTTTGGAAGTTCGGGAAAAAAGGCCGAGAAGTAGCGGGCACAGCTTGATTTATTTAAATTACACTCAGTAAATAAATGACGGTCTTAATGAAAATTTTTGTTTGCCCAGGTACCCATAACAGATCAGATAAAATATATAATCATGGACTAACAAGCCAATTTATAGCAACCATTCATTGAGTTACTTTTAAATTTTCGTATCCATGTTTTATGAACAGGACAATTTAAAAGTAACTTTATGTCTATTAATTACCCTTTACGGTAAATCTACTCTGGGATTATTCTCATTCTTTTTATCAGACAGAGTATAGTTATACTGACAGGCTCATACAGAAATAATAAACATAATCTTACCTTTGTTATTGAAATTATATACGACTTCCAAAACAGCCTGAGATCTTTTATCCTTTGAATAATTACAGTTGGGTTGTACTCGGTCTCCCTCCTCAAATTCATAGTAAATCCAAGAGTTACGCACCTCTCCGTCATATTTAAATAATTCTATTAAGATATTATCGCCGGGTAAATCCGCGTATAACCTCTTATTTTCTATAATATGAATGTCAAAATTTAATTCTTTCCATCATTTTTAAAATGTATGTCCTGTGCCGGGGGGACTTACAAAAACGAACACAAAAAACACGTAGACTTAGAATAACGATTTGCGGATCAAGCATATTGTTGTCACATGTGTGATTTAAAACCACAATACTTAGCGCACTAGAAACTGGGCTGTAACTGTTTAAACCACTTTTTTTCTTTTTTTTTTCTTGTGGAACCCCTACGAGCCTTCACCCCACCGGGGCTTACGGCGAGGTGGAGTGTCGGAATCGAACCGACTAAAACCACACGGTGTGCCACTCTACGCCTGAAACGGGAGAGATCCGGGAACCGCTTTCTTACGCCATCCGGACCCCTCCCTGCGCCTGCCCGCACTAAAGCGGGCTCCGTCGTCTGATGGTAAAACTCTCAATTTATGGCACACGCGTAACGTCGCCCCCTCGCGGCTGGCCTGTGAAGCGGATGGGGGGGAAAACCCGTCCCACCCATCCGCGGCCACACTCAGGGCGGCATGAGGCGCTGATAGGCGCGCCTCCGCCGCCCGGTTCGCCGGCGGCGGATCGTCCTCCCGGGCCTTCTCCGCCGCCTCCTTCTGCGAGATGACTTCCTCGCAGAAGGTCGCGACCGCGGTAAAATTGCTCTCGCCGCCGGCCATGGAGCGTACGACGGCCGGCAGCGAGAGATCTCCTCCGATGACTGCAGTGAGGGCCCGACGCTGCGGTTCCCAAGCGGGGCACACCGCCAGCGTGTGCTAGGCCGAGTCCTCACTGCAGTCGCAGTGGTGGCAGGCGGGACTCAATTCCCTCCTGGCGACCGAGTGCAGGTACTTCCCGAAGCAACCGTGCCCGGAAAGTGCGGTATCCGCGTATGGCTCTGACCGCCAATACCCTCTGAGGGCGCCAGAGGCGTGCCTTATTCTGGGCGGTCAGAGCCGACGCCCACACCGGTGCGCCGTACAGCGCCATCGACCGGACCACCCCCGTGAAGAGGCTTCTCGTTGCGACACTGGCTCCACCCAGATTGGGCAAAAGTCGCCCTAGGGCGGAGGCAGTGTCGACCAGCTTGGGAGCAAGCTGTCGGAAGTGCTCGTCGAAGAGCCACCTACCGTCGAGGATCAGGCCCAGATACCTCATCTGGGCCCGAACCGGTAAGAGGATCGAGTTGAACACTATGGAGGCGCCGGGGGGCGGCCCGCGACGGGGCCCGTGGAAGAGCAGGGCCTCCGTCTTATCCAGGGCCACCCGCAAGCCCAGCGCCTCGATGCGCCCGACCACCAGTGATACACTTCTGGTGGCCAGGCAAGCCGCCTCCTGGAAGTTCACCCCCCGGGCTGTGACCAATGTGTCATCGGCGTAACAGATTACGCCACACGTGCCACAGGAGTGCTCCTAGGACAGACCCCTGCGGAACGCTGCACGACATGGGTCGCCGTCTCAAGGCGCCATCTCGATCCTCGTACACGACGGTACACTCCTCCAAATAGTCTGCCACCAGCTGCCTCAGGTACTCTAGCACCCCGTGGTAGCGGAGTGCTTCTCTGATGCAGCTGAATGGCAGACTATTAAAGGCGTTGGCGATGTCCAGAGACACCGCCAACACTACGCTGCCACAGCTCACCGCCTCTTCGGTCACGGCCCTCAGGCGCGTAACGGCATCGACCGTCGAACGCCCCTCTCGGAACCTGAATTGGGCGTCCGACAGGTCGGACCTACCTCGCTGAGGTGCCGGACGATACGGGCAGAGAACACCCTCTAGAACAACTTGCACGCCTCGTCCAGCAACACGATGGGCATATAGGCCGTGACTGAATCGGCAGGCCGTCTCGGCTTCCGCAACAGGACCAGCTTCCTGCTCTTCCAGCACTCAGGGAAGTGTCCGGACGCCAAGCCAGCGTTCAACTCCTCCCTGAGGTGGTCCGACTTATGGTTGAGGGTTCGGGCCATCACTCGGGCTAGTCACCCGTCCGGCCCGGGGGCGGTATTCTTGGATCGGATCCGCAGAATAGCCGCCCCTACCTCCGATTCCCGGACGAGCGGAACGTCGACTTCAATGCCCCCGTCGTCTCCGACCGTATAGGCCATCAACGGGGGCGTTTGCTCCGCCCGCTGCGGGAATAGGCCCTCGACCACTTCCTGCAGGAAGCTGGGCTGGAGAGTCTCAGTAAGAGGGGGGGGGCGCTAAGCGGAGCTTTTGACGCACCGCACGATATGGGTGACTGCAGGGGTCACGATTGAAACTCTCCAGCATTTCCTTTTTCTTTTCCTCTTTGGCGCGGCAAATGGCCAGATTCAGAGTTTTCCGCGTCTCCCGGTACTCCTCATAAAGCTGGCCCTCCTCGCCGTCTCCGCGGTGACGCCCCGGCTGCGGGTGTAGGACCTCCGGGCACGGGTACAGGCCGCACGGAGGTCCGCCAACTCCTAGGACCACCAGTAGACCTTCTTCCGTGGAGGCCGACAACCTCGAATCCGTTGCATGACCGCATCGCAGATCTGTGTAATCGCATCGTGAAAGTGGCCAGCCCCCATGTCGACCTCCACGGTTGGGACCAGACAGAGACAGCCAAGAGTGAAGAATGGCCGCCTCCCCCAGTAGGTCCCTGTCGAGCTTGGCGACAGCCCACCGCGGAAAGCGCGTAGATCGCCGCGCCACGTGACTCCTACTGGGGCCCTGGCACTGGGAGAGCTCAAATCGGATATACAAATGGTCCGACAGCATCTCAACCTCATCCAGGACACACCAGTTCCTTATTCAAATTATACCCACAAGAAGCCAAGCCCTCCTGGACCGGGGCGGATGGTGCCGACCCGGATGTTGTTCGCGCTGTAGCTCGTCCTCTCCTGGACTGCAATGCGGACATCCTCCACCGTCACGGAATCGTCCAGGCCCGAGATGCGCAGTTCCGCGCACTTAGTAGGCCTGGCGATCCTTACACCATCCGTGGCTGAGAATAGGCCATGCAGCTGCTCGGTAAAATTGTCCGCCGTCTTTGCGCCATCAGCCCCTGGGAACTCGAGGACTCGAGCTCCCGTTTAGGAACGCGCAGGCAGACCCCTGCCAACCCAAAATCAGCGCCGAGACTGTCCCGTGCCGTCTTAAAGACAGCCGCGTAGGACAGTCCGCCGCTTTCCGCCTCCGGTGACACGGTCACCACAGCCGCGGTTTTCGGTGGCTGCAGTTTGCGTGGCTTCCTCTGGGTGGTGGTCTTTGCCACCGACGAACTGATTATGTCATCGATACAAACATATTTTTACAGCTTACCTTTGAAATCTGAATGCAACCTATTTGTACTAACTTTTATGTTATAATTTCTTCCCCACTTCACACACAGATAGCAATTGTATACAAACGGAGTTATAAGTGACTTTGTAAATGTTGTTACACCTGCAATTTGAGTTAGCATTAGATATGTAAGGAAAAGTAGTCTATAATATTACACCGTTTCTTTCTAAGTGACTGATATGAAATGCTCTTACTGAAATTGATTGTGACTAAGTACTGCAGAAATCAACTTACAAATACCTATTGATCCTGAAACTACGGCTTTAGCCCGCCATAGCCCTTGGCTCCGCCCGTATTTATGTTGAATATCGAGTTATAAAATCATCTATGTGTTATTCTGTAGTCATCATCATCATAATCAACCTATCGCAGTCCACTGCTGGACATCGGTCTCTCCAATTTCACACCACTTAGTTCGATCTATGGCTTCGAGCATCCAGCTCCTGCCAGCCATCCCGCGCAACAGTTCGCTCCACTTGGCCTGTGGACGTCCTACACTACGTTTGCCGAGACGCGGTCTCCACTCAAGAACTCGTTTACCCCAACGGTTATCGGTTCTTCGGCAAATGTGGCCAGCCCACTGCCACTTCTATTCAAATGTATTAGCTATATTACTGCGGCGTTTCATATAAATCCGCTCAGTAGTTTTTAGTAGCGTTAAAGATTGACAAACATCCATACATGGTGAATGGGGCCCTGCACTCCTTTATTGCCGACAAAAACGTGGCTGGAAAGGTGCTTTTACCTGTGCACAATGTTGTGCTGGCCCCAACCCCTGAGGCAGAAAAGGCACAAAAAAAGAATTAATGCTGTAGATACCTTCTCTGAGATGTATGGTGTGAATGTTGGTGTAGGCGCTGGGGGTAGGCCGACGACCTGGTGAAGGTTGCATGAAGCCGTTGGGTGCGAGCAGCACGGGTCCGGTAGTTGTAGGGGGGCCTATGTCATTACTACCCACTTCAGTACGGGCAGGCGCTGGGAGGGGTCCAGATGTCGTAAGAAAGTGGTTTCCGGGATCCCTCCCGTCTCAGGCGCAGAGTGGCACACCGTGTGGTTTTTGTCGGTTCGATTCCGACAAAAACGGAAGTGGAAGTCTTTTGGCTGATATGATGATGACAAGTAACTCACCGGTTTCACAGTTCTCTTGCTTGTCTGCAGCTCTTAAGTAATACTGGTTACTTGTACATGCTATCTCTACTTTCTCACCATCGAAGGAAAAGTAGTTAACTTCAGAATTTAAACCATCATAATCTTGAAATGGTCTTGCTATTGACTTATTGATTGTAATATATCCGACACCTGTAATTTAAAATCTGTCAATGAAATCTGTAAATAAATTATTCTTTAAGGTTCCGTACCTCATAAGGAAAACACGGAACTGTTTATAGGATTACTTTGTGATCCGTCTGTCAATCTGGCAATACCCTTTTGCGCAAAAATACGTAGAGGTATCAAGCTGAAATTTTCGTTGCATACTTAGGCCTTCTGTCCCTTGGAGCTGTGACAATCTTCTAACAACAATCAAACTTCTAATTTAATAATAATAACTTAATTCACACACTAAAGGCTGTACATAGTTAACATACAACATTACATTTCAATTAGCTAATACAGAACACTGGTTAATAGCATTTGAAAGACGAAAAGATATTAATGAAATAAAGCAGTTACAGAAACCACTGTTCATTGGGTTGAGCATGACGGTTTGTGTGACAGGTTTTATTTAACGGATAAATGTTAAAGATGTAAGTTGTTAACTCTTTCTCTTAAACGGGGTTGCCCTGAACTATAAAAGACAGCATTTGGGAAAAAATTATTTAAAATTTAACTTAGTGGGGGCTGTGTCGCTCAACCAACTTGTGTAGGTAGAATGTCGTGTATGTCTTGTATCTGAGAGTGTACGAGGAAGTATATTTGTGTGTGGGATGTATGTTTAAGAAGATTGTGAATGAGCTATTTAAAAGAAATACTTTGTTAAAGAAGACCTGGTTGAGTTAAAAATTGTGCGATATAATTAAGAAGGGAAGTGGCTGCTTCAGCAAGACCACTCGAAGACAGTGGTCTTCGAGTGGTCTTGCTGAAGCAGCCATGTCGTCACCTTAGATTTATGTAGATATGACTGCTCAGTATTGAAGTCTAACGAAGTGGTTCTGTGCCGCTCGCTCTTTGGATAGTTCGTTCGAGTATCGATTTGAAGTAGAAATACTTAAGTATCTCTTAAGTATAGATCGGAGGGTGTAAAGTTGGCACGTTGTGGAACGTCATTTGGCTATAAAAATACCAGAAGTTTTACTTATATATCTGCAGGTTTGCACGAAACCCTGCGCTTGTCCGACTCACACTTGGCCAGCTTTTTTAGGTAGAGCCACGCTGCTTTTACGCCAACCCGACCGCGGCGGTACAACCCTCTCACAAAAAACCTAAAATGACAATATTCGCACGGTCATGTTCCATTGGTGACTGCGAGATCGGAGGCCCAACCATCTCAATACACCATAGTGTGGATCACCATGCTGCATTGTCTGGTTTTCTCAATGAGTATGTTGAACACTGCTCTTGAATACTGCTCATGCTTTTCATCAGGCAGACTAGTCACTTTGGCACTCATATATCACAAAAAGAGAAACCCCTCCTTTATCAGACGGGTAATTGAACTTACTATCAGGTATTGTTTCCAGAACAAACGTCACTTTGATGGTGGTATAATCGTTTTTGCCATGGTATTTACAAACCATTACAGATTTATCGTGACGAGCTTGTAGTTTGGTGCGAAAGCCGAAAAGTTTGCTGCGGCTTCCCTCCAGTTGTTCTTTGAACATGTCTGAAAAATTAAAATTATATAAACATTGCAGATATCTAACACACAACGCCGTCTAGCTTCAGCTAAATACATCACTAGTTTTCCATTCTCTCTCCGCCTTGTTTGATGATGCATGATTAAGCTTCGATACCATCAACCACTTGGTGAAAATAAAGCTTTTGAATCTTTTATTTCATTATTCCATTGGTTTTAATTTTGTTCTAAAATATGTATTTAAAAAAAATGAAAGTAGTAAAAATTACTGTTATAATATCAGCTATCTACCAGTAAAAGTCCAGACTAATTTGGTCCAGCTGTTACAGAGATTAGCCGGGACCGATACACAGGGAGACAAACATTTTAATAATTCCTTATTTGCTGCAAGTATACTCATATTGTCACTAAATGCATAAATACTTGTATATGCATTTAGTGAGAATCTGTTAATTAATTAGAACTTACAAACAGACACTTCAAATTTATTGAGGAGATAATACTTACTATCCAAATTTTCTGCAAAATCATATTTAAACTCAATGGGGAATCGATTTTCAGTATCCTTAAGTGCATCAGTCCCTGGTAAACATTGCACTGTAACTATATCGCCATTAATATAATGGTACACAGCAGAATGGTCAAATTCTTCCTCCGTATTACTGCTTCGCACAGTCGGTATTGCTATATTATTTATCAGAACTGTTTGTGGAGTTTCTGTAACAAAGTTCATTTAGTTTCTAGTTTATAGTTTATAATTTCATCGTGATCATTAATAACTGGTTAGCAATAACTAGGCCTCTGCCAGACATAGGCCTTTTCCTAGACGGAGGGTTTTAGCCTAGTTTAACGCTGGCCATACATGTTCAGATAGGGTTTGTTCTTGTTTTCCTTCTCTCATATATTTGTCTTTATTTATTTGTCTTTACTGTATACATAATCTAAAATAGTACAAAATATGAGTTACTAAGTATCTAAGTATAACAAACGGCACTCTTATCGCTCACGGCGATTTTTTCCAGACAACTATAACACAGACATTAGGTGTTTAAGAACTTAGGGTAGTCTGCACAAACGCAACATATTATAACGTGACTATTGAAAAATATCAGTAAAGATCCATATACAAAAATATATATATACATACATATAAATACCTACATAAATACATATCCACTCTTAAATATATATCTATACACTTATCGATATCAACTGCTCTAGACAAGCTAAACACAGTCATCCAAGCAGAATATGTTGGCATAATCAAAGCATTACAAACAGTTGCAGCCAGAGATGTAAGAAACAAACATCAAAATTGTCTCTAACTGTACATCCAGCTGCAAGGCCTGCAAAACAGCAAGATGACCTCTGCCCTCATCAAAGTATGTCATGACAATCTCCAGTCCATTGCAACCACAAACAATAACAACCGAATTGGTCAAAAGGGGATCGAAAATGACAGTTTGTAGACTGCAACCACTACTACCCTTGCCTAAAGCTGTAAATAAAACATGGCTGAGCACCAATACCGAAGAAGAACACAAAACCAAATGGAAAAACAATAAAGGTTGCAGGCAAACAAAAAGTGTAGTTCCGGTAACATCAAAAAGGTTAGCCCCTAATTTGTTTAGACTGACAAGGGACGATCTCTGGAAGATCATAGGTATCCAGACTGGCCATTGTCCCCTAAACAAGAACCTATTTACAATAGGCGTAACAGACAGCCATCTGTGCAGGGGACAAATGGAAGCAGAAGAAATGCTGCAGCAGATTCTCACAGAATGTAAAACCGTGGCAGATCAACGGGCGGACATCCTCCGATCAACATCTGCCTGAAAAGGCTGCTGCGAATGTATATTTTTTATACACCCGTATCTTGCTTAAAGGCCTCCTAGTGATGCACACGACCCATCAATTTTCGGTACGGGCCCGTAATCACTGATTGATAAAATTTATAACCATTTCTGAGTCATAATACAATAAAATTAATGTTTAATGGCTCCCGAAGAAACTAGCATCTGAGATACAGGCTCGGCCGAGTTCAAGTCCTAGTGTACACCATATTATTATTGTTTCAGTGTCAATGTTCCTAGTTCTTTAAACATGTTTATACAGTTACGTTTACGTTCTTAACAGTAGCGTAACTTTATTTAGCATACACTATGTTAAACTTTGAAGGTGTACTTATAACGTTTTGTTGGACACTGATGAGTAAGCTACTTCGCGTGAATATTTTATCGTTATAGTTTCATGCCTAATTTTTGGGGAACCTGTTTGTTGGTAATAGGTCTGTAATGTTTGAAACCGAAAGAATAAGTTAAAATTATGTACATGGGTAGATAGTGGTACGTGGATACCATTATCTAATTATGCATGTACTTAATAGCTTATTTTGAAAAGTAGCCTCCACTCTACTCACGAATTTGAACGAGGTTAAGCGAATACGAAAATTGAGAGCCGTGACCGAAGAGGCGATGAGCTGTGGCGGCGATGTGTTGGCGGTGTCGTTAGACATCGCCAACGCGTTCAATAGTCTGCTATTCAACTGCATCAAGGAAGCACTCCAGTACCACGGGGTGCCAGAGTACCTGAGGCGGCTGGTGGCAAACTATTTGGAGGAGCGTACCGTCGCGTACGAGGACCGAGGGCGACTTCTGGGTGTTGCCAGTGTCGCAACGAGAAGCCTCTTCACGGGGGTTGTCCGGACGATGGCGCTGTACGGCGCACCAGTGTGGGTGTCGGCTCTGACCGCCCAGAATAATAATGGTGGTCAGGGCCATACGCGGATACCGCACGGTGTCGACCGAGGCGGCGTGCGTCTTGACCGGAACACCCCCGTGGGATTTGGAGGCGGAAGTGCTTGCCGAAGCTTATCGAAGGGTGGCTGAATTCCGGGCGGAGAGTGGCGTTTGCCCTCCGCCCGAAGAGGTACATGAGTGGCGTGAAGCGGCCAGTCGAGCTACGATGGCTCGTTGGTCTTCAACCGGTCATCCTCGAGTGGGCAGGGCGGCAGCACGCGACCCTTTCCTTCCGACTGACGCAGGCGCTTTCCGGGCACGGTTGCTTCGGGAAGTACCTGCACTCGGTCGCCAGGAGAGAATTGAGTCCCGCCTGCCACCACTGCGACTGCAGTGAAGACTCGGTCCACCACACGCTGGCGGTGTGCCCCGCTTGGACGCCGCAGCAACGGGCCCTCACTGCAGTCATCGGAGGAGATCTCTCGCTGCCAGCCGACGTATGCTCCACGGCTGGTAGCGAGAGCAGTTTTACCGCGGTCGCGACCTTCTGCGAGAAAGGCCAACCAAGACCAGCGCCTCATGCCGCCCTGAGCGTGGCCGCGGAAGGCGGAGACGGTTTTTCGCCTCCATTCGCTTCATAGGCCAGCCGCGAGAGGGCGACGTTACGCGTGTGCCGTACGTCGCCTAAATTGAGAGTTTTACCAGCAGACGACGGAGTCCGCTTCAGTGCGGGCAGGTGCTGCGAAGGGTCCGGATGGCGTAAGAAAGCGGTTCCCGGATCTCTCCCGTTTCAGGCGTAGAGTGGCACACCGTGTGGTTTGCGTCGGTTCGCTTCCGACACACCGCCCCGCCGCAAACCCCGGTGGGGTGAAGTCCCGAGGGGGTCTACAAAGGTAAAAAATAAAAAAAAACAACACTTGGACTTACTTCGTACAACCTCAGCTCGCCTAAGGCAACTTCTATTTATTGTTGGTTTTTGCATCCGAATCAAAGGATTCGAAGTAACGTGAATGTGGTTTTCGCGAAGTTGAACGTGTGTGTAGAGTAATTAATATTAATAGTCTGGTGGGGGGCCATTAGAGATCTTAATAAACTTAATCACTTCATTACTATTATCACTTCTAATTACTTTATCTCTATAAGGAACAACCGAACCGCTGCAACTCCCTTAGTTGGCTCTTATGAGACCCACGTGACTATACATATACATACACACTATATTCTTAGTCTGTCTCTACACAGCTATGTATTTAATGTGTCCAGCAGTATGCTATTAAAGGCTGATAATGATGATGATGTATTAATAGACTCAAGAGATATTAAGTGCCTCTTTCATTCTCTTTCCGATCAATCAAGGAGAGTTTTCCGTGGAATGCCAGGGCGGCTTTCCATCATTGTACACTGGATGTAATCGTTTAATAAGTGTTTCTGTATAGCCCTAGTCATAATCATCTTCTCAACCAAAAGACGCCCACTGCTGAAGGCCTTCCCCAAGGTTCTCCACAGCAACCGTTTCTGTGCTGCTGGTATCCAAAGGCTACGCGCGACCTTCACCAAGTCGTCGTACGACCTTTTGGGGCCCTACGCTGCGTTATGAGTTAGCATATAAATAAAAAAGAGAATCATGATGTAGATGACTGAGGGAGCAAACTACGCAGGGAACAGAACAACAAAGAGAAGGAAACCTAACACATACGATATACCAACCCATCTGAGCAGTGTGGTCTAGTAGACCAAAAGCTTCTTTCTAAGGCGACGCCTGTATGCAGCAGTGGACTGTGACTGTTCATGATGATGGTGAGAGCTTTTCCCGTGAGAGTCAAACTTGTAACACTTACTTAATAACCGCACATGAACATCGACGTAACAATATAATCCGGTGAATTGCCCTCTCAAGTCCTTGTTGTCAACATTTACTACCGGTGGTATCCCTACGTCTTTATTTGTGTAGATCGTGCAAGCCCAAAGACCTGACATTTGTGGTGTTGCTTTAAGACTCTGTAAAAAAGAAAAATAATACATTTAAATCTAAGACACATTCATCCTCCTAGTGTATACTGCCATTAGTTGCAGAAATGAAAGCATGAATAGAAACCAAGAGTGTTAGTGACCATCTTCATTGTGAACAGGGTCAATGCAGCATGGTGGCTGACACTATGGCCTTATAGTGAGCTTTTTTACACTGACTCCGGATTGTACAGGAAGGGAAACACGTAAGCAGGTAGTGAGTTTCATGTTTCAACTGCACGCCAAAGTTAAGCTACATTATCCAGACCACTCCATAAATGTCAGTATGTTCGAGGGTATTGTCTTTCCCATAACGATTACTATGGATATTCATGACAACAACCACAACCGCTTAACGCGTTCTTCGACCTTACTTCTAAACACGGGGCTGTCATTTTTGCCGAAAAGTTTTCTTAAAGGGATTTCTTGTAAGAAAACTTTTTGGGCCAGCCTAGGCATCTCTTGATTGGCAGTCACACACGCTAGCCACCAAACCAACTAGACAGTTTCTGAGTATTCTTATGTTTTTTTTTTCTGAAATAATCTTTCAAAGGACGAGATTATAGGTAAATCCCTACTCACAGTGGCTAAAGTTCTTGGAGGTAAATCTGGGTTTTTTACAAATTCATCATATGGATCGCTTTTTCCAACACACCTGCAAATGAAAACAATATTATGTATAAGTTTACATCAATCTCAACAAAAATGATGCAGACACATCACTAGGCTGCCATGGTGTGGGTCACCATGCTGCTTTGTTGCATTGTTTGCATTTCGCAGTGAGTATGGTGACCACCACTCTTGGATTCTGCTTATACTTTCCATCAGGCAGAATGGTCATTTGACAGGCCAATATATAAAAAAATATTTAACAATATAGCAATATTAAGAACAGAACTTAAACTTAGGGCCGGGTGGTGTAGGCTTCTCAAAGTTCACCAAAGTTTTTACTTTGTCGATTTAAAGTTTTATAAACTTTTCTGTGCTCAGTACTTACTTATCTATGACTACACAAATTTCGTTTAAAATTGTGCAGCAGTTTAGCCGTGAAAGCGTAGCAGACAGCGAATATAGATTATCATCATGCTGAGCATAAGCCTGCCCTTAGAAAGGAGGTCGTGGTCTATTATACCTCGCTGAGGTTGGAAACGAAAGAACGAATACTTACTTGAAATAGTTATTAGAAGAAGAGGGACTTATACTGAGCTTTATGTCTTCGTTTTCTAATACGATAGCCTTTGCTGGCTTTCCCTCACTTTGTTCACATGATACTGAATTGTCTTCAAGTGTTACTACACTAAATTGTACATCTGAAACCATAACAAATAAGGGTCAAATATTACAACACTGAGTGGTGGTAGCCATTCACAAATACAAATGTTAAAACATTCGTTTCTTAGTCAACGGATTTACATTATTATAAAAATTCAGCAAAGCTGCTTTTACAATCCATTTAGGCTCTAGGGCGTGCCAAAGAAGTATACATATATTAGAATAGATATACTAGAAAAACATAACCCTCCTTATTTCGCAGTCGGGTAATAAACGGAATTTTATTCATTTAGTTGTACATTATCTTCAGGAAATGCTAAATTGAGCCATATCAAACTATTTTATGATTTAACTAGCATTAATCAAAATTTTGTGATTGAACATGCTTAAAGAGTAACACCTGAATCGTCACTCAAAACAAAAAATGAAGGTGAAACTTACAGCACAAGTTTTAAGACACTAAGTTGCAGCTGGAATTTGTTCAAAAATAGGTAATGGTAGGAAAACACTTGCTCCATATTAACTGCGAGATATTATATATATATATATATAACTGTACTATATATATATATATATATATATATATATATATATATGTCCTGACTGACTCATCATCGCCGAGTGTTAACTATTAAAGTTGGCGCTATGAAATTTAGCGATTAGGATCGTTTCATTGAATATACACCCACCAAGGAAAGAATTTCGCAATTTCTTCCCTTAAGGGGCCAGGGACTTTATCTTTGGACTACTGATTGAAAACGAGTAGATATGTGTTTAGGCGTTTCAACAGCATCTACAAATTACTAAAACAAACTGTCCCGTAAATAGTAACGTACAATTTACGATTCTATGCGAGATTTTAACAAAATTTGTTTTTGAGTATTCCATGTTATTACTTTCCCACGTAGAAAGCTTAAGTACTAATAACACAGCTAATTTTGCTGCAATACTTTTACTTAATAATAATAATAATAACCCTCCGGCCGATACCGGCGATGGCGACCTCTTCGACGATCATCATCGATGCCAGCGGAGGTGGCTCACATAGCTAATCTACGCCGTAAATTCCCGCGCACAATGTGGGCATGTTAATTTGTTATTAACAACGTTGTAAATAATGGCTGCGGGAGTACGGACCTTAGCCTGATCACGTTTGGCGTCGAGACCAGCTAGACGCTTCTGTTCGAGACCTAACTGATCAATATACGGCAACAGCCTTTAACAGTCTATTGCATGACATAGGTCTCACTTTAGAGAAGAGGTTTTGGTCTTCTATACCACGCTGGCTAGACAGGTTGGTATACGGTTTGTTTCAAGTTCTCCTACTCTTTGCAGAGATGCTGTCCTGGTAGTTTGCACCCTTAGTCTGCTCTTACGAACCCCACGAGATGAAAAGGGGTGTTGACACTCCATATTATTAATCAATCACCACACTAACAACGAATAAACTTATTGGGACTACAAAACATTATTAAGGAAACATACCTGCAGAACACCACGTTATCCCACTCAATACACAAATAAACATTAATGTACTACACATTTTCTTATATCATATTCACATAAGTGATGTGAAAACTAAAATTTAATTACAATGTTAAAACAAACGCCTTCGTACAGCACTCACTGCGCACTGTTTCATCAAAAACCTACGTAAATAATATACACTACATTATCCTGTACCATTTTAGATAACTTATTTATTTGTAAATATATTTTATTAGCCGATCTCAAAAACAGAGGAGATTTAAATTTCATTAATTTCTTTACCCAACTACGGCAAAAGTTAAAAGTTATTAAATTTGCCAGTCTTTTTAGGGTTCCGTTCCTGAAGGGTGAAACGCTTGGCTGTATCTTATGAACCGTGATAGTTAGAAAGTTGGGATTTTCAGGGATGATGTATTTGTGATGCCGCTGAAACAAATATTTAAGGGGCTCCCATACAACAAACGTGTTTTTTTGCTCGATATTGATAGTAGTAACAGGTGCGACTGCTGTGCAAGAGGTCTCGGGTTCGATTCCTGAGTCGGACCAAATGTTTGTATGATCTGCAAATATTTGTTTCGGAGTTTGGGTGTTTTCTATGTATAATATGTATGTATTTACAAAAAAAAGTATATAAGTATTAATATCAGTTATCTAGTACCCATAGTACAAGCTCTGCTTAGTTTGGGATTAGATGTCTAATCCCAAACTAATGTTTTTGTGTGTACTTTGGGTGTACTTTGTGTCCGTTTCATGTATGTTTGTAAAGATCCCCGTGACACAGTAATGTATATTCCTAATGCGGGAGTTGTCCTTTAAAAGAAAAAAAAAAGATGGCGTTGTTTGTTAAATTGTCTAAACATATTTATTTTTATTTTTTTATTTATAATGGTACGGAACACTTCCAGCGCGGGTCTTATTGGCACTTATCTGATTTTTTTGTAAGCTACTGAACCGATTTTAATTAATGATGTGTTATAGAAATGGCCCGGGTGACAGATCATATATTTTTTTTTGAAAACTTTTGACTTAGTCGAGTTATAGACTTTTAAAATTTATTATAATATATAATATAAGGCGAACGAGCAGACGTATACCTGATGGCAAGCGATTACCGCCGCCCATAGACACCCGCAACACCGGAGGCGTCACAAGTGCGTTTCCTGACTCTGGGGGATGGGGAGTTTAACTGATTGGTATCTATTTTTCATTTTATGTTACAGTTCGCTCCACCTAACAATTATTATTTTTTATTTTTTTATTTTTTATCTTTATTGTACACACATAACAGATAGAAAAAAAAGAATTACAACATAAAAATGTGACAATTGGCGGTCTTATCGCTCATGGCGATCTCTTACAGACAATCTTTATACGGATAATTTGGTGACATTAATAAGGGTACCAGTAGTAATAAATACATACACAGACTTAATATATATATTCTATAAATACAGGCAAGGTTTTAGCGTGACGGATCGTTTCTGGTAAATCGTTCCAGAGTCTTACTGCTTGCACAGTAAAGGATTTGTCTGTAAACTGGTTGGAATGTTTTGGCATTGCTAGTTTCAAGTTCTCTGATGATCTCAGGTCCCTACAATGAGTGTTGTGTAAGAACTGAAAGCGTTCTTTAAGATAAGATGGAGAGTGGGGATGAAACAGAATACTGTATAAAAGAGAAAGAATGTAAAGATTCCGGCGAAATCGTATTGGTAGCCACTTGAGTTTAGAACGAAATTCAGAGAAATGGTCATACTTGCGTAATCCACATAATGAAATGAATCTAATGCAGAGGTTTTGGAGTCGTTCAAGTTTGTTTAGGATCAGATCCTCAAGGATTGGAAGAAGAAGAGATTGTGCGAGCGCAATTTTAGTGTATGTGGGCAGGAAGTTTTGTAGCCTTCGCAGAGACCCCGCTGCTGCCAATAGTTTGCGGCTAACTTCCCCAATCTGGGGGCCCCAAGATAGGTACCGATCCATATATATCCCCAAATTTTTTACTTTTTCACTGTATGGAACAATCGAACCGCTGCAAACAATGTGTGGTATTTGTTGGAAGTTTATTCTACAGTGCAGACCAGGACTACCTACTATGATGACTTGTGTTTTGGCTGGATTCACACTTAGTCCATACCTCCTACTCCAGTCACGTATTCTCATTAAATCGTTATTAATAATATTAACTGTTTCTGTTATATTATCTGGAGAAGTTTGTGAATAAATTTGTAGACCGTCTGCATAAAGATGGAAGGAAGAAAGTAATTGATTTGTGATTAAGTTAATAAAACTGAGAAAAGTAAGGATGATAACAGGCCGCCCTGATGTACGCCCGCAAATGTAGTGCACCAGGAGGAGTAAACATTTGCGATAAAAGCAAGCTGCTGGCGACCATACAGGTAGCTACGAAACCAGTCAATTGCTGATGGAGATATGTTAAACGACCACATAATACCTAATAACACACCAAAATCAACAGTATTGAAGGTGTTGCTGAAATCTAGCAAGGCAAAGACCGTTAGCTTTCCCCGCTCCATCTCCGACCTCACATCATCCGTAATATGGACTAGGGCTGCGGTAATGCTATGGCCTGCTCGGAAACCTGACTGAAGAGAGTTAAGGAGAGAATTCCGGGAAAGAAACGAGCTTAACTATCTGTGAGTGAGATGCTCGAGGACTTTGGAGAGAAAAGAGAGGATAGAAATTGGACGGTAATCTGAAAAGGAGGAAGGATTACATTTCTTTGGAAGGGGAATAACTTGAGCCAATTTCCATGCAGACGGAAAGGTATTGACGGATATGGAATAATTAAGGATATGGCAAATCACGGGCAGAATTTCATCTAGGATGGGAAGAATTACGGCTGATGTGATCGCTCCAATGTTAGTTATATTTCAATCAAGAGTCACCAAGTATATCATCTTGGCCAAGAAGTCAAACTTGGAAAAGACAACCAAGAAACAGAGATTAGCAGAAGGGTGCGTCTTGGATGGGTTGCTTTTGCGAGACTGGACTTTGCTTTTCGAATGAATCTCACCAGCAGTCAAAAAGCACGTATATACAACCAGTGTGTATTACCCGTCCTTACCTACGGAGCCGAAACTTGGGTGACAACAAAGGCTATACTTCAGAGACTTTTAGTCACCCAAAGGGCAATGGAACGTAAGCTGGAAAACGAAGCAAAGTTGCAGATATCGTAAAGCGTGTGGCTAAACTGAAGTGGCAATGGGCAGGTCACGTAGCCCGTCAGTCTGGTTTGTGGTGCAAAGACTTCTTAGAGTGGAGACCGTGGGGTTATAAAAGACCAGTTAGCAGACCGCAGATGAGACGGAAAGATGACATCAGGAATGGCAGAAGTGGCGAGCCAAAATTGGATACAAACTGCCTAAAATAGAAAGAAGTGGAGGGGGTTAAAGAAGGCCTACACCAAATTGGTCCGGATGGCGTAAGAAAGCAGTTCCCGGATCCCTCCCGTCTGAGGCGCAGAGTGGCACACCGTGTGGTTTTAGTCGCTTCGATTCCGACACACCGCCCCGCCGCCAACCCCGGTGGAGTGAAGGCCCGAAAGGGGTTTCCACACGGCAAAAAAAAAACAAAAAAAAAAGCCTACATCAAATTGGTTGAAGAAGCTTGAGATGATGATGATGATGATATTTCAATCGGCTCTTAAATAAAAAGAGTATCAGTTTGAAGAAACACCGCAATAACCGAGCTTTACGCGGGCGGATTCTTATCACATCCTCATATTATCTGTACCTACCTCATCTTTCTCTCCGTTGCCCAATTGGTCGACTGGCAGAGAATGCCTTAGGTATTAAGTCCACCGATGCATGTATTTGTGCATAGAGTAATAATAAATGAAATAAATAAATAAAAAGCTGGTTATATAATATGTATAGTACAGGCATCGACCTCTTGCGATATCATTACGTTTATAGATGAGTACGGCAATCAGCAGGCTCGCAGTAAAGTACAGCCTCAGCCCGATTACGACAAACAGCCGAGTGTGAGATGAATCAAGTTATCATCAAACTTATCACCTGATATTCCGATAGGTACTGACCGTGTTAAACATCATTTTATGACCACAATTATTACTCATTTATTCCCTCATAAATATAAGGAAAACTTATCGCCACATTGAAGGAAACAGACGGAATTAATGCCCTTTATTGGTAACGGTGAGTTTTAAACGTCATTAAGTGATGACATTGTCATTATTCTTTAGCTATCATTGGCTGTGGCATGGTTTTGGTGACTGCAAACAGTTGCGGTCACTAAGCCGCTGAATGTTTTTGAGTCGATGCTTACATGTGACAACAAATTGTTGTTCTGAGTCGGGGTGTTCTTCGTTTTATTTTTTTTATTGAAAAGACAACTCCCGCATTAGGAATATACATTCCTGTGTCACGGTGATCTTTACAAACATTCATGAAACGGACACAAAGTACAACCAGACTTAGAACAACAATTTATGGATCACACAAAGTGTTGTTCCATGTAGGATTTGAACCCACAACACTTGGCGCAGTAGGAAGCGGTGTGTCGACCACTGAAACCACTAAGCCAACCGTGTAGTAGTTTGTATCCGTACCATGTAGGTATAATATATATGGCCCTTATCTAAGATGCAAGACTTTGGCGTCGACTATCTAAAGCTTCTAACGCTACCATTTTGTATTGTAGGATAATATTTTGTCTTGACTACAGATGATGTCATTTGTTACTTGCCTTATAACGTTTAAGTTTGTAGAACGTCAACTTAGCTACGGGGACTGACTTGGTCGAACTATTCCTTAGTTTCCCATTCCACTCTGAGTAGTAATGTCCATGTATGTGCAATATACAATGACTGACATTTCATTCTCTTTTTATTCATATTTCCTGTCACTACACGCTGGCCTACTATATCACACCGGCCAGTCGGGTTTGCTTAGAGTTTGTATCAGGTTTCCCGTCTCTTTGCAGCTCTGTTCCTCTACGTTGTGAGCTCTCTTAGTTGGGCTGAATAGGGGTAGTGTCACTCCATATTCTTAAAATATCACCACACGGAAACTATTAACGAGCAACTTTTTTGATACTTAAAAAACTCAATCAGAGAAGCTCATAGCTCAGTTGCAGTGATAAGAAACAAACACCGAAGGTAAGCACCGACGGTACGATCAGTACCTGGATAGGTGACCACTGGTGACATGTTACCATGAGCGTCTCCGTGATTCGGAGCTCACGTTAAGCAGTCGGTCCCGGTTCTTATCATAGGATAACAGTCGTGAAGCTTAGTTGGAGGCTTTTGGATGACTTTAAAACATCCAACGGTAAGGTAATGCAGCCACAACGTTGTCTTGCCAGTCCGCAACCTGCATTTGGCCAGCGTGGAGACGTATGGCCTTAACCCTCTTCCCTGAGAGAAGACCCGAGTCCAGCAGAGGGGCATTATGGGCTTTTGATGTTGATGTTGATGATGATATATTAGAAACTGAGCCCTACGGAGCTACCCACGGTACGACATCAACCGCGGGCAAAGCCGCGGAGCGTAGCTGGTTTAAAAAAAGGCTATATTAACAGCTACCTATCAGTGAAAGTCTCGTCAAAATCGGTGCAGCAGACATATTCACAGACAGATAATTTAAGATGTAAGTATCGCATATACTTTCATATGCATTTAGTGAAAAGCTGTTAACTGTTTGTATAGATTTCCCGAATGCTGAACCCACCACGCCCCAGTCTGTATTTACTGATTACGAATGACATCACATGACCAATACCGTGACTAACTATAATATGAATTATATTTGGTTTGATATTACATAGCATGATTTACGTTATCCTTATTTTTTGTTTTTATCCTGTAATAAACTAGCAGATGGAAAAACTCTATTGTTTACAAGAGCAAAATAGTTAGCAGGTACATAGTGTCAGTCACTATGCTGCATTGTTGAATTTTCTGCATTCACAATGAGTAATATCTTAACAACTCTTGGATTCTGCTTATGCTTTCCATCAGACAAGGTACAGTCACTTTGGCAGGTGCATTTATATATATATATATGTATATGCAAAGTAGGAAAACCCTGCTGCCTGCTTGTAATTCGCAAATATTTTTCGCTGTACCGTACGTAGTACCGTAGAATGTTTACACAAATAACATCTGCGGTTTTTCCTGACCGATTTCATTTCGGTCATCTTCAAAAAAGTTTAGGTACTCATTTCTAACTGAAGCTTGAAGGGTAAAATCACTTGCTCTACTCCATTAAAAACACAAATGAATAATAAACAATGATACCTTAAACACTAAGAAATACTGCAACACAATAAGAGGTACCACATCTTTTTCTTCCGTGTGGACGTCCCCTTCGATACCATCTTCTGGTGGCATATCGGATTCGAACCGACTAAAACCGCACGCAGCCTCGTGTACTACAAGCCGGGGAACCAGGTGCAGTCTAGATAAGAAAACTTTAGAATCCGGACTTATCTCGGGCCACCTACGTTTGTGGGTGGCCCCCTCCTATGTATGTTACCTGGCAAATCTGGTTTTTAAAATACACTAGCTGAGCCCCGCGCTGTTCCCCACTATTATTGTTGTGGCCACGAGTAACGCCTCGGGGCGAAGCTATTCTAGAAAAATAGGACTAATGATGTACTTTAGAGTAAGTTATTCCTTACATCATTAGCTAACTGCCAGTGAAAATCCCGTCAAAATCGGTCCAGGCGTTTCAGAGATTAGTTAGTTTATTAGATTAGTTAAAAATACGGTTATTATACTATTACAAACAGACTTTTTTATGGTATAGGAGGCAAACGAGCAGACGTATCGCCTGATGGTAATGGGTTTCCCGCCGCTCATGGACACCCGCAACACCAGAGGCGTCACAAGTGCGTTGCCAGCCTTTAACTTATAACAACTTGTAACAATGTCGTATAACTAACTAACTTTATCTATTTGTATAGATATTTTTTATAAAAATTCTTTAGATTCAGAAAAACTTATTTTAAAAGAAACTTTTGAAGGTCTTCAGGAAAACGATTTCAAATGTCTTCCGTGAAAGAATCGCCATAGCGTTAACAAATTTTCTATGTACCCACACTGAGCGTACAAGGCCAATTTCTTCTATCTTTGATCATATATTTTATCAGTCACGTTTTTTACGTCTGGATGAGTTGAATTGTGATCTTTCCATTGTAGCAGTGGAATAAGGCATTGCCAGTACAATTTATAGAGATGTCTTCTGCTTCGAGTACAATGATTCTGCTCCTTGTATTAACTCCGTTATGCCAATATTTTTAAGGGATAAACGGCAAACGAGCAGACGGATCGTCTGATGGTAAGCAGCGGCGTTTTAACAAGGAGTACGTTTTTTTTTAAGGTTTGAAGGTCGTATTTGTCCGGAAATAACGCAGGCGACAGTTCATTCCACAGTTTTGTTTACAGAAAGTATTTCCTCCACTCATCTCAAGCTTACCTCACGGGTATAACTGCAGGAACTGATAGCGTTCCTAATAGATTAATGTGAGCTTATCTACCACATTACTTCAGATTTCCGTTTCACAAAATTTTTGATAGAGACATAATTTATCTGTTAAATAGTGTTATATAACTATCATGTGTCGATTCTCTTTCTACAATCGCTAACGGCTCTATTCTCTTGTATTTTTTTTTTGGAATATGTGGCAAACGAGCAGACGTGTCGCCTGATGGTAAGCGATTAGCGCCGCCCATGGACACCCGTAACACCAGAGCATCACAAGTGCGTTGCCGGCCTTGGGGGATGAGGAGGGGGATGAGGGGAAGGGTTGGATTATGAGCCTCCGGTATCCTCAATCACTCGGTGAAACACAGCGCAGTCGCTGTTTATCTTCAGTTTTCTGTGAGACCGTGGTATCACTCCGGTCGAGCCGGCCCATGCATGCCGAAGCGTGGCTCTTCCACGGTATTATTGGATAATATTTTATTTTGACCACGAGACTAAGCGTTGAGAGATGTCATTCCCATACATTTGTTCGTTTCCTCTAACGATTACGTTTGAAGAATGATGCTTGGAGGGAGAGGGCGTAATAGAAACTTTTATAACCTAGAAAATGTTATTGCTATCAAATATCGAGCTTCCAACCATCATTAGTAACCATTATCCTGTTTAAAACTAAAAATAATTTTCCTCAATTACAAGTAGCAAGTGACAATTGAAAATCATTTTTTATATGTCCTTATATTTGTGAAATATTATGATATCAGTGACGAACACTATTACGAACAGCCTTACCAGTCCATAGCAGGCCATAGACCTCGCCTTGAAAAAATAGCTTTAGCCTAAAATACCAGGCTGACGAAATAGTTTGTTTTTTTTTTGGTGCTTTAAAAATGACTGTACTCTGCCTGATGGAAAGTATAAGTAGAATCCAAGAGTGGTGGTCTCCATACTCATTGTGAAAGAAAACAATACTACAATGCAGCAATGTGACCCACACTATGGCGGCCTCCGGTCTCGCACTTATCAACGAAACATGACAGCACGGATACTCTCATTTTACGTTAATCTTCTGTGCGAAGATGCGTGGCTCTACTGCCTTTGCATAAACGGTTTATTTCGAGGTTTCGTTCTCTTTGCAACATTCTTATCCTGTGTAGTTGATTCTTTTCGTCGGGTCTTACAACAGCAACGGGATGAATAGAGTTAATAAATAAATAATAATAAATAAATATTTTGGACATCTAACACACAAAGCCATCTAGTCCCAAGCTAGACAGAGCTTGTGTTATGGGTACGATAAAGCGCGCCTTTGGCGGCCTCAGAGGGTATTGGCGGTCAGAGCCATAAGCGGAAACCGCACGGTGTCGACCAAGGCGGCGTGCGCCTTGGCCGGTACACCCCCGTGGGATTTGGAGGCGGAAGTGCTCGCCAAAGTTTATCGACGGGTGGTTAAATTCCGGGAGGAGAGTGGCTTGCGCCCTCCGCGCGAAGAGGTACGCGAGTGGCGTGAAGCCGCCCGTCGAGCCACGATAGCTAGTTGGTCTTCGCGGCTGGAGGCTCCACGTGCTGGCTTCGCCACCGTAGAGGCGCTCCAGCCGGTCATCCTCTAGTGGGCAGGGCGGCGGCACGGGACCCTTTCCTTCCGACTGACGCAGGTGCTTTCTGGGCACGGTTGCTTCGGGAAGTACCTGCACTCGGTCGCGCGGAGGGAATTAAGTCCCGCCTGCCACCACTGCGACTGCACTGAGGACTCGGCCCAGCACACGCTGGCGGTATGCCCCGCTTGGGCGCCGCAACGTCGGGCCCTCACTGCAGTCATTCGCTCCATGGCCGGCGGCGAGAGCAGTTTTACCGCGGTCGCGACCTTCTGCGAAGAAGTCATCTCGCAGAAGGAGGCGGCGGCGAAGGCCTGGGAGGACGACCTCCACTCGGACCCGATCCGTCGCCGGCGAACCGGGCGGCGGAGGCGCGCCTACCAGCCCCTCATGCCGCCTTGAGTGTGGCCGCGGATGGGCGGGACGGGTTTTCCCCAACATCCGCTTCACAGGCCAGCCGCGAGGGGGCGACGAGAGTTGAGAGTTTTTAACAGCAGACGGTGCCCGCTTCGCGGGCAAGCGCTGGGAGGGGTCTGGATGGCGTAAGAAAGCGGTTCCCGGATCCCTCCCGTCTCAGGCGCAGAGTGGCACACCGTATGGTTTTAGTCGGTTCGATTCCGACACACCGCCCCGCCGTAAACTCCGGTGGGGTGAAGGCCCGAGGGGGTTTCCACACGTAAAAAACATGTGTACTAGACAACTGATATAATACTTATATACTTTTTTTGTAAATACATACATATCATACATAGAAAACACCCAAACTCCGAAACAAATATTTGCAGATCATACAAACATTTGATCCGACCTGGGAATCGAACCCGAGACCTCAGGAACAGCAGTCGCATACGCTACCGCTGGGCCACCGAGGCAGTCTAGTTGATGACACTATGGGTTATTGTCTGACACTCTGGCACCGAACGGAGGAATATATCAGTTAGTAGTAGCTATCCATGAGCTATGTCACTGCTTTTCACTTCAAGTCGTATTGTGATGTTATACAGACAATATTCATCATCAACAACCCATGACGTCCACACCTGGATTGAAAGTTGAGGTCATTCCTCTCCACCCTGGCTGAGTGCGGGCTGGGGACTAGTAAGATAACTACTTTGTGGCATCATCCTGCTGATGGATGTTTCTAAGCCGCCCGAAGGTCGCAAACTAAGCTTCACGACTGTTATCGTATGATAACAACCGGGACCGACTGCTTAACGTGACCTCCGAATCACGGAGACGCTCATGATAGTATACCGCGCCCTAGTTGCTAACCAGAAACCATCACCGAGGGTAACTGGGGTATGAGCGCCTCTCAGCATATATTAATCTTCTGTAAATATTTAAAAAACCATAGAAATGCGATAAGTTGTTTCGGATATTATAAAATAGCATTCAAATGATAAAAACAAATATTCAACTTTCAAATATTATTACAAATATTGCAAAATAAGATAAAAAATATTTTTTGACTGTCTTGGCGGCGCAGCGGTAGCGTAAGCGATATATATATATGTATATATATATAGAGAGAGAGATTTAATAGTTTCCAGATATGATTCCCTGACCAATACGACCTTCAAACCTTCAAGAAAAGAGCGTACTCCTTCTTAAAAGGCCGGCAACGCACTTGTGACGCCTCTAGTGTTGCGGGTGTCCATGGGCGGCGGTAATCGCTTACCATCAGGCGATACGTCTGCTCGTTTGCCTCATATACCATAAAAAAATATATGATATGACATAAAAATTTTCATTCTATCGCCGTCCACTGCTGAATGAAAAATGAAGGTTTCCCCCTAGGAGTGTTAACTATCCTGGTGTTGGGCAGTCCGCCCAGGTAGCCCCGTTAGCAAATAAATGAATTTCGTCACTCCATCCATCCGCCTGCCAAGCGTGGCGACTAGGGCAAATTGGCCATGGATAGCAACAATTCTTGATATGACACTTTCGGTAATCTAAAACAAAATTCGTTCCTGGTTCTGATTTCCTATAGTATCTGATAGATATGTATTTTACAACAGTGATATCTGTTGGTTTTAGCGAGAACAACAACAAACTTTTCTTGAATAAAATTTTATAATACTGCCATCTAGCGACACTATTAAGAACAACTATAAACTCTAATGTATTAAATACTGAATATGAAACTAAAACATTCAATGACTAATCTAGAGGGCGCTGTAAGCTAAAATTTTGTATGAAAGGAACTGCTTAGTCACTCAACAATTTTAATACATCTGTCATGAAAAATAATCGCATAAACATTTTCAGGGATACATCATAGACGCACCGTACACTTGTTAGTAATCAAAACCCATCGTATCGCATCGTATGTAGTCTTTCTTGCCATAAAGTATATGAGTAAAAATATAAAATATTTTAATATATTATCAGCAGCTTATCGCAGTCCACTGCTGGACAAAGGCCTCTCCGATTGCACGCCGCTTAGTTCGATTTTCGGCTTCTCGCATCCAGCTCCTGTCAGCCAGTCAATATTGCACAGATCATCACTCTACCTAGCCTGTGGACGTCCTACACTACGTTTACCGAGACGCGGACTCCACTCAAGAACCCTTTTACCCGACGGTTATTGGTTCTACGGCAAATATGGCCCGCCCGCTGCCACTTCAGCTTGCTAATCCTGTGGGCTATCTCGATGACGCTAGTTCTTTGTCGGATCACCTCGGTTTCTGATGCGATCTCTTAGAGAAACGCTAAGCATAGCCCTCTCCATAGCACGCTGAGCGACTCTGATCTTATGGAACAGCCGTATCGTAAGTGTCCACGTTTCGGCTCCGTATGTCATTACGGGTAGGACGCACTCATAATAAAATAATATATACAAAGTAAACAATATATTATATATGATAAGCAGAGAAAAAACCTTTCACACAGACAGTCACGACTGTTTCCAAGAAGGGTAGGCAGAGTCAATTGAGCCCCACTTACTACGGTCTTGACACCCCTCTTTAGCTACGTTGATATTCATCAATCTTGCATGCTCGTCGGTTCCTGGTGCTCTTCACATTTCCCTTTTTCAGAACATCACGAATTTAGTCGGTAAAGTTCACCGTTGACGATCCATTCAGACACTTCCATACATATTCGCTCTATAAATTCTTTTCGTTAGTCTTTCATTATACATCCTCTCTAAATGGCCGAACCATCAATCCTTGTCAAATGTCACTACATCTCCTTTCAATCCACTACATTCTCTTATGACAACATTCCTGACTCTGCCACTAATCTTCACACCACACGTACTTATTAAGGAGCGCATCTCCACAGCATTTATTCTACTTTCGAACCTCTTCGGCCCATAATAACCCAAGATTCGCTACTATACATATTCTTATGAAGCTTTTCTGAACTCTTTATCGGTTGTAGGAACGGGTCACATATTCCTCCAACACAAAGGGAGGCGAGGTGATCATGCCTGGCGGGCCACTGCCCAACGGTTGATGTTGGGAAGTTGTATATATGTTAGTCGCCGCGAGAACTTCTATTGGGCGGCTTAGGAATGGTAGTTTCTTTGTTTTCTTCGTTACTCCGTAGATCGATGTTTGTTCGGTAGATGGCGTTGTCATGTAATATGTTGTTGCGCTGTATGTGGAAGTAGCCACATCGGTTAATCCTTACTTTCCTTTTTTTAGGTAAATTTTATTTGTTTTATTTTTAAGTACTCTTGCTTGTTGGTTTCTAAGGTCAAAAAGAAGACCCTGCCTTATTCCTTCAGTAAGTTTTAACAGACTACAAATTTTTGAGAACTTTATTACACTTAATCAGTGCCGTAACTAGGGCGGTGCGAGCAGTGCCCAGGCACAGGGCGCAGACACTGGAGGGGCGCAGAAATGACCAGACTAGTATCTAGTTTTATCTCATGCATGGTAGCTAGTAGGTACATTTTGTTTTATTGCGAACATGGTGTAGACGCGCCCTATCTATAGTTATATCTATATCGCATTTTTCAAGCAATCTTGAAACAATAACACATGTAAAGGTGGATTATCGGTTTCATACATTTAGTATGGTAATGTTCACACTAGTGCGTAACGTGTTGTGATGGTTTTTGTATGGAACCGATACAATTCTGACACGTCAGTCGTCACGTCACGATACATCAGACAAATGTATATCCACCTTAAGTCTTGCTGGCAATATGACATACACAAGCCAAAGTACCTACTTATACCTACTTACTTGAAATAAATGTTTTGATTTTGATTTTGATTTTGAAAGCCTGGTTAGAGCATTTTTCAGGGGCGCAGTTTTGAAAGCTCGCACCGGGTGCATAAAAGGCTACTTACGGCACTGCACTTAATAAATTAGATCTGCCTAACCAGACTAACTATAGTGACTGCTGAGCCAGTAGTTGTGAGGTCGAGTAACACTGAGGACAAATGTTGTGTGAAGAGTTGATGAGCATGATCATTAGCCTGTCTAAAATTGACATTGATTAATAAAATGTGGCCGTTTAAAAATGTACCCTGTCGGAGATGAAGAGGTTAATTTATGTTTTAAAAATAATGTAAAAGACGAAAATTACACAACAATAGGCAATTTATGTCATCCATATGTTTCACATTGCATCTCTATCAAATATGCATTTGTGCAACAGAGAACTTCGGAAATAAATACTCGCGCAAGCGTAACTAGATAAATATCTCCCTACACTTGAAATATTTCGCCCGAAATCAGAAATCACATAGAAGAAAAGAGACCCAAGTAATATTTTTAATAACTCGAATAAACAAGAAGTACATATAATTGAACGTAAGTTATGATGGACTAAGACATCTTCATTCAGTCGTCTTATACGATCGAATAGTGTTGAAATTACCAAACAAGACAATCAATTATTTCACTTGCGTGAAAGCTACAAAGTGTAGTTTTGTCTGCGGTCGTTTGACGGCTGACGTCGCCGCCATTTTCCACAATGGCCGTCAGAAACGCGACATCTATGCAGAGTTTAGTGTCATCGCGAGCGTGCGTAGCTTGGGTCGTGTGTGTTTTTATTACCACTGTATTGTTTGCAACCATTGTATAAAGAAATGTGACACGAAACATTTCTGAGAGATAAAATTATTCACACTATTAATCCTTTAGTGAGAAAAAGTTTACGTATTATATATTGTTTCGTGTTCTATTTAATAAGGTCGTTACTTAGTAAAATAATGAATTTAACACGCCGCCGCAGTCTTCTGTATGAATTGTAAGCCTTGTTGTGAGATCGATTTTTAGGTGTTATTAATAAAATTACGGAGGTGTTCGCGAGTGATATTGTTATATAAAGAAACCGTTTCAAAGGACCCCCGTTACTATAGTGTTCTATCGTGCACGAGGCGTAGAGCGCTTATAATCGATATAAGTTAATAAAAAATGCATATTTACCCCATGGTTTCATAAAGGATCGGGTCAATACGGTACCGGCTCGAACGGAGTTACGAATGTTGTTTATTCGCTTTCAAAATGTGGTTTTGTTGATGACTGCAGTTATCCCCGTTTTTAAATAATAAAGTAATGGTGATTAAAAAAATATTCCTGCTGTTTTGTTGTTTCAACGTTTCTGCGCTACAAGGTTAGTAAACAAAACATTATGTTTTTAATTTAATTTTTTTTTTTGAAGCGATATTGTCTCTGGGTTGGTACTTTATTATATTCAAACCTTGTCTGTTAAATGCGGGCCATGTAGGTTGTTACATATTGCAAAGATTTGCGAAAAGTTGCGAATATTTTTATGAATTAAGCTATTTAGTACTAGATTTTGCTTAGATCATCGTTTGTCATTACAATCACAAACTACAATCTATTCTTACCTGATACTAGACAATATTTATTAGACAAAAAAATTAATTTTAGTTTATTATCTGCAATAAATTTTATGCAATAGATTGATAGTTGATTGTTCCACACATTTCTATTGGGCCAAAATAAAAAAAATTGACCTTTCCTGTCGTAAAATTTAAGTTTTATTTTTTACTCAATATTTAATAAAAACTTACTTTAACATTTATGTAATACGGTTGTATTTGTGTTTATTACAATTCACGTAAAATAATGATTAATTTCTTAAGTGAACACTATATTTTATTTTAAAACAAAAACCGCCAAATATAATCCTGAGAAATACAGTACAAAACATAGTATATTAAATATTTATTTGCTAATGAAATGTTGATTATGTATGCAATACTTCGCAAGCGGATTCGCCCGCGTAATAATGAAATTTATCAATTAATTAACATTAATGAAAAATTCTAATACATATTTGGTTCAGAAAATGAATATGTCAGAGTGTAAAAGACAATTTTTTTTAAATCCTTGATATGTCAAAAGGTCACCAATTGTTAAAGATTTTGTACTTTCAACTTCATCACATATACAGTCTGGACCCAAACTAGGCAGTGCAACCACCACATCCCACTGGTAACCAGAGTGCTGGTAAACACTGCACGAGGTTTTTATTATAGACAAATATCCCCAAGCAGAAAGAACACTTATGGTCATTAGATAATTTGTCACAGGTGGGATTGAACTCACAATATCCAGGTCAGCAGGCAGGGTCACCAACCAATACACCTATGGGCCTGTTATCTTGATTACAGTGTCATCTTTAAAAACTTGTCACAATTAACATATTTGCCATGTTTAATAGCTATGGCACAGGCTCTGCCTAGTGCGGCTGTCACAGTAAATGCTGAATATTTTGTATGATTTTCTTGATAATAAACTTATATTATAATAGCCTGCTTTGTCAATATTTTTATCTAACTATGGTGAATCCAAAAGTAAGGCTAATAGTTTGGCAGTATATCTATGTTTTTCCATAATATATATATTGAACCAATTTTAAGTTTCAATATATATATAAAATAATCTCACACATGTGTTATGTTAGGTGTTAGGTGGTAGATCTCAAATTCTACAAACTGTATTATAATTGAAAGAAATCCATACACTTGGTACCACTGTTGCCGCTAATTTGCCTGTCAAATGTCAACTCCTCCCAGTCAATTTTCTGAATATTTTTCCATGTGGTACGTCATCATCATCCCAAACCATAATGTCCCACTGCGGCTCAGGTCTCCTCTCAGGAGACGGTTAAGGCCATAAGTCCCCATGTACCACGTGGCTGAGTGCGGGTTGGGGACTGGTGTGCAATTCAATATAAATTATATTTTAAATTAAATAGTAAATAAAAAAATAATATGTTTCATTACCATAAACCCATAGTTTTAAAATTTATCCAATGATACTTGCGAAGCCCCAGTGAAAAGTTCAAGTGTCTTAGAACCTGCAATCAAATTGACCAGACATAATTTAGGAGTATTAGTTCGTGGGAGAGCCACGCTTTGGCATGCATGGGCCGGCTCAACTGAAGTAATCCCACGGCCTCACGGAAAACCGGTGTGAAACAGCGCTTGCACTGTGTTTCACTGAGTGAATGAGGATACCGGAGGCCCATAAACCAACCCTTCCCCTCATCCCCCTCCCCATCTTCCCAGGGCGGCAACGCACTTGTGATGCCTCTGGTGTTACGGGTCTCCATGGGCGGTGGTAAGCGCTTACCATCAGGCGATACGTCTGTTCGTTCGCCATATTCCATAAAAAAAAAATTTTGTAGTTGAAAATATAATAAGTTCACTTGATTTCTTAGTAAAGTTTGAGACATAGTTTTTTTCTCCTTTACTATGTGTCTAAGACGGAATCTGTTGTGGTATACTGCTGATACATACTTATCTTTTCATTCCGTGTAATTTCACCTTTATTCATGGTGACAAACAGTAAAAATTACCTAAAAACTTCATGAAATTCAAGCCTAAAGTACCACAAAGTCAGTACTCTTTCTAATATACTGAGAATTAGTAAGCCTGATGAATGTGCGTGCGGAGGTCTGATGCCAGTCACTATGGAAAAATAGAATTTTGGTAAAACCCGTTGAATTAGTAGCCACTCCCAGGTAATATTGGGAAAAATAAAAGCTAGGAAGATGATTTGTAACGCCATGTTAATTCAATAGTAAAATTTTAAGTGAAAAATATTTATTGAGTGAATTTCAGACAGATGTAGGAAACATTGTTATCACTCCAATTATAATTCTCTTAAGGTTATCATAAGACCAGTCTTAGGCCTAGGCCAGAACATTTAGCTCGGTGTATTTACCTGTTCATACTTGTTGCCAGGAGTTTCTTCCCTTGGGGGGCTCCAGCAAGAAACTAAGCATGATTACTTGCTGACCTGACAAACCTTGTTTTGCGATAAAAATAAATATTCAGGGGTGGTTCACCCTTATCATTTAGGGGTATGAGAAATAGATGTTGGCCAATTCTCAGACCTGCCTGATATGCGGACAAAATTTTATAAAATTCGGTCCTGCTGTTTCAGAGGAATTTGGTGACAAATACTGCGACACGAGAATTTTAATATATTAGATATATATATATTATATATAGATAGATATTGATATTAAACATAGTCTGGTGCACTGGTTGTGACTAATCCAGAAAATTTTATGATTCACTGTCAGTCCTAGTATGCTTTTTAGTCATCATGTGCTGTGTGCAGTATGATTTCACATATTTGCTTTAGTTTTTTGTATAATTCGCTTTTATTTTATAGTTAATTTTGTTAGTTCCCAACTTTCTCCGAGTTATTAACATTAAAATAAGTTTATTTTAGGTTTTTCATTCATTGAAATGGAAGTCTACATGCAGACAACACTATAATACAATACTATCATCATCTTTCTAGCCTTTATTATTCCCAAGATTAATTGGGATTTGTTACTAGTTCAACTGGTTTTACCTGAACATCAGTTTTTATATGGAACGACTAGTATCGGACCTCCTCAGCCCTGAGGGTGAATTCGAAGGATGAACTAGTTGTCAGTATATTTAAGGGCACTGACTTCCCAACAACGGTTATCATAGATCATGACAACCAGCACCGACCGCTAACATGCCCTCCGAGGCACGGGGCCGATGACAATATAATAATTAAACAAGAATAGTTTTGTTTTTGTTTGACTCTTTTTTTCTTTCTTTTTTTTAAATTCTTATTGTAATAATTGTATTAATTGTGTGTACTACTAAAAATCATACATAACAATCTGATGTCCATGATGGTTGTCTGGAAGAGATCGCCGTGACCGATAAGACCGCCAATTGTTGTAGTAATCCTTTTTGTCACTTATTTTATTTAGTATTTTGTAATATGTACGCAATGAAGATAAATAAATAAATAAAAAATAGTTTAAAAAACTCATAGCCCAGTTGCACTCGGTGATTAGAAACAATCATCGAGGGTAAGCAACGATGGCGCGGTCAGTACCTGTCGGTCCCGGTTGTTATCATACGATAACAGTCGTGAAGCTTAGTTGGTGGCCTTCGGGCGGCTTAAAAAACATCCAACGGCAAGATTTACGTAGCCACAACGTATTCTTGCCAGTCCCCAACCCGCACTTGGCCAGCGTGGGAACGTATGGCCTTAACCCTCTCCTGAGAGGAGACCTGAGCCCAGCAGTGGGACATTATGGGTTGTTGTTTTGTTTTTAAAAAAACACGCTTTCATAAATATATTTATCGAAAAATTTTCAGAAAGTACCCCAAGCTTTTTTAAATATTACTATCGAAAGTCCAGGCACTGGTCTCCGGTATATGGTAAACAGTTTTCGAGTTATCCACACATACAAACAAGTAGTGTTTAAGTTTCATCATTTAGATTGTTTCTATTCATTCTAACTACAGTTCTGCTGAGAAAGGCGTAGCGGTTATAAATAAACTATGCTCGCGTAATTCTAAACCACTGTGGAACCAAACCAGTTTAGCTGGAGACTGTTCCTAGATTCCACATGCAAGTACATATTTCTATTGTTTTATTACTTACTGGCTTTGGCTGCTTGTATGTTGGTTATCGCGATATATTAGCCATGCCTTTCCTCAATACTCAAAGTATTATTGACAAAGAAACATGATCATAAGCTTACTTTCTTACATACATTCATATACAATTATGTTCTTAGAAAATAAGCAAGGCAAAGAATATTCTTCTTTTGATGAGATGGCAACCAGCTATTTGGAACTGCCAATGTCAAGTATTTAAAGTCTTCAATTCTAAGTCTTCGTCGTAATGAAATTAATGATAAAAAATATAAAAAATGTGTTAGACATGAAATAGGGACCGTCTTTCGCAATACTCTTTGATTATATACCATTCATTTATTAAAAATTTCACTCATTACATATTAATAACATTTTCAGAATTCGAATCCACAAACTCTGTTTTACCTGTCATGATTACTAACCAAACAACAGGAAAGTCAATCACAATAGTAATAGATACATGAAACAAGAATCCCCGAAATGGTGATTCTATTTGACAGGCGGCGTTGCGTTCGGGAACCTAAATCTGTATTCGAAATACATTAGCTAATGTGTATCTGGTTTCCGAACATCCCCTGTGTACAAGAAATCCGTTCGTTCAAAATTCGACGAATTCAAATTTCATGATTTGAATTCGTCGAATTTGGATTTTTAAACGTATAATATACGTTTATTTTTTAGTTTAAATTGTGTTTTAACTTATTTAACTCTCTATTCTAACTTATTTAGTTTCTGCCCGTGTCTTCGCTTGTGTTAAAGTTACTTTACAGGCGTGTAAGTGGAGTTTGGTTTTCATAATTACTTCTTTAACATCTATACTGCCTCGTTACAACAGTAGTACTCGCGTTCTACCCCCGGGTTGGTTCAAAAAAGTGTTTTTGAGTTTTTCTTACCTGAAATTTTTGATAACAGCCCGGAGTATGGAAACTGGCGATGTTTTACTCCCATTCCTCGGAGAGCATGTTAAGCCGTCGCTCCCGATTGTCATGACCGACGTTATTGAGAAGTCACTGCCAAATAAAAACTAATTCAACCTTCGAATTCAGTTCCCACTCAGAGTTTTAGTTTGGTTTATTTATTTATAGTAGTTTGATTTATTTACAAAAGCGTGTTTTTTTACACTATTATTATTTTTAATTAATGTATTGTCAGCGGACCTCGATACTAGACTGAGTTTGAAGTGGGTCATAATGAAGTCCGAAGGAGTCGGTTACAAACAACAAACATACAGATGAAGCTAACAAAAAGAGATTAAACTGGGTGGTTTAAGTTCACTACTACCTAAGTCTGTCATTTATAAAACGATTCAAAACATAATTTTTGTGTTTCGAACCCTCCCAAATGCAAAAATTACTTAAAGAGCCTAGAAGTGTAACAAACAAACGAACGTACATTCGCATTTATTTAATATTAATCAGGATTGTTTTGATTGCGACTTCAAAGATAATGGGGTCTTAGTTTTTAACGAACTGATTACACTTGACGTTCGGCAGTTGTACAATCCACTCTTTGCATATATATATTGCCAGGAAGATAGAAAAGGTTAGTGATTCGTTTAAGTATTTAGATAATTATTTTTAAATGATTAATTAATGTATTAAAATCTCTATATTTTAGTTTATGTAATTTTATCTGAATTGAGTAAATTGCTATATTTATTTTGAACACCAATACTACACATGATTTCGTTTTTCTACAGACGATTTGTCCATCCAAAAGTTGGCTGTAAGAGATTGCTTTTTAGCGATAAGGCCGCCATTTGTACATGGTTATTATATTGTTTAGCTCAAATATAACTGTATCAATTGGTGTACAATAAAGTTTATTATATTCTATTCTATTCTAAATGTACAATTCTTTATTGTAACACAATGATCCGTATTTATACATCCAACCGTTGCAAAGCGTCGAGCGTTACTGTAATTTTTTTTTTTTTTTAATTTTGTATTCATATCACGTGTCAGGAGCACAGTAATATGGCTAAGAGTGAGCGCTAACTTACTGCAACATATCAAAGAGGTTGTTAGTTGTTATATTAGATTATTGATTAATAACACTGCTGTTATATTATTAGTTTCGCAATTCATTCATTCAGACAATACGATGCCGTTTCACGTACGAATAATTTTTTTTATTAATTGTAACAAAAATAAAATCGACTTCATGAACTGGACCAAATTGAAGTGGGACCACACGGGAAGCATTAACTTTCAAATAAAAAAAGAGTCATCAAAATCGGTTCACCCGGTCGAAAGTTCGGAGGTAATAAACGTAAAAAACGGTCGAATTAGAAACCTCCTCCTTTTTTCAAGTCGGTTAAAAAAACTTCCTCAAAGTCTAAAGCTATTCTATCCCCCAAATACTTTCTGTCTCTAAAAATATGCAATCCTACTTACTAATATTATAAATTAGCTGCCCCTCACTTAATTACCCGCGGTTGTGTATCTTTACATCAACAACTGCTAGTAACATTCAATCCAGCCCTTCCTGAGTTCAGCTTTAACAAACGCACATACACAAAATTTTAAAAATTGTTTTTATGACTACTAGTAGTTTTTCACTAAATTCATATAAATGTCAAGTATATTATACTTACGTACTTGACATTCATATCAATTTAGTGAAAAACTTAAAATTGGAAATTACAAACAGACATTTCGTTTCAATTATTTTGTATAAATGATATCGGTCAGCAGGCAGAAAAACCTCATTCACTCAGTCTACCAATGCATATAATTTTGTTATAATAATTTGTTATAATATGTTCGGCAAATATGGCCAGCCCACTGCCACTTCAGCTTGCTAATCCTGTGGGCCACGTTGATGACCCTGGTTCTTTGTCGGATCACATTCGTCTGTAAGTCTACTTAAAACTAAAAATTAAAAAATGAGGTAAAAAATAAATATTCTTTTAAATAAAAAGGTTTCAAAAATACAAGACCTAAGTAACCCCGACAAAGCGAATGAAATTAATACACTTTGCAAAGATTATAATTTAAATGCAAGGCAGAGGGTTTTTGGATAAGGGATCAAGAGAAACTAGCTAAACTAATTAACATTTCGTGTGTATGACCAGCGGTGGGAATGAGCTCGGTTTTATACGTACTTATGTATTTGAGACCACATATTTTCTTTAGCACACGGCACGGCTAGTCCACAAATTCAAAGTCGCTCAGCGTGCTATGGAGAGGGCTATGCTCGGCGGTTCTCTGAGGGATCGCATCGAAATGAGGTGGTCCGGCAGAGAACGAAGGTCATCGACATAGCCCACAGGATTAGTAAGTTGAAGTGGTGGCGGGCTGGCCACATTAGCCGCAGAACTGATAACCGTTGGGGTAAACGGGTTCTTGAGTAAAGACTGCGTCTTGGCAAACGTACTGTGGGACGTCCACAGGCCAGGTGAAGTGATGATCTGGATCGTGGATCGTACTAAGTGGCGTGAAATTGGAGAGGCCTATGTCCAGTTGTGAACTGCGATAAGCTGATGATGATCATGATGATTTTCTTTTATAGTCAAATTTCGTGAAAGTGTACGTATGCCGAAATATATGGATTTTTATTTTATTTTCATTTATAAAAATAATCCTACTAATATTATAAACGCGAAAGCTTGTAAGTATGGAGGGATGTTTGATATTCTTTTACGTAAAAACTACTCTATGGCTTTGGATGAAACTCTACAGTAATATAGTGTATATATTAGAATAACACATACTATTTGCCGCGATAACCGACATATACGCTGGCGGAGCCAAGGGCAACAGCTCGTTAGGTATAAAGACTTTACCATGGGTATGGTACAAACGTAGTGTAGGACGTCCACAGACGGCTGGCAGCAGCTGGATGCAAGAAACCGAGGATCGAACTAAGTGGCGTGCAATTGGAGAGGCCTATGTCCAGCAGTGGACTGCGATAGGCTGATAATGATGATAAAATAAAAGCAGCTAAGACCATCAAATTATCCTTGTGTTATCTTTCTTGAGTTTTTTTTTATGGAATAGGCCTGATGGTAAGCGATTACCTCCACCCATGGACGCCCGCAACAACAGAGGCATTACAAGTACGTTGCCGGTCTTTGGAGGATGGGGGAGGGATTGGGGTAAGGGCCTCCCGTATCCTCACTCAGTCGGTGAAACACAGCGCAGGGGCTGTTTCATACTGGTTTTCTGTGAGACCCGTGGTATCACTCCGGCCCCGCTGGCGCGCCGGCCCATGCATACCGAAGCGTGGCTCTCACACTGTACACGAATCTGTTCATAAATAAGCGAAAACTATAAAAATAACAAGTATAATTACAAATAAACCCTCATTATCCATATCCCACTTTCAATGATCTAACTTGGGATCAGACGACCTTGTATGTGATTTGGTTTCTATATATAAGAACCCGCCAAAGTGTCTACTCTGCCTGATAAGAAGCATGAGCATAATCCAAGAGTAACGCATGGTAACCACACCATGGCGGCATTTTGAGATGACCAACGAAACACATGTATACTGTTATATTAGGTTGATCTTCTAGGAGAGGATCGTGCCACCGACCCCATGCATTCCAGACCTCGAAATCAGCGTGGCTCTACGAACTTGATAATGCGTGATGCGTCAAGTTATCTTATAATGTGAGAAGCCTTAAGTTGAAAACAGCTCTCTTGAGATACTATACTAAGTGATAACTGTTTGACCCTCGACTTAAATGTCTAGATATAAAGTTGTCAATCAAACATTCAACGCTATAATTAGTCAGAGCGTTATTGATCGTGGGAATTCAGACTTCACTGCTGCTGCTTCAAGCCTAATTAACCTAGCTTTACCTGCGGGTCCGCGTGTATGTAGGTTATTGCGGTAGATACTAATGGTCTAAGAGCGGGTGAAAATCGACTTACACCCATCAGATCAGTCTGAACGGAGTCCAGCTAACTACGCAGGAGATATTATGGAGCAACGGTGTGTGCGCAAACACAGGTGCACTCTCTCTCTTAATCCGATGGGACGGTTAACGACCGACGACCGGGGAGAGATCAGGCGCAAGACGTGCTCTCCGAGACTTAATTAGTTGTCATTTTTTTGAAGAGTTTCGTTGTCTATCTCCGAAACTCATCATTTAATCTGAATGAAATTTAAATATAACAGTTTCGGAAAAAACCGCTTTCAAACTAAAAAATAATTTAGTGAATTCGTCTGTAAATGACAGAGTTATGCCTAAACATGCATTAAAAATGCCGAACATGCATAAAAATGCCGATCACGCATAAAAGTACCTAATTAATTGAAGATCTAAAATCAATTCTTATAAAACGAAATGAATGATAATTTACTAGTTAATACAGGTTTCTAATGCAACAAACGTATTTCCGTATCCTCGTTCTACATTCTATCGAATAATTACAGCAATTTGCTCAAATTGCCCACAAATAGCTGGTTCGCCGTCGGTAAGCACTATACCTACTAAGTGAGTCTGTTAATCGGACTCCTATAGCGAATATTATGTGCTCATTTATAAGTACACTTTCGTCTTGAACCTGAGTTAGTTAGTTTTTAACTTCTGCACCCCGCGTTGGTTTTCATTTCTCGGAAACGGGTATGTACGAATTCCAACTGTTGAATCGCCAACCAAAAAAATAATCATTCAGTCCAACAGTTGGAATCTTCCAGTACGAACGGCGTCTTATATAAAAAGGCATCTCGTCGGCCGCAGTTCAGTTCAAATTGAGCTACATTGCGACAAAGATCAGGTAGATATAACTGATTAACCCAGCGACTTCGGCGGTCTTTAAGTACGATTTTTCTGTGTCATTCTATGGTTTATAGTGAAGTCTCTTCTAGTCCTCATACGACCTATTTTTCAAATTATTCGAACCGTACCTAATAATGCTTGTTCTATTACATACACAATGTCTTTAGATATCAAACGGCAACTCTGATAATAAATAGAAAGCGGGGTGCGTGCGTCAAATGGCGTATAAAATGTTTATGGGGTTTCTTTACTGCATTATTTATGGTCCACAGTGTTGTAGCACGTTATGGAGTTGCCGCTGATCTACTTTGTGTATTGTCTGTGTTAAAAACTGATTTCTTTTGCTATAATGTATGTAGCTTCGTTTTTTTTTTTGGTCGAGGGTAGTTTGAGATTTCGGCTCGCAGTTTTTTTTTGATGTTTGGGTCTGCTAAAGTCACGGCTCATTTTCATATTGTATTCTGCTTATGTTTGGATAAAAAGCATAAGCGGAATTCAAGAGTGGTGATTGCCATACTCATTGCGAATGCAGACAGGCATGGTGATCATGGTGATGAAGTAATTTAATAGCCAGCCATAGTATGGACTATGGCTGCCTATTGATATACTTCTTTATCATTGGGCCTCCGGTCTCGCACTCATCAATGAAACACGACATCACGAATGCTGTCAATTCTGGTTGATCTTCTTTGCGTATAGCTTATAGGAGCTAGAGTTGAAGCTACGTATAGGGAGAGACTGCATGGATGCCGTATTAGTTTATTCGGACATCTGATCGCCATCTACTGCTATTGGACAACACTTTTTGTTATCCACAAATAGTTATTCTGGGTCTTTGTGTCAGTTTCATAGATAGATAGATAGAAAATTCTTTATTTGCACACTATAACATTACAGTTAGATGAGAGTACATAAAATGTGAGACGGAGTGTACAAAGGGCGGCCTTATTGCTTAATTTGTGTTGTGGCGACTTTCGTATACATCGCAAACAAAAAAAACACACTAAAACGCCATCTATCGAAGATACGTTTAACTACAGTGTAACAAAGAAACGAAGAAACTGCCAATCCTGAATCGCACAATAGAAGTTCTCTCACCGATAAGCATATATAAGGATATATACATTTTCCCAACATCAACCATTACTCAGTGACCCGTCAGGCATTATCACCTCGCCTGGTCGGAGGATTCTCCCTTCGAATACGTTACCCACCGTTATATTACATAATTATTTTATTTATGACTTACTCAATATCCGAATCAATGTCCGATTCAAAACCTAACCCGCGAGTCGTAGTTAGTATTACATATTAAAAACGACCATGTTAACTACAAAATTATTTCCTCCTAACAGAGAATGGAATCCACAACCTCTGGTCCTCCAGTCAGAACCACTAGAACTATAATCCTGTATGTAATAGAAAGCTTTGCCATATATGATGTAGTTTAGCTGTAAAGATAGCACAATAGTGACGCGGGTACTAATAAGCCGGTCTGAATTCGTTTGGAGCAGTTTTATGTCATTTTTATGTCCGGTACGCGTAAAGTTTTATGGCTTAAACCGCCATTTGCAATTCCACGAAAATCTCATGAAAATTTACTTTGATGTTTTCCAGCTTTAAGCGCAAATGGCAATACCTATTGATGTTATTGTTCTAAGTACTCGCTGATCAGAATTCTACCGCTATCTATGCAAATAAATAAAACTGCAGTATCTATTTGTTATTTCAAATTATCAGCTTTTCCTTGTTTTTGTTTTCGCTTGTTCCGGCTAATATCTCTTGAGCGGCTGGTCCGAGTATGATGGGCCTTCGACTAGCAGTTAGCTGATGATATAAGGAGTAACTAAGGCTGGTATTTTATATAATAAAAGCAAAGATCTGTAGTAATACAGTTAAAAAAAAGGTTTGCGAGATCGAACAACGCACTTGTGACGCCTCTGGTGTTGCGGGTGTCCATGGGAGGCGGTAATCGCTTACCATCAAGCGATACGTATGCTCGTTGGCCTCCTATATCATAAAAAAATTAAAACTCGAAATTGTACCGCAATAATTTTTTTAAAACTGACCTTTCTTTTAACTAAATTATCGTTCGAAAACGAGAGCACACACGTCGTATCAATTTATAATATGGCAACATTCTCTTCGACCTTTATTGATTTTTATATACGCCGTAATGTCAACGAGGAGAAACTTTTTAAATGGCACTTGTGAAATTGGCTTTGATTTAATGACCGCACATTGACTGCAATTTGTACAGTGTTGCCATCATAAATCATTCAAATAACCCAAATTATGGGACTTGTTAATGATTGGAAATATGAAAGGATTATTATTCATAATTATACGTAATTAATTATGTATTTTTAAGGTTGGGTAGTTTACGTTTCGGAATCCTTATAATTTCTATCTGTAAGTCCTCGGCTTAGCTTGGGGATGGCCCATTAACGAGGCGCTCGTAACCCAGTTGCACTCGGTGATTAGAAAAAATCACCGAGTGCAACAGGTAATCTACCACGGTGCTGTCAGTACCTGGATGGGTGACCACTTGTGGCATGATAAGCATTAAGCAGTCGGTCCCGATTGTTATCATATCATAAACCCTAGTGAAGCTTAGTTGGAGACCTTTGGGCGGCTTAAAAACATCCAACGGCAAGATTACGTTGCCACAATGTTGTCTTACCAGTCCCCAACCCCCACTTAGCCAGCATGGGCTCGTATAGCCTTAACCCAAGAGGAAACCCGAGCCCAGCAGTGCAACATTTTGAGTCTTTGAGAACCCAATCGACTAAATGCTCAAATTAAATGGCGAATATTATTTATATCTGGGGCACCTAACACCCAAACTCCTAAACAAATATTTGCTGACCGTACAATCATTTAATTACGGGAACCGAACCCGAGACATCAAGCACAACTAGTGTGCAACAGAAAATTACAAGTCAAAAGCGAAATAAAATGAAGTTAAACGTAGTGTACGAAGTAAACGATGTTCAGTAGAGTTCCGAAGAGAATGTAGAAGTGACACGGTGTAAAGGGGTCGCCACTAGAGGGCGCTGCACTTGAGGGCTCTTCAAATTATACAGGTGAACCTTAAGGGATGGGAAATGTTGATATCGATATCGATATGAAACTATTATGTTGAATGCTATAACGAGCTGTAAACTATATAATTTGAGTTTTGTTTAAGCGACTACGGTGAAGCCAAGTAAGGGTAATAATAATAATAATTGTTTATTTTTCTAGAAAAAATTCAACATTTGCATTTTTATAGATTTATTTATTCAGAGCTAGTTTTGATAAGGTTATGAATGTATGTTCCACAATAGATACTATATTGATATATATAATATAAAGTACTTTATCGATTTTAATGAAATACATGTCAATAGATTCGTAATAATGGCTCTTTTAGGCTGTCCTAAAAGAGCCATTATTATCATTATTATATTATCATTTATGAACCGATTTGTATTTTTTTATAGTTGATAGATTTTTGTATTAAAATGAAACCATGAATGAAATACCTAAGAATCCAAATTAAGAAATGAAGAGAACTGGTGCATTAATTAAACCACAACATTGAAGTCGACGTTACTCTGAATGAGAAAGCTATTTATGTCGATATCGGCATTCTAAACATTTCACATCACTGTGATACTTGAGCATCGTTGAACGGTAGCAAGATTTTTCTGCTTACGTCGCTTAAAAAAAAAGGAAAAGGTCACGAGGTCGGCCTTGTTTCATAAACCACTAGGGGTGGGAATTTATAATTTTTGCTTGAACCCTTTTCGGTCTGTATTCCAGTATCGAATTGGGGTTGCGTATTATTTGTAGGAAATTATCCATATGCTGGTTTTTTAATGGATATCGTCATTGTAAAAATCAGTTTTCAAACAACAGCGTTTGGTATTTAGTAGTCGTCCACTGCTGGGCTTCAACCTCGGCTTAGAAAAAGGAGGTTCCTAAGGTAAAGGCGCCGGCAACTTGACCAGATTTCGGCGTAGTGGGGGTAAGTTCGCGCTTAGTACACTTATTCCAACAAATCAAAACAAACAAAATGGAAGTGTATCCGACTGACGCTCCAATCGCTTGCTAGGAATGTGCTACTGCAATCCCCGCGTCCATCTACCAGCCAAAAGGGACCTAATAACGACTTCTGCGCATCTAACGAATCTGGTCAAATTACTTGCCGGTTTCTATACCACTGTCGGTATTGTAGATTGTAGACTGAGTGTTGGCCAATAAAGAAAACGGATGAGAGACGCCTGCATGTGGCTGAAATACGAATGTTGAGATGCATGTGTGGTGTGACTAGAATGGATATGGTGAAGAATGACTACTCTCTCACCGTGAGAGAGCCATGCTTCGGCATGAATGGGCCGGCTCGACCGGAGTGGTACCACGGCCTCACAAAACCGGTGTGAAACAGCGCTTACGCTGTGTTTCATCGAGTGAGTGAGGATACCGGAGGCCCATACTCCAATCCAACGCCCCCTATCCCCCTCACCATCCCCCGTCTCCCCAGGCCGCCATAGTGTGGGTCACCATGCTGCATTGTTCTTTTTCGCATTGAGGATGGTGACCACTACTCTTGGGTTCTGCTAATGCTTTCCATCAGGCAGGGCAAAGTTATTTTGGCAGCATAAATATAAAAAAAAAAAGAGGTAGCTTGAAATTAGCACCGGTGGATGAAAAGTTGAGAAGCAACAGGACATGTGATGCGTAGAGATGATCAAAATGTGGTTAATAAAGTTTCAAGTGTGGAAATTGACGGATATAAGAGTAGAAGATGACCAAAGAGAAAATGGATGGACTGAGTGAAAGAGGATATGGCCAGGAATGGAATAAACAGTGCACTGACGCGTGATAGAGGAGAATGGAGGAAGGAAACTCAATGCACCGACCCCAAATAAAGTTGGAAAATGGGTAGGGAGATGATGATGTCGGTATTGCAGATTACTTAATGTATCTATTTCTAAGCTTTGAGCATTGATTTTTGTATATGGTATATGAACCATATACCATATACAAAAATCCTAACCTTGATAGAAATCGAAACTCACAACCTCTTTGTTAGCGGTCATGATCTTTATCTTTTTTTTTACGTGTGGAAACCCCCTCGGGCCTTCACCTCACCGGAGTTTGCGGCGGGGCGGTGGTTCGGAATCGAACCGATTAAAACCACACGGTGTGTCACTCTGCGCCTGAGACGGGAGGGATCCGGGAAGCGCTTTCTTACGCCATCCGGACCCCTCCCAACGTCTGCCCGCACTGAAGCGGGCACCGTCTGATGGTAAAAACTCTCAATTTAGACGACGTACGGTACACGCGTAACGTCGCTCTCTCGCGGCTGACCTGTGAAGCTGATGGAGGGGAAAACCCGTCCCGCCCATCCACGGCCACACTCAGGGCGACATGAGGCGCTGGTAGACGCGCTTCCGCCGCCCGGTTCGCCGGCGTCGANCGCGTAACGTCGCTCTCTCGCGGCTGACCTGTGAAGCTGATGGAGGGGAAAACCCGTCCCGCCCATCCACGGCCACACTCAGGGCGACATGAGGCGCTGGTAGACGCGCTTCCGCCGCCCGGTTCGCCGGCGTCGAATCGGGTCCGAGTGGAGATCGTCCTCCCGGGCCTTCTCCGCCGCCTCCTTCTGCGAGATGACTTCTTGGCAGAAGGTCGCGACCGCGGTAAAACTGCTCTCGCCACCGGCCATGGAGCGAACGACGCCCGGCAGCGAGAGATCTCCTCCGAGTCATGATCTCTGTCTAACCTAACCACTAAACTCAGGTCTGGTAATTATTACAATGGACTAACAAGAAAAAAAAACTAAACCCGACCTAAAAATATTTCGAATCCATTTGGAACCTTAATCAATAAAACCGGTTCAGTAGTTTAGGCGTTAAGGTGGAACATACAAACATACATAGACTGCCAAAACTGTTACCCTTCCTTTTGGCTTCGCCGTAGTCGTGTAAATATATACCGGATTTCTGAGAAGCAAAAAATATAATTAACTTTTAAGATAAACTTTATTCCTTTGATCTGAACCTAGATTGTACAATGTTGACACCACGAGGAATATTTCTTAATTATGTTATTGTTATTTTGAACTGTAAAATCATTACCATATGGTAGTAATTCCTTTGCAAGTTAAGTGACTATCAATTAGGTATTGGTGGCAATTTTGAAACTAATATATTAAGTATTTGGTGGTAATTTTGAACCGTAAGATAATAGGCATATAGTTGTAATTATATTGCACGTAAAATATTATTTTAACTAATATCTACATATACGTAGTGGAATTCTCAGTAAATAGATGTTTTTGTACATTTTTTACGATTCTAAGTTTTTTTAATTGGTTTATAGATACTAGTTATTGCCGGTGGTTTGCTTGTGTTATTGTTTTAAACAATTCTTTTTGAAATGTTAGTTAGAAGAGGCATATGTATTTAAAAAAATAGCTCATCCTCATTTTACTTGTATTGTCGTACGTAACATAATGCTAAATAGCTTACACATGAAATCTAAGACAGAATACTATGAGGAGGGCTGGGGTGCTGTGGTCTCCTTCTAGAAAGACCGTTGAACGGGATCGGGAGAGGGACGATATCGAGGGTAGGCAACGTTGGCGGCGATATCAGTCTTCGGATAGGACCGCAAACTGCCAAAGAGTGGGGACCTCTGGCAGCAGATGAATTGCTGCGCTCAGCGGTAGGAGGGCGGCCTGGTCACAAAACTGCATCCAGCCGCAACGTATAAACATTGGGCCGATAGGCAGAGGGAACCTGAGGTCAGGTCCGGGTCCTTCTCGGGGCAGGGCGCCTAAGACCGGCCGCCGGGGTGCTTTTTAGTGGAATCAGCACACACCTGGCTCCTTACTCCCCGAGGAGCTGGAGATCCGAAGGGATTTTCGAACAGGTCAAAAACAAACACAAAAGGGCGTTATACTATAGGGATTTTGTGCCAACTGCAGTGAATTTCCGTGCGTTTTTGGCCTTGCTGCCATATATACTATAGAAATAATATATAGCTCACTTAGAGTCCATAATATTTTATCCGTGGTGCTTCCCGGTTAGCAAAAGGTGCCTGCCTATTTTAACTTCATTTTGTCTCTCGCTCTTCTAAGGAGGGAAGTGGACTTATTATTATATATTTTTACCGTGGGAGAGCCACGCTTCGGCATGAATGGGCCGGCTCGACCGGAGTGATACCACGGCCTCACAGAAAACCGGTGTGAAACAGCGCTTACGCTGTGTTTCATCGAGTGAGTGAGGATACCGGAGGCCCATACCCCAATCCAACGCCCCCTATCCCTCTCACCATCCCCCTTCTCCCCAGGCCGCCATAGTGTGGGTCACCATGCTGCATTGTTCTTTTTCGCATTGAGGATGGTGACCACCACTCTTGGATTCTGCTCATGCTTTCCATCAGGCAGAGCAGAGTCATTTTGGCAGCTTAAATATATATAAAAAAAAAAATGCAACTCCTCCAGTTTTTTCTTCTATTTAATTTTGTTGAGGGTTCCAAGACAGTTTAATTTTTCCTGGGACTTCCCGAGTGTCATAACTCGGTGCGTTCGTGGGTCACTGCTGTTGATCCTGGTGTATAGGTGCTACCTTGATTGTACATTGTTTCAAAATATATTCTTCGAAAAACCTCAAAAAATACCAGCTAAGTGGGAATCGCGCACCGAGGGTTTCGTACAAACCTATTGTTAACAGGTATATATTATATGATGTAACTAAAAAGACCCTTTATCAGTTTAGTAACGTTGCTTACACCAAATTTTGAGATTCTAAGTTCACGGGACGTACCCTTTAGGTTTTAATTCCGCTGCGAGTGTCGAAAATTTGCAGCATTAACGGCTATATCTTTTGATTGCGTTGGTTTTAATAAGTTTGATTTTTTCACAGCTCCAAGGGACAGTAGATCTGAGTATTTGATACGAAATTTAGTATGATACCTAAACGCGTACCTTAGAAAAAAGGTCGACGGACAACAAAGTGATCCTATAAGGGTTTCATATTTTCTTCAGAGGTACGAAACCCCAAAAAAATATTATTACCCCTTCTGCCACTCAACGAACAGGATCAAACAATCTTGGCGACAAACAAACAAAAAATAAATAAAAAGGACCGTTCTATTTTTGTCGACGTCAGCAGCTGTGCCGATGTAACTTTCGACACATTTTTTGTGTTGAAGTGTCAAAACATTGGGCGTGAAAAGTTCAGAAGTGGCGGCCATTTTTTCTCACCGTAATCTGTTTGTTAAACATTTGAACCAATGTTGGTTTGTGTTTGAACTTCCTAACAGGGAGAAAATCCTAAGAATCAGTTTCAAAGCTGATAGACTGATGTAAGCTCATCTACCAGGCTACTACAGATTTCAGGCAAGTCTTGAATAGAGACCTATATATCAGATATCTTATATATCTATCTTCAACTAGAAATTCTTGCAGATATATAGGTAATCTCCCCCTCGAACTTAAAACTCATGAAAAATATTTAGGTCTACACATGGATACTCAGTTGACGTGGAAAGAACACAGAAAACATATTAAATCTAAACTAGTTTCTCTTCTCGGCACTCTCAGAAATTGTATAAGATATATACCGCGTCAACATCGGCTTAAAATATATAATTCATTAGTTAAACCACACTTATTATATCTGATCGAAATATGGGGCAGTTCGGCTAAAACTCAGTTAAACGAACTGCAAGTTTTGCAAAATAAAATAATTAAAATGCTATTTAATTATAATTACCTAACAGAGACCAAAAGAATTTACCAAGAAACAAAATTAATGAATATCAAACAATTATATAAATACAACACTTGTATTTTCGTTCGCAAAACACTCGACAAAAAATTACATACAAATTTGCAGTTCATGCGTAAAAAGGTTGCGCGCCCCTGCACGCGTCGCGCAAGCTATCTCGTTCTGCCGAAGCCTCGTACGAACTTTGGCAAAACAATGATAGTGTTCGCAGGCGCACAGATGTTTAACCGACTGCCTTCGGATTTAAAACGTGTAAGCCCGTTCAACGCATTCAAAAATAAACTTTATCAACAGATATTAGCGGATATTTCACAGCTGTGAGTGCGTTGAGCGGGCGATATGTTACAATGTTGCACTATGAATTTGTCTTTGTAAGAACGCACTATCTACCCTCTAAAGTGACGACGAATAATTAAAAATGTTTAGTATAGTTATTTTTCTCATGTAAGTGATTTATGTTAATCTTAATGAGAAATAAATGTCTTAAACCTTAAACCTTAATCTGCATCTCGGAAACGGCTCTAACGATTTACCGTGGGAGAGCCACGCTTCGGCATTCATGGGGCTGCTCGACCGGAGTGATACCACGGCCTCACAGAAAACTGGTGAGAAACAGCGCCTGCGCTGTGTTTCACCGCATGAGTGAGGATACCGGAGGCCCATAATCCAACCGTTCCCCTCATCCCCCTCCCCATCCCCCAAGGCCGGCAACTCACTTGCTTGTGACGCCTCTGGTGTTACGGGTGTCCACGGGCGGCGTTAATCGCTTACCATCAGGCGATAGGCAGCTCCACTATAACATAAAAAAAAATTGTACGTAATGGGTTTCGGTTGCGATAAATCGTATATTGTATGTATATTAGCAAACCTCATCTATCAATTAGCCAATATAAAACTATCAGAAAATTCATCAGGAACTGTCGAAACTGGGCCTAAATTTTTGTTCGAATTATCGTTTGCAGTATATAAATTGATTGTAGAAAAAGTATTTAATACACTTAAAAGAAAACAAAGCATTATATAATATGACATGTCTAGCTTTTGCCCTCGGCTTCGCTCGCGCCGATGTAGATATTTTCATCCCCTATTTTTACCTCTTAGGGGCGTCGTTTCCAAAATTCCGTCTTTAGTGTGAAAACTTAAGTTATACAAAGAACCTACATGCAAAATTTCAGGATTCTAGCTTCAACTGTTTGGTTTGTACGTTGATCTTTGTGTACCTTAGTCAGTCGGTCACCTTCCTCTTCTATATATAGAGTTATCTGAGTCTTAACGATTTAAAGACGTGTCACCCTTGAGTGTCACACGAGCTGACTAAGAAAACAAATTCCAGAATGGAATGCTGTCATTTTAGGCTGGTTTTCTGTAATAGGGTAATAAAACCCCGGTCGAGTCGGCGTGAAATCAGTGTGGCTCTACTAACTAGATCGTAGTAAACTTAAAGCCGATCCCAACTTCGTTAGAAACACACAGATGATTTAGTACTTTCTTTCTTTTGAAAAGACAACTCCCGCATTAGGAATATACATTCCTGTGTCGCGGGGATCTTTACAAACATACATGAAACGGACACAAAGTACACCCAGACTTAGAACAACAATTTATGGATCACAGAAAGTGTTGTCCCATGTAGGATTTGAACCCACAACACTTGGCACAGTAGGAAGCGGTGTGGCGACCACTCCAACCACTAGGCCAACCGTGTAGTCACTTTGAACACTACATATCAATGCTCCCTTATATTTTTTAACAATAGAACAAATAGAGGTCATGAATCAATAAAATTAAAAAGAAATTGATGTCAATTGCCGAACCGGGCGAGGGTCTTGATTGAACAACAATCAAATGATTCTGATGTTGATACTCGTGACCAGTATTGTGTATAACAGGGAGGAGGCAAACAATCGTCGGCCGATTACAAATTAACCCTGGAAAAGATATTTGACTAATAATACTACGCCTAAGTGACTCTACTCTGCCTGATGGAAAGCATGAGAAGAATCCAAGAGTGGTGGTCACCATACTTATTGTGAACGCAGACACTGCAACAATACAGCATGGTGACCCACGCTATGACGGCCTAATGAGATATAAATATAATGTAAATAAATATTCCCGACATCTAACACACAGCGCCATCTAGTCCCAAACTAAGCAGAGCTTGTATTATGGGTACTAGACAACTGATATAGTTCTTATATACTTTTTTTGTAAATACATACATATCGTACATAGAAAACACCCAAATATTAGCAGATCATACAAACATTTGATCCGAGCCGGGAATCGAACTCGAGACCTCAGGAACAGCTGTCGCGTAGCGTACGCTGGGCCACCGAGGTAGTTGTTTTGTAGATGCTTCTGCATTAGTGGGCCTCCGGTCTCGCACCCACCAACCAAACACGGAAAACATTTTTAGTTATGTATTTAGAGATACGTTTGCAGAAACGCTGTATCCTTTCAAGAATTCTTTTACCCCAACGTTTAACGGTTCTACGGCAAATAAGGCCAGCCCACTGCCACTTCAGCTTGCTAATCCTACGGGAAATGTAGCGTAGGACGTCCACAGGCCAGGTGGAGTGATGATTTGCGCAAGATGACTGGCAGGAGCTGGATGCGAGAAGCCAAGGATCGAACTAAGTGACGTGGAAAGGCCTTTGTATAGCAGTGGACTGCGACGTTGATGATGATGATTTAAAAATACATAGATAAATATCAAACTAGATTATCTATATCTACTAGGCGCTATATCAAATTAGACAGAGCCTGTGGTTTGATAACCAGGCTACAGGCTATCAACATACTTATATATTTCTATTTACACATGGGTTTGTTTTTTTACAAGTTATTATACACATTACAAGTATAGTACCTAGATGACCAGTTTTTTCGGTAAATTTTCTAGAAATCCTAGCTTGAACAGTTTATCGCCTCTGAAACTCCCTGCATACTAATTTTCCGAATCGCTTCCGAGATTCAGAGAGAGAGAGAGATACATATGGGAACATAAGAATTGCGTTTAAAGGTATTAGGTAGATACTAATCGATTTCCAGGTTTGTTTAAGTGAGTTTTGCTGGTGTATATAGAATAGAATAGTTACCATCACGCTTAGATCAATAGGAATCGAACATGATTGAAACTTGGTGTACAGGAGTCATAGTGGTTGGCGATTTGGAGGGATTATTCCAGTTAAAATTGAATAGCAAATGTTCCAAGAGATGGAAGAGGGCTTAGGCTTTCGATATGTAGTTAGTATCATATTCAAAGGGCCAGCGTTATTTTGATAAAAATATGTATAATATTTGTCAAAAATTATTTAATAGCATTTTTTTTTATATTTATGCTGCTAAAATGACTCTGCCCTACCTGATGGAAAGCATGAGCAGAATCCAAGAGTGGTGGTCACCATCCTCAATGCGAAAAAGAACAATGCAGCATGGTGACCCACACTATGGCGGCCTGGGGAGAAGGGGGATAGGGGGCGTTGGATTGGGGTATGGGCCTCCGGTATCCTCACTCACTCGATGAAACACAGCGTAAGCGCTGTTTCACACCGGTTTTCTGTGAGGCCGTGGTATCACTCCGGTCGAGTCGGCCCATTCATGCCGAAGCGTGGCTCTCCCACGGTGAAAAGGTTTAGGGTTTAGGGCATTTTCTTATGAATCTACATGAAATATTGATGAATAAAACCATATCCCAAAATCACTTGTTTAAAAGATAACACCCACATTAACAAAATATCCTGTGTCGCGGGAAATTTATAAATATACCTATATGAAACGAACGCAAAAGACACCCAGACACAGAGCAACAATTTGTGGATCACACAAAGCGTTGTCCCACAAACCTCTGCTTTTTTTATCCATCACCGCCCAGTCTATGGTCGTCATTAACAACTCCGTGTTAACCCCTATATTTAAGTAAGTACCATCTTTTATTTATTTCACTTAAAACCGTCTGCAACCAGTAATTATCAAGCTAATAATATAGTGCATCTAATTCTCACAATGAAACGAGAACTTCCACACTTATGATAAAAGGGGCCGCTAACTCAAAAGGGCGGGAAAAAAACAACATGGCGTCGTCATTAATCATTTGGCTGACTAACGGCGTCTGCGCAGCTTTCATACGTTGTCTTAAAGTTATAATTGTATTTTAAAGGGCAACATAAACTGTTACTTTAAAGTTCGTTTTGAAAGTTTTATATTTAATATTAGATATTGATTGCGCGCCGCGATGTTGCCCGCGTTTGTTGTTATGCCTTTACAACAACAACCGCAGGTAACGCCGTTCATCATAAAAAATTACCCTAAGGATTGGGCTACTTTTTAACCGACTTCAAAAAAGGAGAACTTTATCAATTGAGTTGGGCCAAATGTTTGTATGACCTGCAAATATTTATTTCGGAGTTTGGGTGTTTTCTGTGTATAATATGTATGTATTTACAAAAAAAAGTTTATAAGTATTAATATCAGTTATCTAGTACCCATAGTACAAGCTCTACTTAGTTCGGGGCTAGATGGCGTTGTGTGTTAAAATGTCTGAACATATTTGTCTGAACAATTCAAATGCGTTTTTTTATTTTTATCAATTACTTCATATCTTTCGACTGGGTGAACCGATTTTGATGGTTCTTTTTTTATTTTAAAGTTGGTGCTTTCCGTGTGGTCGCAATACAAGTCAAGTCGGTTTTTTTGTGGTAATTTTTAAATTGTTTTTAAGCAATCTTAGATCCGAAATAACTCTTTATATCAGCTAACTGCCATCAATTTTTATGGAAATAACGTGTAATAAGATGTGAATTGATACATGAAATACATATTTTTGTATTGAAGTGTCTGTAAGTTCAAATAAACAGCTTTTCAGTAAATGCATTTGAAAGAATATACGGCACTTGTATTGAAAATCAGTATTTAAAATGTTTGCCTATCTATTTATTCCGGCTAATCTCCGGAACGGTTGGACCAATTTTGACGGGACTTTAATTGGCAGGTAGCCGCTTTTATATTGTGTTGTATTCTTTATTGTATATACTCGTATTTTGGCCGGGCCTGAAGCCTGACTAGAGGGCTTAAAAGTTGTTACTGTATGTAATGTTTCTATACACAGGCCTCGAGTACTTTAGAGGGGAAGGGAAGGATAGAGGGTCGAAAGTGTTTAGGAAGTGAAGGGTTACTATTTTTTAGAAGAGGAATAATGAAGGCATTGCGCCATAAAGTACCATCGAGAGAAACACATAAATATAAAATAAATACAAGGAAGTATCATGTACAAAGGCATGCTTTACCCAAAATTGGGGCTTCTACCAGCAAATCCTTAGTGAATATAATAATAGCAGAGAAATGTAAGGCCACAGTCATGCGTTCTTAGGTATCAGAAGAGAAACGAATATATAATAAGTGTAATTATAACCGTTGATTTGTATAGTAGAATATATTGATTCTACAAAATTTTATGACCAGTTCTTTACGGTTGAAGCTATACGCTTGTGGAATGCAATACCGGTAAAAATTAGAAAAGCAACAACATTTTTAAATTATTTTATAAGAAAGAAAAATAATTTTATGATTCTTCAAAACTCAGTGCACCGTTTACTGCTACAGTCTCTCCGATACATTTTGATCCATCCTAAAGTTGTACGGAAGACATTGCTTTCGGCAATAAGGCCGCCCTTTGTACATTATATTATATGTTGATCATTTTATGTATTCAATTAATATTGTAAAAACGGTGTACAAATAACGAGTTTTCTATCTAGCTATCTATCTGTCTATATATTTGTCGTTTTCTGTGCTCTCTTGTCAAACTGTATACTATACTGTACATAATACGGTGTACGGTGTACAAATAAAGAGTTTTCTATCCATCTATATTCGTAAACATACATATGAAATTACTTCAAACCTTCAAGAAATTACTCGAAGTACTCTTTCTTAAAAGGCCGGCAACGTTCTTGTGACGCCTCTGGTGTTGCGGGTGTCCATAGGCGGCGGTAATGCTTACCATCAGGCGATACGTCTGCTCGTTGGCTTCTTATATGTCTCGACCGCAATGATACCACGGCCTCACAGAAAACCGGTGTGAAACAGCGTTTGCGTTGTGTTTCACCGAGTGAGTGAGGATACCGGCGGCTCATACCCCAATAGAAGAGAAATGGAATTAGGATTTTAGATAAATAACAAACAAACGTAACTATAAAAAAAAACCGACTGCCTCAATGTATGCTATCTTAATTAAATTCATTGAAGAACTGAAAAGAAAATATTTTTTAATTTTTTCTTTTTATTAATTTTGAGGTAAGCAGTTTCACGTATCACTCTTACGAGTAAGTTAGTAAGTGTGTGTATGCGATTATTGTATTTATGAAATTTATGTTATATAATGATATCTTCATGTACCTTGAACAACCTTGTACAATTCGAACAATAATTTTCACTTGCTTCAAAAATACACCTACTACACGTAGCTCTGCACCACCTAAAGGTTGACTGGAAGATGATGCCCACGGCATTAAGTCCGCCTTTTGCAATGTAATTGCATGAAGATTAAATGAAAAAGAAATAAAAAATAAAATACAAGCCGTTCAGGCTAGAGAAACAATATACATACATCATACACACACTCGAAAAACATTATCCTCCTTCTTTCGCAGTCGGGTAAAAATAAAATCAATCAAATATCTAGATCGGGACGTAGCTAGAATATCTGTATAAAAACTATAACAATAAATTAAATTGGAGTGTTTGTAATATTCAAATAACCGCTTTTTAATACACGATACGTATACCAAAATACATTTTTATCGCTATCCGTTTGTTCCGGCTAATCTCTGGCTGGGCTGATTTTAACGAGACTTTCAATTATAGGTAGCTGATGATATAAGGAATAATTTAGGCTACTTTTTTTAAGACAGTTGACGTCGTAACTCGTGTTACTGGGTAACATCGCGGAGCTCAGTTAGTTTTTAATATAAACTGTATTTATACAAATGAAAGTACCCACATTACATTAAAACAACACACAGAACCGCATCTTTGATACAAGAAAACTCTGACAAGTAAAATACCCCACATCATTTTCAGTCAACATGTCTTTGTTCTGCGAAACATGAAAGCGAGGGACATGTCTGCCCCTTGGCTATTCGCGGATATCTTCCTAACATAATGAACTACTAAACTAAATATTTTATATTATGTATACATACTAGCTTTTCCCTGCAACTACGCCCACGTGTATGACGGTTACCGCTTTAAAAAATCCCCTATGTTTTTCTTCAAGAATCAAAGTATCTCCAGGTCAAATATCTTTGAAACTTTCGAATACATGATGTTTATATGGATGTGAAGCTTTACTTCCTACCGTGGGAGAGCCGAAACATGCGGCATGAATGGGAATGCTCAACTGCAGTGATAGGCCTCACAGAAAATCGGTGTGAAACATCTCTTGCGCTTTGTTTAACCTAATGAGTAGAGATACCGGAGGCCACTACCCCAACTCGTCCCATCATCCTCCTCCCCATCCCTCAAAGGCCGGCAACGCAGTTGTGAAGTGAGTTGGTGTCTATGGGCGGCGGTAATCACTTATCTTCAGACATTACAGCTGTTCATTTGCTCCCAATTCCATAAAATAATTATTACGCTTAAATAGTGTACATAAATTTTAAGATTATATCATGTTTTTAGTACATAACAACGGCTTCTGCACTTTGAATACTTTTGTGTCTTTACAATCTATTTTTTTTGAGACCGGAGGTCCAGTGATACAGAAGCACCACTAGGCTGCAGTGTGGGTCACCGCCACATTGACCATTATCCGCGTTCACAATGATTATGGTGCTAAAAGCAAGACCGCGCTCTGTGGTATGGCTTGGAAGAAGTCTACGTATAATTTGGTAGGGATCCGGAAGTGTTAATATCAGCAGTTCCCGGATCCCTCCCTTCTTAGGTGCTGAGTGGCACACCGTATGGTTTTAGTCGGTCCGATTCCGAGTCACCACCCAGCCGCAAACCCGGTTGGGGTGAAGACCGGTGGGGGTTTCCACAGGTAAAAAAGGCCTACTGTTAGATTATCTTGAGGAATAATGGAAATTCAGTATAAGTGCGAAACTTAAATTGGTTTAATTTGTGAACTATACAGATTCCTGAAAGCAAGTATTTATTGTACAAAAGTGTTGTCCTTAAAATTAAAATTATTATTAATGAAGCCGTGTGCACGTCGCTGATATTCTATTTGCGCAGGCGCTTCGACACCTACGTTTAATAAACTATTATTTATCTTTTTTTTTAAATTATTGTATTGTCATCGGTCTTTGATAAGTGTATTAAGTTTAAACGAAATCTGACCGTTAGACGTGGGTAAAAATCAAGTCCAAAGAAATAACATGAACCTATTATTATAAAATCTATTTTATTATATACATAATCACAATATATTATAAAGGTGAAAATAAGTTTCTTTGTTACGCTTTCACGTGAAAACTACTTAACCGGTCATCATGAAACTGTACATATACTCTTGAAGGTATTAGAAGTAACATAAGATACTTTTTATAAAAAATGTTTTTTTTTACGAAAGATAAGAAAATTGTTTGTAAAACATCGTCAAATTTAGCTACTTCAAAAGCATGAAACTTTACAGTAATATAGCTTATACATCAGAATAACACATAGGCTACTATTTGCCGCGATAACCGACATATATGCGGGCGGAGCCGCGGGCAGCAGCTAGTATATTATAAAGGTGAAAATAAGTTTCTTTGTTACGCTTTAACGTGAAAACTACTTAACCGGTAATGAAACTTTGTACACATATACTTGGAGGTATTAGAAGTAACATAGGATACTTTGTGTTAAATGCAAGCGAAGCCGCGGGCGAAAGCTTGCACTGAAATAAAAGAGACAAAACAAATTATAAAGATGTTTTTTTTTATTGAATGTCTCATCGCTCTCGTCTACGCCCCCTCAGGTGCACGTATTATAATACTTTTATCCGTAACATGTTGACGTACATTAGGGAGCAAGGCAGTGTCGGATTACACGTTGAACTGAGCACTGTGCTAATGACATGTAGGCAAAGAGCTGGAGGCGTTTGGATAACATTAATGTCTTTGTGTTCAAACGTTGTGTTTTCAGTGATATGCTGACGACGATGGGCACATGTTACGCTTTTGCTCCACGTTATTATAATATTACTCATACTCTTGAATTCATTTTCATGCTCTCCATCAGGCAGTAGAATTACATTAGCAATTTCACATAAATGATGAAAAAAATCTTGATAAATGAGTGTTATGAGGCGCTCATAGCCCAATTGCACTCGGTGATTAGAAACAATCAACGAGGGTGAGCAACGACGGCGTGGAAAGTACCTGGAGGGGTGACAGCTAGTGGCATGTTACCACGAGCGTCTCCGTGATTCGGAGGTCACGTTAAGCAGTCGGTCCCTGTTGTTATCATACGATAACAGTCGTGAACCTTAGTTACAGGCCTTTGGGCGGCTTAAAAATATCCAACAGCAAGGTAAGTAGCCACAACGTATTCTTGCCAGTCCCAAACTCGCACTTGGCCAGCGTGGGGTCGTATGGCCTTAATCCTCTCCTGAGAGGAGACCCGAGCCCAACAGTGGGACATTATGGGTTGTTGATGAAACGAAAGTTATGCAAATAAACCATCAGATTTGATTTCATTTACAGTTAAAAATGAAATGTAGTTGTTTATTCTGCAAATAAGTTACCGGCATATTCTTACAACTCGAATTCTTTTCGAGCACCTGAACTTTTAGCAGACAAGTTCCGCCTTGCCTGGATGGTCCCTAAAGATACGAAACATACTCAATGATTATCGACTCTTTTAAATTCAAATTGTGTAAGTAATATATACTTACAACGAATGTTTTTGCAAATATCAAGTTTAACCGAACAGTTAGAATCAATATAAATAATTTCTTTATATCTCTACAAATATCTTACATAAAACCGGTGGGGAACAACTCTTGCGGTGTTTCACTGAGTGAGGATACTGGAGGCCTTATAACCCGACAACTCCCTCCATCCCCATCCCCAAAGACCGGCAATGCACTTGAGACGCCTCTGGTGTAACGGGTGTCCATGGGTGACGGTAATCGCTTACCATTGGGCGATACATCTGCTCGTTTGCCGAATACTACACAGAAAATCTATGTAATAAAGGTCCACTACATCCATTTCTAAGAAACAGGAGCCATGCTACAAATGCTTCGTATTTAATTAACATTGGCAGTTTCTCGCAGATAGCTCCACGTCTATGCCCCAAGGGTGGCTAATGCAGTAATTACTGCACCCAGTTTTGTTATATTTTTGTTCCATCCCATTCGGAGAAGCGCACAAACATAATCCACTCATTTTATTTTGCTTGAACTAACAGTATTTTAGCACATATTTTTTGTTCTGAAACCAATTTTTGTATATATGTAATATGAATCACGAAAATGGCTCCGACTTTTATGAAATTTTGAATGCAGGAGGTTTCGGTGGGAGGTTCCAGGGTTTTCTTTCCTAGGATGCACCTGGTTCCCCGGCTCCTAGTCGCGGACGTGTGGTTTTAGTCGATTCGAGTCCAACATGCCACATAAGGGGGTATCCGAGGGGATTTCCGAAAGGGAAAAAAATGGGCAGTTTCTCTGGAGATAAGTCGATCTAGCTAGAATTTATTTTTAGATAATTTACCTTAGCAATATATACCCAGCAAAGTTCCAGGTACTTAAGTTAAATATGTATTATAAAGTTAAAGACGTTATGTGGACAGTCTAAAAATTTTAAAAATCTCCTACCCAAGCACTTAATAGAGTAATCATACGGCAAAAATGCCTTACATCATTTTGGAAAAAAGCTGCTAATCTTACAGTGCCCGACTGATATTAACCAAATATAGCTAAGATCAAACGCAAAGAAACTGGCTTTCAAATGAAAAAGTCCATTTGTTTGAGAGTTATGATGCCACAAACACACACACACAGACAGACATCCACATCAAACTTGTAACATCTCCCTTTATGCGTCGGGGGTTGAAAAAAGAAATTGCGACAAACAGTTCATTAGTTAATACTGCCATTTAGGACAGAAAATAAATAATTTATCCTTTTTTTTTAAGTTTTACGTATTACTGTGTACAAGAACGGAATACAAGCACTAAGAAAGGAATTTCGGAAATGCCACTCCTAATGGGTTAAAACAGTTGACGAAAAATATACTCATGCACGAGTTAAACCGCGGGCAAAAGCTAGTGTATAATAAATAGGGACGTTAATAATATTTAAAGAAATCTGCAAAGGAGAGGGTGCGGTACAATGCAATGACATATTAAAATATTATTCTTTCAAACCAGAGAAATGAGAAACAATTACATAGTTATTGCATAATTACATTTTTAATTGCAGACCAGATACCAGAGTTTTACTTGTTTTAAAAATTGTTCTTTTCAACTGTGTTTCATTTTATTTTTACTTACTTTTGCCGTTGGCTCCGCCTATATGTCCGTTGACATATACAAACGGCGTCCCTTCTACCATTCTCGTATGAGGAGCCGACGATCCTGGCGCGATCTCCATCCTTCGACATTCTGGCCGATATGAACACAATGGTCGACCAAATTCGTTCTGTGGGTCGGAATGGCGAAGAGACAGCGCCGGATCATTAGCCCGAAATGCTTCGGCGGAAAGCACATACGCAAGCCCTAAATTGGAGAGGCCTATGTCCAGCAATGGTCTGCGATAGGCTGATGATGATGATGATGAAGCGCTACGGGCTTGGCGGGCACCACTCGAAATCCAGGGCTGGGCCAGCCAACGCGCTGTTGGAGCCGTTCTGCCGAGTTTCGAAGCTTGAATAGCGAGAATCGACTATCTCTCCTACCGATACACTTAGATACTCACCGGGCATGGTTGCTTCGGCGAGTATCAGAACAGGATTGGACGGCAAACAGTAGCATACGTTCTTCTCCAAGGTCCAATCTATGTCTGCGTCGAAATTCATTCATCTCTCTTCAGCGGTTTAGCTTAAAACTTAACAGACAGATGACAGATTGACGAATGAAATGAATTTTTTTTTAGTGAATAGGTTTATCTATATAAATAAAAGTAAGTCGTGTTAGTTACATTATTGATAACTCAAGAACGGCTGCACCGATTTGGCTGAAAATTGTTGGGGAGGTAGCTTAGAACTAGGAGATGGACATAGGACTTTTAACATAAGACTTTTTTTTACTTTTCGTCGCAGCGTTAACCTCCGTTGTTGTTTGACCGCGGTTACAAGTGTTTTTCAATCAATCAATCAATCAATCAACAACCCATGATGTCCCACTGCTGGGCTCGGGTCTCCTCTCAGGAGAGGGATAAGGCCATACGTCCCCACGCTGGCCAAGTGCGGGTTGGGGACTGGCAAGACAACGTTGTGGCTACGTAAATCTTGCCGTTGGATGTTTTTAAGCCTCCCGAAGGCCTCCAACTAAGCTTCACGACTGTTATCGTATGACAACAACCGGGACCGACTGCTTAACGTGACCTCCGAATCACGGAAGTGTTTTTACCATGTGAAATTTAGATACCTTTTATTTAGCCACTGGTGGCATTTAAAAATTTGAAACTTTACATTATTACATTTGAAATTATAAACAATCTATATTATGCTATCAATCAACTTAAATCGTATTAAATTTCGTGGTCAACAGTTTTAATCAATGTCAAATAATTTAAATAAGTCACCTAATGAACTCCGACGTTCTTCGGCCCGGCCACGTACGGTTCGTAAATGAATATTCAGCACTTACTGAACCTCGCGGTGTTATCCGTGGGACGAAGCTAGTCTCGAACAAAATAGCTTAAGCTACTCCTTATAAAATCAGCTTTATGCCTGTAAATATCCCGTCAAAATAGGTCTAGCCGTTCCGTAGTGACCGGAATAAACAAATTGGCAGAAAATTAAGAAATTGCTTTTTTGGAGAAAGTACCGTACATCCCTTTATCCCATATGATAGATAGCTATATAAATAATGCTTTATTTGTACACCAAGGTTGACGAATAATATAAAATCGTCAAAATTAACAAAAAAGAAAATGTGCTGTACAAAGTGCGGCCTTATTGCTCATAACAGTTTCTTCCAGGCAACCTTTGGAGGCACAGATTTCACTCTAAGCTGGTTCTGGGTAATTAAGTAGGAGAAAAAAGTTTTCGTGTATAGCAAAAATATTACAAATTTAATAAATAATGTTATGAAATAATAATACTATAAAATAAATAAAATACTTCACATACATTACTCATATGAATATACATAATATATATAAATGTAAATTTTATTTTATTTATACTTTATGCACATTAATAGTGACAAAGGTGGATTTAATACCGTAGGCATTTTCTACCAGTTGACCTTAGGGTGATGCAGAGCCAACAAAAGGTAAATAGTAATTATATTAATATATATAATGAACACGTATTTAAATACATACATTTACATACATATAAATACACATAAATATATAATATATACGCAAAAATAAATCTATAATATATATCTACTTAAATACATGTATACGTAAATAATATAAATCTACTTAAATACATGTATACGTTAGTTTCAAATTACGAGAGACAGATATTGCTCACAATGATTTTAGTTTACGAGTATAGCTGTTATTTGAAACAACAAACAAACACTTCCATTTCATATAATTGTATAGATTTTAACAGTTGTAAAAATGTATACTAGAAACTTATATAATAACTAAAACATCGTGGGCATAAGCCAGTTACTTTAGTAAATAATTGTTTAATTAGATGAAACACAATCTTCTAAAGATGAAAGAAAACGGTTCTCAATTGAAAGGTTACGGGTTCAACCCTAACTTTGATTATGTATTATAAACTTATTTTTGGCGCGGACTTTAGGGCGGTGATTGTGATAGGCGGATTACATAGCGGGTTCGCTTCTAAGTCATGGCACACTTGCCTTTAATAGTCTGCTGCTGGATATGAAATGTGGCTTCACTGTACCGCATTGACCATGGGGGAGTGCTCCGAGGAATTGTTTGGGCTGATTCCTGTCGCCTCTTGCCGCTATCGTTCTTCGCGACAGAGATTTCATCCCCATCATCTACATGGCGGGCAGTCCACAACTGCGCTTTTCAAGGAACTTTCTGCCTCTCACTACAAAACTGTGGAATGAATTGTCGCCTGCACCTTCAAATCTTCAAGAAAAGAAGAGCGTACTATTTAAAAGGCCGGCAACGCACTTGTGACGCCTCTGGTGTTGCGGGTGTCCATAGGCGGCGGTAATTACTATCAGGCGATACGTCTGCTCGTTTGCAACCTATATCACAAAAATAAAACATAAGCCTCTTGTAAGAAAGGAGGTTCTGGTCTTTTATACCACGCTGGCCAAACGTGTTGGTATACGATTTGTGCCAAGTTTTTCTTCTCTTTGCCGTGTCCTGTTCAGTTTGCTCCCTAAGTTGGCTCTTACAACACTCATGGCACAAATAGGGTTGGTCACCCTCCATGTTCTTAACACACACGGATAGCAAGCCCAGACGAGGGTCTAATGCGAGTTTATTTTACTTTAAACTGTCTCGACAGCGAATGCGTTTGATGATACGATCGGTGACGATTTCAGTGCGGGTCAATCGCGACACCAAATGCGAACAATTGAGTTGATGTGAAAGTAGGCTCTTTGAGCATTTCCTTAAGGAAATCTCAGTAAAATGTGTTTTGTTGTTGAGAGTAAGCAAATAGACGGGTTGGCCTTCTGAAAAGTGATCACCATGGTCTACAAACTTAGAGTTCGTAGACCATACTCCCTAATCTACAACTCGAGAGTAACAAGTGTGTACTAACTGAGTCCCGTGGTGTTACCCGCGGTTATTGTTGTACCTTTAAAAAAGTATTGCCTCGTGCTGTGCGAGGCAATACTAGTCTCAAAAAGTTACTCCTTATCAATTCAGTTATCTACCAGCGAAAGTCAGGGCAAAATCGGTCCAGCCGTCTCAGAGATTAGCCGAAACAGACAGACAAAAATTGTAAAAAGCGTTATTTTGGTATATACATACACATGCATTTAGTGAATAATGGTTATTTTAATATTACAAACAGACACTCCATCATCATCATCATCATCAGCCTATCGCAGTCCACTGCTGGACATAGGCCTCTCCAATTTCACGCCACTTAGTTCGATCTATGGCTTCTCGCATCCAGCTCCTGCCAGCCGTCTTGCGCAAATCATTGCTCCACCTGACCTGTGGACGTCCTACACTTCATTATACATATTTAATTGTATAGATATTAATAAATCGCGTATCGCTCCGCTTATCCCAACCGTGCGGCCTTACTTTTTCGACTTGTAAAAACTAATTTCTTTATTTTTTTATATCGAAAACGGGCGAGTGATCACAGGCCGCTCATTTAAGTACAATCCAACCAGAAGTTAATAAAGTTAGTTCGGGTTTAGTGAGCTTGCTTTAATTATCTATGGTTTGGGTACCGTTGTAAACTGTGGAAATCGTTTACCGAGCACCAGATGAGAATTTTTGTACGAAAAAATTGAACCAGCTTTTGTCTGCGTCTCTGCCTGCATATACATCGGTTATCGTGGAAGATATTACCCTATGTCCGGACTTGAAAAACTAAGTATCTAAATGACAAATTTAATTGAAAACATTGCAGCGGTTTAGCCGTGAAAGCGTAACATACAAAGTTAGGTACTTTTGAATTTAAAATGTTAGTATGGATTATCTTTAGCCAACAGGTTCTGTGTTATTTGTTACTTTAAAATTATATCCTTCAAGTTGAATATAACACAGAACCAATTCTTAATGTTAAATGTAGAATATGAAGCAAGGGGTTGTATTTTTTTTTTTATATTATAGCGGCAAACGAGCATATGTATCGCCTGATGGTAAACCATTACCGCCGCCCATGGACACCCGCAACACCAGGGGCGTCACAAGTGCGTTGCCGCCCTTGGGGGATGGTAAGGGGGATTAGGGGAAGGGTTGGATTATGGGCCTCCGATATCATCACTCACTCAGAGAAACACAGCGTAGGCGCTGTTTCACACCGGTTTTCTGTGAGGCCGTGGTATCACTCCGGTCGAGCCGGCCCATGCATACTGAAGCGTGGCTCACCCACGGTCAGGATTGTAACCGATTTTATCAAATAAATGCCAAATAACATCGTAATTATCATTTTAATCAATTATAAAGTCAATTTTAAAACAATATACCTAAATTATGAATTCTAACAAATAAATCTTTCCTTCTTTCTTTCTCTCTCTTCCTCTAATAGTTCGACATTACGACGGAACCCACTAAACTACGAAGCAATCGCGCTTGGATCTCTTAACTTTCCTACTTAAGACCTCCTCGGGGCATTTCATTTTCTTGTTAATTGTTGTTATGGAAATTATTTTTTAACGTTATTATAACATCTGTTTATGAATAAAAACAATTAAAATACTTATTTCATAATTACATTTTTAACTTGTTTTTTATAAATGGGGTAAACGTCGACATCTTGGTTGCCATGACCATCTACGGCAATCGTTATTGGGAAGTCAGTGCCCTCAAATATACTGACAACTGGTTCAACCTTCGAATTCAGTTCACCCTCAGTGATGCGGAGGTCCGATGTCAGTTGATTCATGAAAAGACTGATATTCAGATAAGACCGGGTGAACTAGTAGCCGACCCCAAATAATCTTGGCAATATAAAAGCTAGGAAGGTGATACTCATCATCATCAATCATCAACAAACTATAACGTCCCACTGCTGGGCTTGGGTCTCACAGGAGAGGACTAAGGCTGCTGCCCCTCCCAGCAGGATCCCCATGCTGGCCGAGTGCGGGTTAGGGATTGTGGAAGGTGATAACAGTAAAAAACAATGTAGCTCTTAAAGTATTTATTCGGCTTAGTTTGAAGCTAGATATAGAATAATGTGGGAGAGCCACGCTTCGGCATGCATGGGCCGGCTCGATCGGAGTGATACCACGGCCTCACAGAAAACCGGTGTGAAACAGCGCCTGCACTGTGTTGCACCGAGTAAGCGAGGATACCGGAGGCCCATAATCCAACCGTTCCCCTCATCCCCCTCCCCATCCCTCAAGGCCGGCAACGCACTTGTGATGCCTCTGTTGTTACGGGTGTCCATGGACTGCGGTAATCGCTTATCATCAGGCGATATGTCTGCTGGTTTACCCCCAATACCATATGAAAAAAAGATGGCGTTGTGTGTCAGGTATCCTAAATATATATTTTTTTCTTTCGGAGACTGTATAACTAATCTATATATTTCTTTGTTACAGAAACACACTCGAGGTCTCGCGAATGAATTCAAAACACACGACCAAATTAAATTTACCAAGAACTCGACAGAAAATATCATTGAATTTAATATCAGTATTATGTGAAAACAAGTGTACGGTGTAGTGTATAGTTAGTCGCCATCTTGTGTTACCATGGCCGCCATTTTGAATATGTTCCGAGTGAAAATGGGTGTTGTGATCGCGAGGATCTGTTTGCTGCTGATGTTGGCCGTTTATTCCTCTTATGGTATGTGGTTTTAATCTTTATAATCATTATTATTGTTATTCGAATGCTTACTTCCTATTTCTTATCATCAATAACTGTGGCTAATTTGTGATGTGTGATTTGAATTTTACTCTATTGCGTTGGAATTAGAGTCGGTATTTATTAAAATATTTGCGAAGGGTTTTCTTTACCTGCATTTTTTTTTAATATAACTCCCGCATTATGAATATATATTCCTGTGTCGCGGGGTCTTTACAAACATACATGAAACGGACACAAAGTACACCCAGACTCGGAACAACAATTCATGGATCACACAATGTGTTGTCCCTTGTAGGATTTGCACCCACAACTCTTGGCGCAGTAGGAAGCGGTGTGGCGACCACTTAAACCACTAGGCCTTATTACATACGACTATTTGCGTTTCTGTTGTTGTTTAATTCTTACGGATAAATAGTTTTATCCCTTTGTTGTGACATGAATGAATCGCTGTATCGCTGTAGAACTTTTTGAGTTGTCAAGTAGTGTAAGATGAGTCGATAGGATGTCCACAGGCATGCATAGTGACAAACACATAGACGTACAGTTATTGAGGTAATAATTAACATTATTATTTGACCATGACATGATGCAGGAGCATCTCAAAAGGCAATCATAGTGTGGGTCATCACGCTACATCGTTGATATGTCTGTATATGCAATGAGTTAGGTGACCACTGCTCTTGGATTATGCTCATGATTTCCACCAGGCAGAATAGAGTAGAGTCCCTGATTCGGAGGTCACGTTAAGCAGTCGGTCCCGGTTGTTATCATACGATAACAGTCGTGAAGCTTCAACATCTAACGACAAGATACGTAGCCACAACGTATTCTTGTCAGTCCCCAACCCGCACTTAGCCAGCGGGGGACGTATGGACTTAAAGCTCTCCTGAGAGGAGACCTGAGCCCAGCAAGTGGGACATCGTGGGTTGTTGACGAAAAGAGTGTTATGCAAATAAACCATCAGATTTGATTTCATTCACAGTTAAAAATGAAATGTAATTGTTTATTCTGCAAATAAGTTACCGGGATTTACTTACAACTCGAATTCTTTTCGAGCCCCTGAACTTTTAGCAGACAAGTTCCGCCTTGCCTGGATGGTCCCTAAAGAAACGAAACATACTCAATGATTATCCTGAGAGGAGACCCGAGCCCAGCAAGTGGGACATTGCGGGTTGTTGATGATGATTGATGATTAGAGTCACTTTGAAAGGCTCATATGTAAAACAAGAAGATTAGCCGTTTATCAGTGAGGCCTTGCGTTTACTAATTAAACTAGTTGTATCAAATATTGAAGAGATTATCTATGTAATGTACTATAGTATTATATTGTGGTCAATGTTACGTCAGATTTTCGTATAACTTAAATATATGAGATGTACGATGGCGGCGGCCTCGATGGCGCAGTGGTAGCGTACGAATCCTGGGTCGGACCAAGTTACTGTATGATCTACAAATATTTGTTTCGGAGCTTGTGTGTTTTCTATGTGTAATATGTATGTATTTACAAAAAAAAGTATTTATGTATTCATATCAGTTGTCTAGTACCCATAGTACAAGCTCTCTGCTTAGTTTGGGACTAGATGGCGTTGTGTGTTAAAATGTTCGAAAATATTTATTTATTTAAGGTGAATTATTGCCAAGGTATCAAGGTTATCACTTCACGTTAGTCAAGTTTGTAATCGTTCCTTACCGTTTTACGCAATGACTCTTAATAAAGCTGAACACGCTATAGCAATAATCAAATAAATATTGTTGTTACCGTGGGAGAGCCACGCTTCGGCATGAATGGGGCGTCTCGTTCGGAAAGATATTACGGCCTCACCGAAAACCGATGTGAAAAGTGCCTGCGCTGTGTTTCACCGAGTGAGTGAGTCCATAATCCAACTCTTCCTCTCATCTCCCTCGGTGTTGCTGGTGTCTATGGGCGGTGGTAATCGCTTACCATCAGGCGATACCTCTGCTCGTTTGCCACATATTCGATAAAAAAAAAACACTGCGACTAATGACTCCTCGGAGAAGGAGCTTTAGGCCTGCTATACCACTGACCAGATGTGGTAGGGCTTGCTTCTTTTTGCTTCTTACGACGCCCATGGGATTAATAGCAGTGATGTACCCTCATATATAAGTCGAATTAAATTACAAACCAGTATCTTTACTCTAATTACGTTCGCCCCATCTCTTCACCATCATATCCCTCCGTCTGCCACGAAATGAACAGCTCATTCCTATCTCAGTTAACCCTCAAGTGCTATAACAAACACTCAAGTATGTGTAATGAGACCAAAATGCGTCTGCAATTAGAATTTACACAGTCTCAACCCTTCAACGGAGCCACAATTATCTAGATAATTAACCCTGCGAACGCTTACCCGTCTAAATCCTAAACGTTCGGGGACGTTAGAATTGCGGAGATATTTATAAGAAACTATATGTTGGCAGTGGTTTTCAAAGTTTCGCTAGACCCCTGGGGGCTGGGGAAATAATTAAGAGAGAGAGTTAATGTCGTATTTTAATATGTGGTTAGCTTTGAACCTTTTGAACAGTCGAGGTTTATGTTGTAAATACATTTTACAACATAAACCTCTACTAAACTTGCTAATATTGTGATCTATACAAATAAATATAATTAAACGTAGTTTTTTTTTTACAATTATTGTCTTTCTGTCTTTTTGTTTCGGTTAATCTTTGCAACGGCCGATTTTGACAAGGTTTTCACCGGCAGATAACTGATGATATAAGGACTAACTTAGGTATTTACTACTTACTTTTTTTTATACTAGTTTCAACTAGTATCGAATGAAGTATAGTATAGTTCGATCGAATGTATGTAGTTACATGGATAAGGGGTTTAGTACAGTGTTAGTTTGATTCATCGTTGGGTTCTTTGCTGTCACACACGTACTTGTTTTCTCGTCGAAGTTTTTATATGTGTTTGTGTCTGGAGCTGAGTTTGTTGGATACTTTTGTGCCACAGTCAACGTTGGGATTGTCTATCATCGAACAAGCCTATTGGTGAGCCATTTCATATTGAAAAACAAAAATATTGAGCCAAATAAACTTCCAATTGAGAGAGGCACACCGTCATTTTGCGATTATTTTGCATTAATTAATAACAACGCGTAAGCGACGCGCTCTGCACGGCGCTTACGACTTTCTTTCCGTGAAGTCACACATACGCTAACAACGAGTGAATAACATTGTGAAGCTGCTCAACTATAAAAGTAACCTTTTGATGGATGAATAGACAATTATTTATCGGAGTATTGAGGGTTTNATTAGTTTCAATACATTCTGCCCTTTAGGCATGTAATGTTATAGTGCGGGACACACCACTCAAGAAGTTAAATAAATATAATATAGTAATAGTTGAGAATACAACACAAGATAACGCCTCTAATGGGGGCTTCCCCATAAAAAAACAAAACTTTGAGATCCATTTTCGGATTATTCCGGCATGTGGACATTACCATTAACATGGCCGTGATACGCCGTGGCTCTGTTATGGGATTTTAAACACATTCTTACATCTTTAAATGGTTTTTGAAAACGTGGGAATGGGATGCGGGAAATGTGAAGATCTTGTTCACAAATAAGTAGTGAGGACTTTGCCGTTGTAATCTTAAGAAAATAACATCGAAAAATTTGGAAAATGTGGGATTTACCTTTTCAGTAAGATTTTTTAGCTTCTAAACCAATTAGTCTTAATCTGTCTGTTTTTACCCGACTGCGAAAGGAGGAGGTTTATGATATTAGAGTGTATGTGAGGAGTGAGGATACCGGAGGCCCGTAATCCAACCCTTCCCCTCATCCCCCTCCCTATCCCCCACTTCTGGCAACGCACTTGTGATGCCTCTGATGTTGCGGGTGTCCATGGGCGGCAGTAATCGCTTACCATCAGGCGATACGTCTGCTCGTTTGTCCCATATTCCATAAAAAAGAAAAATTCGCCTGAGGCGCAGCGCCCAGTGTTCTGTGTGCACTCTTAGTGAGTGGGTGGGATGGGTGAAGTTGGCAACGGATGACATGACAGGACCCGTCTTGGGTGAGATGGGTCAATGCCTGCCGGAGGTGACGGAAGAATGCAATTGCGATTTTCAACCCTCCCTCTCCCGACTATAGGCAAGTAAAGGGAACACCGGGGTTGGTTTTTAGCCTGTAAAAATCTGATAGACCCCTTCGCTCCTACCCTATGTGCGAAGGATGTCCATGAGGATCTTTCAAACCAAAACAAACTGTAGGCAAGTCTCGTGTGACGGCCGGCAGTCGATAAATTAAACTCTCAAACGCTTAGCGTTCGCCACACTCGTGGGGTGACAGACTTGTAAGGAATAACTCATGGATGTACCCGATGTCTGATGGATCATCCAAACAGTTGGTGAAGAAGATACTGCTATGAGATAGATGAGTATCCTAATAATAATAATAAATATTTCGGACAACTATCACACAACGCCATATAGTCCCAAACTAGGAAGCCTGTGTTATGGGTACTAAACAACTGATATAAATACATATGTACCTTTTTTTTCTTTTAAATACATACATATCATACATAGAAAACACCCAAACTCTGAAAGAAACATTTGTGGATCATATAAACATTTGATCCGACCTGGGAATCGAACCCGAGACTTGAAGAACAGCAGTCGCTTACGCTATCGCTGCGCCACCGAGGCAGTCCTAATGTTTGAAGCTGAATTATTCTCTGTATGCTCGATGACAGCGTCCCTAGTATCCACGATAATTTTGGTATTGATATCGCACTGAAACAAATAAAAATTGGTTGTAATTTTCGCACGAAGTTTTGAAAAATCTTGCTTATGCCTGCGGCTTTGCCCGCGTGATGGTCTATTATCACGGTGATTCTTCAAACAGATATGTTTTTGTTATGAACCGTTTATATATCCATATATATCCACACATATACACACAACATAATAAAATGCTAAATGTTAAGTGAATGAAGCAATCCGCAACGCATTAGTGAAAACCACGTTTCAATCGGTTAAGCCATTCTTTAGAATACGTACAGTAAGACAGAGAAAATTTTAAAAGTCATCTTTCCGAGTTCTATTGCGTTCGTGATGTTTGATAGTTTTCCATCTGTGACGAGTTACGATTTTATTATTCGTATTGATTAGCTGAGCCTCGTAGTACAAGAACAAACGTGGGTAACGCCACGGCGCAAAGCTAGTCTAAAAAAGTAGCATAGGTTACTTGACTTATATCATCAGCTATCTGCCACTGAAAGTCCCGTCAAAGGCGGTAAAGCCGTTTCAGAGATTATCCGAAACAAACAGACAGACATGAATTTAGTAAAAAGCAGTTATTTTAATATTACAAACAGACACTCCAAATTTATTTATCTGTGAAATATATTCAGTAATATCATGCTAGGTTAAGTGGCTAACTCTTATCTCTTCACAGCAGCCATTCAGTTATTTATCTGTTCGAATGTCCATTTTTATATACGAAACAAATAAAACTTTAAAAAAATACATAGATTTCGTAAAAGGGGTAAGGATTCTGCTTCACGTATAAAATACATTTATGTTATTCATTTCTACCAACCCATCAAAATCTATTTAAAATTTACCCAACCATAAAATTATGTCTTGTTTAAAAATAAAAGACTTAACTGAAACACCATTGCACGAAATTAAAAAAAAATAAACGTCAAATGTGCGCCATGTTTAAAATGAGCGGTTGGTAATAGTCGGAACGTGCCCCGTGCCTTAATCTCGAATGTTGGAGGACCACAGCCGCAAATCCATGGTCTTAAGGCGTGTATGCATACTAAACAAAATATGGACGGCCATGGGTGATTTAATTGCTTCAGGATTACTACTAGTTGCAGTAAAGTATTTGACGTTTGTGTTGGTAGGTTAACAAAATATTTTATTGAATAAATTACAAAATATAAACAGCTTACAAGTTTGAAGTTATCGATGGTTTCCGCACTAAGCTTGAGGCTTGTGTCGCGGCGACCTAGATCAGGTTTTACATTATTCATTGTTGCTAATTCTGCTGTTGTTAAATCTCCAAACAACACCAGAAATCAAACTAAAAATCACTGTTTGTCAAGCCAAACGATGTTCTAAAGATGGACAAAAAAACAGATTATTTCTGTTTTTACTTTGCGTAGTGACGTAACAACAGAAATTAGCACCATAGCATGGATTATGCCTAGGTGGCGCAGTGGTAGCGTACGCGACTGCTGTCCGTGAAGTCACGGGTTCGAATCCTGGGTCGGACCAAATGTTTGTATGATCTGCAATTATTTGTTTCGGAGTTGGGGTGTTTTCTGTGTATAATATGTATGTATTTACAAAAAAAAAGTATTTATGTATTCATATCAGTTGTCTAGTACCCATAATACTACACGGTTGGCCTAGTGGTTAAAGTAGTCGCCACACCGCTTCCTTCCACACGCCAAGTGTTGTGGGTTCAAATCCTACATGGAACAACACTATATGTGATCCATAAATTGTTGTTCTTAGTCTGGGTGTACTTTGTGTCCGTTTCTTGTATGTTTTTAAAGATCCCCACGACACAGGAATGTATATTCCCAATAAGGGAGTGGTCTTTAAAAAAAAAATACAAGCTCTGCTTAGTTTAGGACTAGATGGCGTTGTGTGTTAAATGTTCGAAATATTTATTTTATTGTACAACTCAACATGGTGTCAGGGATTCGAATATTCCCCTCATAAAAGACCAGAATATATCCTGAAAGTATCTTTGATTGAAGCAACCAAACTCAATATATTTAATAGTTTGTCTGTCCGTAATTGATCTCTAATACTTATTGTTTCTACAACCTTTCATTTAGTGACACCTGTCCCGATGTTTGTCTGTAATCAAATCTTGGACGTTAAATTTGATCCACTTCCCGATTTAGCTGATATTTCAAATTTCCCTTTATTCTGATGATAATGCAATTATGTATAATCGGTATAATAATAATACAAAATGGTCGCCGTAACAAAATGGCGGCTTACATATTTCTAAACAACCCACCCAATATAATAAATAAATATGTTGAGACATTTTAACACACAACGCCATCTAGTCCCAAACTAAGCAGAGCTTGTACTATGGGTACTAGATAACTGATATTTTTGTAAATACATACATATTATACATAAAAAACACCCAAACTCCGAAACAAATATTTGCAGATCATACAAACATTTGGTCCGACTCAGGAATCGAACCCGAGACCTCTTGCACAGCAGTCGCATTCGCTACCACTGCGCCACAGAGGCAGTCATATTGCCTATGCAGTCCTCTGGATATCAAAAGAAAAGTCTTAAAGTTATTTTTATTAACAAATAATAAATGCTTAATTTTTTAAAATAAATCTCTTGTTTTATGTAACTTTCTTGTTCTTTGACTCCATATCTATGAAATAATGTAAATTGGTACTAATTGGCAATTAATCGTTTTAAAACACTGGTTTATAACAACGAGATAGTTAGTAGGAAGATTGGAAACTGTATGTTGTTCCTGAACGTTTCACAGAAATTAAAATATAAATATTAGTTGAGTAATATTATTATAATAATATTATTTCGTTTAAATATTAGTTGAGTTTCGCGGTGTTACATGCAGTTCTTATTGTGCCTTTATAACCGCTAATAACACTGCGGGGAAAAGATAGTCTAAAAAAGTAGCCTAAGTTACTCCTTATTACATCACCCAGTGAAATTCCCGTCAAAATCAGTGCAACTGTTCCAGAGATAAGCCGGAACAAACAGGCTAACAGTTTATGTACCGTGTATGCATACATATGCATTTAGTAGAAAGCCGTTATTTTAATTTTACATATAGTATTTATTTGTATAGATATAAATTGCGTTTAAAGCCCTCTTCAAATAGAACTGTAACTTTGTCCTAACTTCAAAAGGATTAGATTATTTTTTTATGATATAAGGGGCAAACGAGCAGACGTATCGCCTGATGGCAAACGATTACCGCCGCCCATGGACACCAGCAACACCAGAGGCGTCACAAGTGCGTTGCCGGCCTTAGAGGGCTAGCCTCGGAGCTCATAGCCCAGTTGCACTCGGTGATTAGAAACAATCACCGAGGGCAAGCAACGACGACGCGGTCTGTGCCTGGATGGGTGACCGTTGGTGGCATGTTACCATGAGCGTCTCCGTGATTCGGAGGTCACGTTAAGCAGTCGGTCCCGGTCGTTATCATACGATAACAGTCATGAAGCTTGGTTGGAGGCCTTCGGGCGGTTTAAAAACATCCAACGGCAACGTAGCTATAACGTATCCTTGCCAGTCCCCAACCCGCACTTGGCCAGCGTGAGGATGTATGGCCTTAACCCTCTCCTGAGAGGAAACCCGAGCCCAGCAGTGGGACATTATGGGTTGTTGATTGATTGATTGTTGATTGGGGGATGGGGAGGGGACAGGGGGAGGGGTTCGGGTAAGGGCCTTCGGTATCCTCACTCACTCAATGAAACACAGCGCAAGTGCTGTTTCACTCCGGTTTTCTGTGAGGTCGAGTCATGCCGAAGCGTGACTCTCCTACGGTTCACTGTTACTTAAAGTAAGTACTGTTTTGTCAATAAAAATAATGGAATAAGTTCAAATGAGCTTAATATTAGCTTAAAAGATTAGTTTCCATGTTATTTAAATGAAATTTCCAGTTCAACTTTAAAATTATTTATTTAGCTTTCGAGTGACTTGTTCCATTACTAAGCCACAGACGCATCCGTGTGTAATTAGTTAACTTTTCCAACTGTAAACATATTTTTAAACTGTCATTATATTATTTACGTCGTCTCGCGTTACTCGCGTCGCTCGTTGTGTACACGCCCTTAAACCGCGCCCAACGCCATCTGTCATCAAGTTTGACAGTTGACAGTTAAACGATTTAAAAATAGAACGCTGAAAACGAACAGGAGATTGGGAATGAATGAAAACTTTTTTTTATTATAATGCTTTGTATACTGGTGATTGAAAATAGTCTAATTTGTATTGTTAACTTTTTAAATTAGGCAAAGGAAACCATGTGTTGAGTTTTTAGTATTGGGAATAGATTGAGAATAATTAGTAGTTGATTCATGCTTATATTATTTGTATACTCGTAACTGCCTCGGTGGCGCAGTGGTAGCGTATGCGACTGCTGTGCTTGAGGTCTCGGGTTCGATTCCCGGGTCAGACCAAATGCTTGTATGATCTGCAAGTATTTGTTTCGAAGTTTGGATGTTTTCTATGTATAATATGTATGTATTTACAAAAAAAAAAGTATATATGTATTCAAATCAGTTGTCTAGCACCCATAACACAAGCTCTGCTTAGCTTGGGACTAGATGGCGTTGTGTGTTAGATGTCCGTAATATTTATTATTTATTTTATTATTATTGTATTGGTATAGTGGTTACTAATACTGGCTATTGAAACTTTGTGGCGAGTTCGATTTATTTAATTATGAGTACGAACATTTTCTTTGGTTTTCTTTTTTGGTATCTAGTTATGGTAAATGATGCAGATTCATGCATGATAGTGCAAGATTCGATAAACCAGTATAAGTCACCTACCTTCACGTAACCCATCTACGAATACTTCCATTTGCTTTACCACGAAATAATATCCACTTAAATATTTAAAATGGAAATGTATATTTTTAATTGATCGTATCAGTTTTCACCATGGCGTGTGTAGCCATCGTTATACTGCCTATGGTGTCTCTACACCATCATATTATGGGTAATATTGTCCACTAATTGCTACCTAAACTCTTCAACAGATCGATAATATTGATATAAAAAATTGACTGTCACAGAAATAATTATCCGATTGGTTGGGGATAAAAATGGGGATGGTGATTTGTGGTTCTTATTAATATGGTGTTTTGTAATGGCGTTTTAAGTATAGGCATTTTATATTAATGTATGGATAGTCTGCTATCTATACAAATAAATAAAATTAGAGTGTGTTTTTATTCGAAATTATGAATATAAACTAAATGCATATGAACGGACGGTACTTATATTAAAATATATATTTTTATTTTATTTTTTTATCTATCTCACTTTTTGTTCCGGTTAACCTCTGGACCGGCTTTACCGATCTTGAACGGACTTTGGCATGGATCTGGATCGCAAAAGTTAGTGATGTAATAACGAGTAACCTAGGCCACTATTTTTTTACTAGCTTATTAACAACCCCGGGCAATACTGCGGGGATCATGATGTCTAGACAGAAAAAAGTTCGTTTTCTTAAACCCCCACCTCCTCGAATGTAACTCCTGTACACCAGGATCAACCAGGAAATGCCCCCTATACCATAAAAAAACACTATTAGTAGGTTTCATAAACGTTTGTTGACACCTCCTGAAACAGGATGTCTTTATAGTGTAGAAGCAGTCTTTTTAAAAAACTTATAAAATACATTATATAAAAAAATATAAAATATACGTCACTTTATTAGAAGAACTCAAAATAATACCAATTTATTATAGCTAAACATTATTGAAATAGATGCTGTGATCACCATCCAAACGGTCAATCCCCATTTTTGTCCATACGTATAATTGACTTAAATATACCGTTATGGTAAACAGCCGTATCCCTTTAGAATATCAAGTTAAAAATACATCTTAGTAATATTTTTTTTGCAATATTATATATATNTATATATATATATATATATATAAAGCAATTTCAAGAACGACAGCCCTCAAGAGGCCCGACATGTCATGTCTGAGTCAAGGTGAACAGGTTGTCTGGGTACTCCTCAGGGTACAGGGGAAGACATGTCGTCTGTAAATGTAATCTTAGATTAGTAAATATATTTATATAAAGTTATTAAAGTATATATTTTTAAATAAGTATAAGAAGAGTACCTCTTCCTCTGATGAAAATAAACTATGTGATGGGAGTGGGAGAGTCACTCTTCGGCACGAATGGATCGGCTCGACCGGAGTGATACCACGGCCTCACTGAAAACCAAAGTGAAACAGCGCTTACGCTGTGTATCACCAAGTGAGTGATGATACCGCAGGCCCACACACATACTTCTAAACCTATTTTCGATCCCCATCCCCCAAAGGTCGGCAACGTACTTGTGACGCCTCTGGTGTTGCGGGTGTCCATGTAAGGCGATATTCGATTACTATCGGGCGATACGTCTGCTCGTTTGTCACTATTCCATATAAATTCCATGTCTCCAGTATCCTCACTCGCTCTGTGCAGCGCATCCGCATTTTCACACAACCTATATATTTAGGGGAAAAAATTATAAATGAAAAATATTCTAACAAATATAAATATTTCGGACATCTAACACACAACGTCAACTAGTCCTAAGCTAAGCAGAGCTTGTATTATGGGTACTGGACGACTGATATGAATACATAAATACATTTTTTTGTAAATTCATACATATTGTAGATAGAGAACATCCAAACTCCGAAACAAATATTTTCAGATCATACAAACATTTGGTCCGAACCAGTATTCGAACCCGGGACCTCAAGCACAGCAGTCGCATACGCTACCACTGCGCCACTGAGGCGGTCAAATAATAAAGCTATATTATAGTTATGTTATAATAAAGTTGCACGCTAAAGTAAGTATACTAGCACGTTAGTCACCATCATCATCAGCCCGCTGCAGTCCACTGCTGGACAAAGACCTCTTCAAAGGCACACACACACACACCAAAGAGCCCTGTCTTGCTTTTATACGCTAATCATATTAATCAGAAACTACATACAGATTAACTAAGAAACATCATTAAAAAACTTATTTTTATGAAGAAACTGTTGAGATATCAGTATATTATATGGTTTTTTTACATGTTATATGGCAAATGAGCAGACGTATCGCCTGATGGTAAACGATTACCGCCGCCCATGGACACCCGCAACTCCAGGGGCGTCACAAGTGCGTTGCCGCCCTTGGGGGATGGGAAGGGGGATCAGGGGAAGGGTTTGATTATGGGCCTCCGGTATCCTCACTCACTCAGTGAAACACAGCGCAGGCGCTGTTTAACACCGGTTTTCTGTAAGGCCGTGGTATCACTCCGGTCGAGCTGGCCCATGCATCCCGAAGCGTAGCTCTCCCACTTTCTAAGGTCTTTTCAATACAAACATCTTCTTTCTTCAAAAACGGGGCCAAAGCACTTGTCAAAGTATGAAGGTAGTGTTCAAGAATATCAACAGAAACATCTCTTAATATCACAAACCTGGCGTACTCACAGCATCCAACAAACCATTCATCTTAAAACAGCTTAAGAACTTTAAAAGCCATTCTATATTAAAGGTGATTTACACAAAACCCTCCATTCATAAATTGTAATTCACATTGACGACCTTAAACGGGGCTAAACCGGATACGTCCGGTTCGCAACGGAAAAAACCCACCCCTAGCGTCATTTAGACATAAATAAGGGTAAGTAAGCCAGATATTAAGTTTAAGTAAATAAGTTTGACTGTCCTTAGAAGTCTTAGGCGATCATAAATTTAGACTCTTCGGAGTAATGAATCAATTGGAAAAGGTATGGAGTCGACTGTGATAATTTTTTGACAGATGCAACAACACAGTTTCCATTTAATTTAATTAATAATTTCAAATAATTTAACTAAATTATAATGTTTAGAAATAATAATATTTATGTACAAGCGTGTGTGTGTGAACCCTTTCCACTCGGCACACTGCCGAAGCGTGGCTCTCCCACGGTTAAATCACTTTAAGTCCCCCACAAATAGTCCCAAAAGAGTCCAATATACATTTGTATATAAAGGCACCACAGATCTTAGTATCGGACATAAATATGGTATTTGTATAATCATCAATAGATGTAGCAAGTTTAATTATCTGTTTCTGCATAAATTGTAATCTCAAAATGCAGCCTCTGCAGTTGTGTTGACACATCGGCTCCATGGCATATCTTTTTTTTTTTTTTTTTTAAAGAAGACAACTCCCGCTTTAGGAATGTACATTCCTGTGTCGCGGGGATCTTTACAAACATACATGAAACGGACACAAAGTACAGCCAGACTTAGAACAACAATTTATGGATCACACAAAGTGTTGTCCCATGTAGGATTTGAACCCATAACACTTGGCGCAGTAGGGAATGGTGTGGCAACCATTGAAACCACTAGGCCAACCGTGTAGTCAATCTCTATCGATATTCTGAAGAGCTCTTCCAACTGGTCCCCTTCCCTCTCCCTTCCTCTAAAGGACAACGCCTGCCGGCCTTGGAAGTAACCGCTGCATGCGTGCTCGTACTCATGGCTTCGGTTCTTCTTTCCTGTGCCTAGCGTTCAAAACCCTGAACTTTGTACCAGCTTTGTCCTTTCCACTATGATCCCGGGTCCTTTAAGCGGGGCGTGAAAAAGTATCTCACTAGGCCGCTATGGTGTGGATCACCATGCTGTATTGTATTTCGGCAGTTAATACATAAAAAACCCACCAAAGAAGGTCAATTCTGTTACCAAAAGTTCGATCAAAATTAATTTTCAATCTCTTCTCGATCTAACAAATGTTATAAAAAGTACATCATCAGCCTGGCCATCAGCCCAATTGCACGCTACTTAGTTCGATCCTTGGCTTCTTTCATCCAGCTCCTGCCAGACGTCTAAAAAAAAAAAATTCCCACTGCTGGGCTCGGGTCTCCTCTCAGGAGAGGGTTAAGGCCATACGTCCCCACGCTGGCCAAGTGCGGGTTGGGGACTGGCAAGAATACGTTGTGGCTACGTATATCTTGCCGTTGGATGTTTTTTAAGCCGCCCGAAGGCCTCCAACTAAGCTTCACGACTGTTATCGTATGATAACAACCGGGACGGACTGCTTAACGTTACCTCCGAATCACCGTGACGCTCATGGTAACATGCCACCAGCGGTTACTCATCCAGGTACTGACCGCGCCATCGTTGCTTGCCCTCGATGATTGTTTCTAATCACCGAGTGCAACTGGGCTATGAGCGCCCTTGACGCCAGACGTCTATAAATTATTAAATGGCCAACTTTGACTGTCATCATGATGGGAATTTACCAGTCCACTGCTGCGCATATGCCTCTCTTTAGCAAGGAGGTCTAGGTCCTCGACACCACGCTGGCCAGACGGAGCAGTATAGGTTTAGTTTCTATTTCCAGTGGAAAATGTAATGTATTTATATCGTATACTAGCTGAGACCCACGGTTATTTTAGTACCTTTACAACCGCTTTTAACACCGCTGGTAAAGCTATTCTGAAAAAAAATCCTTGTTTCATCAACTATCTGCCAGTGAAAATCCCGTCAAAATTGGTCCATCTTTTCTAGAGATTTAAACAGAACGAACTGACTGACAGACAGATAAAAAAATATTAAAAACGTTATTATGGTATACGTACCGTGTATACATATGTATATATGTATAATTAAAATTAATAATAATAACAAAACAACCGGTTAATTTATTATAACAAACAGACACTCCAATTTTATTTATTTATTAATTGTATAGAAATCGGTCATCTGACTGAAAACTGAATCCACAATTTAATCTGTTATTTATAGTAATACTTTTACGAAATTATTTTTTATGAATAGAACATTGACCAAACCTATCAATATTTGCATTGATCTTCTAGAATTTAATTCAATATTATATTTTAATATAACTTATGCCGGAAATATGACGTACAGCGTTACTAGTTCGAGAATTCATAGAGGCGCTCACCGAGCGTAAGCAACGACGGCGCGGTCAGTACCTGGATGGGCGACGGCTGGAGGCATGATAACATGAGCGTCTCCGTGCGCCTTACGTTAAGCAGTCGGTCCCGGTTTTTATCATAGGATAACAGTCGTGAAGCTTAGTTGAAGACCTTTGGGTGGCTTGAAAACATCCAACGGTAAGATTACGTAGCCACAACGACGTATGGCTTTAACCCTCTCCTGAGAGGAGACCCGAGCCCAGCAGCGGGACATTATGGGTTGTTGATTGATTGCGTTCGAAACTAAGCAGAGAATGTGGTATGGGTATTAGACAACTGATATAAATACAAACATACTTTTTAATTAATACATACATATTAAACATAGAAAAGACTCAAACTCCGAAACATTTAGTTCGACTCTGGATTCCTATGCCACCATTGCGCCACCGAGGCAGTCAATTTGCAGTGTATTCGTGACAAAATCATATGTGTCAGACAAATCAACGACAAATTAATTTATTTAAATCTCTCTTACACGATGTAAATTTAAATAGAAAACCCACTTTATTATCATTTTCTGCACTAACGCTAAAAGCATTGCCAATTTATAATACATATTCACTAAAACAATTCCCTGTCTAGTTTTTAAGTAAATGAATAAATCTCCACTCAAATTGATTGCTCACCCAAGTTCGTATAAAAACGAAATAAAATAAAAATTTTAGTAACACTAGCTACTCGATTCATTTCTGTCCCGTCAAACTGCATTTTAAACTCTTCAGATTTATTTAAAGTTATTTCCATAAATGATGTTGGCAACCCTATTGCGGTTGCGGCTTACAATTTTAAATCTTATTGCCTGTACAATAAGATCGAATACTCGAAATAAGTTGTTGTAGCAAAGACGCTACGATGTCACATTTCTATGTATTATAAGATTATTATGGAGAATTTAAGTTTTATTATAAATCATTATAGCTACTTAGTTATAATGAATATAATTTAATGTTAAGCCATTTTTGTTTTGTGTTTGTAATGATGATGTTATCCTAGCCGATTTCGGCCACGGCGGCCAGTCTCAACGGAGACCAGCCAACTACGCGGGAGATATTATAGTACACAAGTGTGTGCGCAAACACTGGTGCACTTTCTGTTACATCTCTTTCATAATCCGATGGGACGGTTAACTGACACAATCAGGGAGAGATCAGGCGCAGGACAGACAGTTTTACGTGCTCTCCGAGACACGGGGGTTCAGATCCCAACTTCCAAACTCCGAGCTATTATTAAGTATTCATATAATCAAAAAATCTCAATAACACTTTTGGCCCGACCCGGGCCTTATACTTCAACTAGACTTCGCTAGACCAACTAGGCACGCTCTTGTAATCAAAATACCACGCTCTTGTCAACGATATTCTCACAACATGTACCTACATACCTGGTATGTATCTATATAGTACGCCATACAAAACGTGGTCTGGGGTGTCATTCGATGCCCCCACTTGAAACTTATTGCTATAAAAGGCTGTGCCTCGTCTTTACTGCAGTCTTTTCTCTGTCTGTTAACCTCAACTCTCTGAGAGAGAGGGACTCTCTCACAATCCGGTGGGACGGTTAACCGACACGATCAAGGATAGATCAGGCGCAGGCCCAACAGCTTTACGTGCTCTCCGAGGCACGGGGATTCAGACCCCAACTTCGAAACTTCGAGCTGTTATTAATTATTTCTGTAATCAGAAAAACACAATAACACTCTTAGGCCGAACCGGGATTTGGACTCCGAAACCTTTTGATTGGCAGTCGCATACATCAACCGCTAGACCAATGAGGCTCTGTTTGTGGTATAGAGGGCAAAAGAGCAGACGGGTCGAGTATCTTAGGCCTATGTCCAGTAGTGCAATGTTGAAGGCTGATGTTGTGATATTTGATTCATAGCTTTGAAAGATTCACAAAATACATAAATTCTTTCTTTTTGCCCAAAATAGTTATTTATTTATTTATTTTATGTTAAGGCACACAAACAATGTATCGTACAATAATATCTTAAAATCTATACATATATCCATCCTAAGGTTGCCTGGAAGATATTGCTTTAGGCAATAAGGCCGCTCCGGACGGCGTAAGAAAGCAGTTCCCGGATCCCGTCTCAGGCGCAGAGTGGCACACCGTGTTTTTTTAGTCGGTTCGATTCCGACACACCGCCCCGCCGCAAACCCCGGTGGGGTGAAGGCCCGAGGGGATTTCTACAGGTAAAAAAAAAAGCAATACGGCCGCCCTTTGTACACTCCGTCTCACATTTTATGTACTCTCTTCTAACTGTAACATTATAGCGTTCAAATAAAGAGTTTTCTATCTATCTATCTACCTATACATTATGTTTTGATCTAGTACATACATAAATAACATGTGTCCACAGCTTCTGCCATTACGCTAACTACCTTGAGAGATAAAATAAAAAGAATAATAAAAAAAAGCATATACATTAAACCTTTACTTATCCGAATTCTGTAAGCGATGTTTTCGACACGTAATAAGCACGACCTTGAGCGATATTCATTTACAAAAATTGACTTATTAAAGTGTTAAAACTTCTTCATGGCAGAATTAAGATCACCGTGTGGCGACTTCCACATACCGCGCAACAACATAAAATATATAACAACGCCATCTACCCCAGAAACATCGAACTACGGAACAACGAAGAAAACTAAGAAACTACCAATCCTAAATCGCGCAGTAAAAGTTCTCGCGCCGATTAACATATATACAACTTCCCAACATCAACCGTTGGGCAGTGGCCCGTCAGGCATGATCACCTCGCCTGGTCGGAGGATCCTCCCTTTGTGTTGGAGGGACATGACACCCGCTCCTCCACAACCGAAATGCCACACAACAAGTGAGGGAAGTAATACCAAGTTGTTTATCTTCTTGATTTAAGTACACACGAAACCATTTTTTTGCGATTGTCAATGTATATATTACGATGTGGCGTAATAAAAAGACAACAATCTTGGCTTTTCTTCTTTTAATATCTTTCAATAATAATGAACAATAACTTGTGTAAATCGAGACGACATTTTCGTATTATCTACTAGTAATAATATTAATAACTTTATTAATTCAAACTATTGTTGATCGGTGTTCACAATTAGTATTAGTTTTTCTTTTTCTGCTAGTGCTTAAAAAGGAAAACCTGTGTTTTACACAGTATAACTTTGTACCGAACCTTCAGTTAGCGAGTGCGACTCAAACTTTTCTGCGAGCCTTTTCTTCAAGGAATCAGCTGAACTTCGATTTGTTACGGGAAGCGTCTACCATCAGGCCACAGTGGGAGAGACACGCTTCGGCATGCATGGGCCGGCTCGACCGCATTGATACCACGGCCTCACAGAAAACCTGTGTAAAACAGCGCCTGCGCTGTGTTTCACCAAGTGAATGAGGATACCGGAGTTCCATAATCCAACCATTCGCCTTATCCCCCTTCCTATTCCCCAAGGCCGGCAACGCACTTGTGACGCCTCTTATGTTGCGGGTGTCCATGGGCGGTGGTAATCGTTAATCATCAGGCGATACGTCTGCTCGTTTGCCCCCAATTCCATAAAAAAGACCTATCACAACCCAAGTACTAGACGATATCAAAGATCTGTAGAAAGACTAGTCTTTTTAGGGTTCCAACTACCCATAATGTCTGGAAAATATGTTTTTATGGCTACCGGGACAGACATTTTATCTGACAGCAGGCAGTTCGCACTTGACCTGTACGAAGCTAAAGGGTAATATTTTTAGCAGTCTATGTACCTATGTTTTGTGTGTTCCACCTAGCACCTAAATTACTGAATCAAAGAAAGGTTATGTTTTTCGAGTGTATGTATGTATATTTCTTTGACACGCCCTAGAGTCTAAACGGCTTGTATTTTTTTGTGAGTGGTGTCAATAGATTAGTTTTTGGCTCCGAAAATTCTTAATTTTGTTTTTTTAAATTTGATGTACCCAGTGTCACTCTCACGTTTATTACGTATATATATATATATACTAATATAATAATAATAATTCATTACTAGTTTTAAACATTTTGTTATTAAATTGGACTGTAAAAAATTTTCAGAAAATGAACTCTAAAAAATTTTAGCTGTCTTGAGAAGCCCTGTGAGTTATTAAAGTATTATTGCCTGTCAAATACACGTCACTCTTAACCATTCCGCCATTTATTGACGTCGAAACAAATGCTTTCGAACGACGAAATAAAAATTAAAAAGTCCCCACAGCCAAGAATGTCTACACCAATGAGCGTGGCATAAATAATCAGCCCGGTGTACGTCTCGGCAAATTACCCAGAACGGGCGGGTTGGAAATTGATGGCAACATTGAAATAAGTGCCGCCATGTCAACTATGCTGGCTGTCGGCGAGCGCGCTTTTACTTTTTTTTTCGTCTGTAATGATTCGAGTGGCGAGTTCTAAATTGGTTCTATTGTAATTATGGCGGGCTTTTTTATTTGTCATTGTCATTTTGAATTTATATTTGGAACGGAAATAAAAGGACTTATTGAATGCGTCTGTGTATCGATTTGTTTGTGATTAGTTAAGCGTTTTAATTGGGTTAGCGGCCATCTTTGAATATATTATGCAGAGACAAAACAGTTTTATTCTCTTTGCCCTATTTTCTGTTATCTATTGTATGGCTAACAATTATTTTTTCTAAACTGTAGATTGATTAACGAGATTTTATGTTATCTTCTCAAAACAAACTTTTAGATATCCCCTGTCTACTCAGCCATTAGGATAGCTAATGATATAAAGACGAATTAATGAAATCCAAAACTTTTAAGATACAATTAACAAAAAATTAATAATCACGAGGCTTTGAGAACTTGTGTTGTTGGTTACAAACATTTTTTTATATAAATGAACCTGCCTAATTGATGGAAAAAATGAGCAGAATCCAAGAGTAGTGGTCACCAAACTCATTGCGAATGCAGACAATGCAAAAATTCAGCATGGTGACCCATAGCGGCCTAGTGAGGCCTCGGGTCTCGTATTCACCAACGCAACACGACACTACGAATGGTGTCACTTAAGACAGATAGATATATATAAAACTCTTTATTTATACACCGTTTATACAATATTGAGAGAGTACATAAAATGATCAACATATAATATAATGTACAAAGGGCGGCCTTATTGCCGAAAGCAATCACTTCCAGGCAATCTTAGGATGGATCGAAAAGTATCGGAGGGTTGGTTTTCTGTGATTTAGTATTCGTACTGAAATCTGCTTGGCTTTAATTGGCTTAATAATGATACTTACAACTTTACTCATCTCACACACATCGATCTTATCTTAAACTAGGCAGAGCCTGTGTTATGGTAATCAGAGCGCCTACCTATATATTTCTAAATACATAACACATCATTTATAACAAGTAATTAATTAAATAAAAAGAAATTGTTAATAAAAAAACCTATTAGCCATTTCATTTGATACCCATATTGAGAGGTTTATTCAGAAATATGTACGCCGCCGTTTTGTTACGGCGCCCATTTTGGATTAATAATAATACCGGTTTATAACCGGTATTATTATTATAGTATTGTCATCAGAAATAAACGCATATTTCAAATTTCTACTCAGTTCGTAATCTGGTGGTCCAAATTTAACTTGCAAGATTTGTTACAGACAGGCGAATCTAAATCAAAGCTGGTGAATAACTTACCATATTACGGACAGACACAGAGCAAATGATCGTGGTCATTACACAATTGATTCCTCTGGGAATCGAACCTGGGAGGTTTCGTTCAGAAATATGTACGCCGCCATTTTGTAGCGGCGCCCATTTTGTATAAATAATAAAACCGGCTATAAATTGTTGTATTGTCATCAGAAACAAACGCATATTTCAAATTTCTACTCAATTGGAAATCTAGTAGTGGTCCAAATTTAACTTGCAAGATTTGTTAACAGACAAACATCGGTATAGGTGAATCTAAATCAAAGCTTGTAAATACCTTACCATATAACGGACAGACACAGAACTACTGATCGTGGTCTTTACACAATTGTTTCCTCTGGGAATCGACCCTGGGTCCTTCGGATCGTCAGTCAGGGTTACTATTGTTGCTAACCGCTGCCCTAAGACAGCCCTACAAAGGAATCATATAAAAAAAGAATCCGTTTTAATATCAGCGTTACTACAGAAATGTATAATTCTAAGTATTTTAATTAATGCTGTTTCTCAAACGATAAGGTTTCTTATCTTAAGATAGCCGCCATTACAGTGACACGGTTACGGCATTAGCAATGATAAAGAAAACAAATATATATTATTCATGTGTTTGCTTAGATAAATTGTGTACTGTTAGCAAAACAAGTCGCTGTATGAATAATCTACGAAGCCTTATCATAAAAAAGTATTAAATAATTCTTCCGTTGTTTTTTAACGAGTAAGTGACTGTACTAAGATTAAAATAAAATAATTGTTATATCTTTTTACATAGAAACGACGGTTATCGCGGTAAAGAGTAGTCTATGTCCTTCCTGCAGAGCCAAACTATCTCCATGCTGATTTCTTCCAAATCGGTTCAGCGGTTTACACTGTGAAAGTGTTACAGACAAACCGAGTTACTTTTGAATTTATAAAATTAGTATGAATGTACTGTACCTGCCTGTAAGTGGCGAAATGCTTAGTTTTTAATTACCATGTCTTTGTAATTCCCTTGTAAAAGTGTGCGAGCCGGTGCTGCCTTAATCTGTACAAATAAATAAAATTGGAGTGTCTGTTTATGATATTAAATTAACCGCTTTTTGCTCTATATATAATATACACGATACATATACCAAAAAAGTTTTTATTTTCAATTTTTGTCTGTTACTCAGTCTGTTTGTTTCTATTCTGGTACGGCATACGGATTTTGACGGAACTAGCAGATAGCTGATGATATAAGGAGTAACTTAGGGTTTTTAGATGAGCTTTGTCTCGCAGTATGCCTTTGTACGCGGACTCGGTTACAAATAAATAAATGAAAAGATGAATAAAACGTGCAACTAGTGTAATACACAAAGGAATACCTTATCGCTTAGAGCAGTTTTTTCCAGGTAACTTTTGAATGGACTGGGTTTTGATAGGGTGATAGAAAATTTTCTGTGTCTGCCCATATTAATGTATACCTGCGTCCACTATCTGTGTTAACTACCCTGTCCACTAGAAAAGTTCCCAAGTAAATCAAACAGAGGATCCTAGTGGACAGAGCCGTGTTATCGGAAATTAAACCACTGTACTACTAGCAGTCGCTTGTTTCAATTGCCTCCTGTTACAAATTTAACAGAGGTATTTGTATTGGGATTAATCCCACCCCACACGCCCACCACTGTATCTCCTGTACACCAGAATGAACAGCGGTGACCCACGAACACATCGAGTTATGACGCTCAGAAATTCCCAGTAAATAAAATCGTCTTGGAGCTCTCAACGAACTTAATCGAAAGAAAATTTGAGGAGTTGAAAATATTGTGGCGACTTCCACATACAGCGGCAACATAAACATATGATAACCGCCATCTACCGAAGATACACTGAACTACGGAGTAACGGTGTGCACCAAGAAGCTACCAATCCTGCATCGCGCAATAGAAGTTCTCGCGCCGATTATCAATATATACAACTTCCCAATATCAACCGTTGGGCTGTGGCCCGCCAGGCATGATCACCTCGCCTGGCCGGAGGATCCTTCCTTTGTGTTGGAGGGACATGACACCCGTTCCTCCACAATATCAGAAGTCCAAGTCTTCACAGAGATAACTTAGTCACTTATAATAAATATATAAAGAAAATAAAACTGTTTATTTTGTTGACGGTACCCAGGATAACACCTGGACCACTCCATAATAAAATACCCATTTGTAAAATAAAAGGTTTATGGTCAACTTAAACCTTTAGACTCTCACTACTCCAAAGCTGTTTAGGGTAACCTGACTACTTAAAGGGGATTGACCGTCCGTATTCGAAGGATGATGACGCGACCCGCGAATCGAACCCGGGACATCTTGATCGGCAGTCCCATACGTTAACCGCTTGACCAACGAGGAAGTTACACTATTAAAAATAAACTTCATCAAAATTGTTTTTCTTATGTAATTGCGGGGAAACGAGCAGACGTATCGCCTGATGGTAAGTGATTACCGGCGCCCATGGACATCTGCAACACCAGAGGCATCTTAAGTATGTTGTCGTTCTTTGAGAGATGGTAAGTGGGATAGGAAGGGGGATGGGGGTATCCTCACTCACTCCGTGAAACACACGCACGCACAAGTGCTGTTTCACACCGGTTTCCTGCGAGGCCGTGGTATCACTGCGTTTCTGGCCTTTGAGGGATGGGGAGGAGGATTGGGATGGGGGAGGGATTGCGGAATGGGCCTCCGGTATCCTCACTCACTCTGTGAAACACAGCGCAAGCGTTGTTTCACACTGGTTTTCTGTGAGGCCGTGGTATCACTCCAGTCGAGTCGACCCATTCATACCGAAGCGTGGCTCTCCCACGGTAAGATGTTATATCTATTTAGGAGTTATTACACCGCAAACAGACATTTTTACATAAGGTTGGATCTGAATGTAGGTTTTTCTCGGAAACTTACAGGATTATACCATAGGATAACACCATGAATCAAATTAACGTGTATGGTGAGTTTAATAGGAAACTATTAATGTTTCGTTCATGTTTCCTGAACCGAACCCGTCATGAAGACACGTGTTAGCCATGTGTCGACAGCGGAAGGTGGTGGAGTCGCTTTGACAATAATTTTTTTTTACTAAATTAATTGTAGGATGTTTCGTTCAATTCATGTACCTGTTGTTCTAATGGTTACTGACCTTCACTGCTGAGCCAGAGGTCGTGGGTTTGATTCCTGACAATTAAGTAAATGAAGAGTAAAAAGCGTCAATTCTTGTTTTTTTTTTAAATATGTTAATTTTACAAAAAAAGAATCTTAAATCTATTCAAAAGTATAAAACTTTTTAATTTAATCTATTGAATATTTATGTACATTACTAGCTGACCCTGCGAACTTCGTAACGCTATATTTATTTCCGTGTATACATTCTTAATTACCGTAAGGTGTCACTAGGGTAAAAATTTAGGACTAAATGTATTTTTTAATACCACACCATAAAAAAATAACCAAAAAAATTTTTACCTAAAAGTAAAAAAAAAATTTTTAGGGTAAACCACCCTTAACACTTAGATGTGTAAAAATTAATTATAAATCTATTCTCATACCTACTGAATATGCTTATAAAATTTTATCACAATCGATCAAGCCGTCTCGAAGAAGTATAACACTGGTGTCAAAACTGTGACTCAAAAATTTGGATATTCGATAATCCTTTCAGACTTTTATTAAAGCAAAACAAAACATTAGGTAACTACATACGTATTTGCGTCAATCCTATCCAACAATACATTTTCAAGCGTTCTTTTATTTTGCACTTATTACATTTATTTTGAGGTTATATAATGTGGAAAATTCGGAAAGGGATCCAAATATTTTCCTGAAAAGAATTATGCGAGGGATTTCGAGGGCGATTAAGGGATGTAGCTAGGATTCATTTTTAGAAAACTTCATCATCATCATCATCAGCCTATCGCAGTACACTGCTGGACATAGGCCACTCCAATTTCACGCCACTTAGTTCGTTCTATGCCTTCTCGCATACAGCTCCTGCCAGCCGTCCTGCGCAAATCATCGCTCCTCCTGGCCTGTGGACGTCCTACACCACGTTTGCCGAGACGCGGTCTCCAGCTAGGTTGGGCAGCGTTTGGGAAACTTCGTCGGGTCTTCTCATCGTCGATCCAGTGCCTGTACAGTGCCTAAAGACGAAAGTCTTCAATGCGTACGTCCTACCCGTAATGACATACGGAGCCGGAACGTGGACACTTACGGTTCGGCTGGTCCATAAGTTCAAAGTCGCTCAGCGCGCTATGGAGAGGGCTATGCTCGGCGTTTCTCTAAGGGATCGCATCACAAACGAGGTGATCCGACAAAGAACCAGGGTCATCGACCTAGCCCACAGGATTAGCAAGCTGAAGTGGCAGTGGGCTGGCCACATTTGCCGAAGAACCGATAACCGTTGGGGTAAACGAGTTCTTAGAAAACTTACCAAAACAAAAATACCAAGCAAAGTCATTCGAATACTTATTGAATAAAGATTCTAATGGCTTCGTAGCTAGTTTGTTGGCAATACAGACTTTTCTATAGGAATATAAAAAAAAATTGGCAGTCATAATGAATGCCGATAGAAGTGAAAACTTTAAAATTAGAATGTAATTTGTAAACATAATGTGTAAAATTGAATAATACCGTAATGTTTGAATTGAAATTATCAACATGAAACATTAGCATGTCGGTGACGCGAACACATAAGATTTTCTCCTACCAAAAAGTGCTTAACAAAGCTGAAAAAGTTATATCCTAAACAAAATACCTAAATACTTATATATAATAACAGTAACAATAAACATTATTTGACAAACGAACTATCTGCCTCTCTGTTCCTCAATAGTGGCATCTCTTTTTCTCTAATTAAAAAACTTACTAAACCAGTCCTGAATCAGTCTCCATATCTTTTCTGATTCCAATATCAACAATCAAAGCGCTATCTCCACTTTTTTCTTTTAAAATAAATGTCATTTCATTCAGTGAACTAACGCGTCTGTAATAACAAACGATATTTAACTCTAATTCACACGGATAAGGTTACAAATTCCTTGTACATTTAATCAAAGAAATTTCTCGTAGTTATGATAGTAGGATTCTTGGATGTTCAAAGTATGTTTAAAATGTATTTGGTGACAAATATCAGACAGTTCCGGCTTGATTATGGATGGGTGAGCGTTTGATGTCTTATTGTGTTATGTTTTTTAATGTTTTGGAAATCCTTCATTCGGTTTTAGGGTAGAAATATACACTTCAAAAGATTGAAGATTAACTTGGTTTCCGAGATGGACATCTATGTTCCAGTTTTATTGTACATATGTGTTTATATTTCGGATATCTCGCAATGTATACAAATAAGATTGGAGTGTCTGTTTGTAATATTAAAATTATCGCTTTTTACTAAATGCATATGTATGTATACACGGTACATCAATCAACAACCCATAATGTCCCACTACTGGGCTCGGGTCTCCTCTCAGGAGAGCGTTACGGCAATACGTCCCCACGCTGGTAGAGTGCGGGTTGGGGACTGGCAAGACTTCGTTGTTGTTACGTAAAATCTTGCCGTTGGTGTTTTTAAGACGACCAAAGGCCTCCAACTAAGCTTCACGGCTGTTATCGTATGATAACCGAGACCGACTGCTTAACGTGACCTCCGAATCACGGAAACGCTCATGGTAACATGCCACCACATCCAGGTATTGAACGCGCCGTCGTTGCTCACCCTACATACATACACGGTACATATACCAAAATAACATTTTTTTTTCAATTTTTATCTGTCTGTTTCTTCCGGATAATTTCTGGACCGGCTGTACCGATTTTGACAGGATTATCACTGGCAGATAGCTCATTTAATAAGGAGTAACTTATGTTACTTTTTATAGACTGGTTCCGCCCCGCGGTGTTGCACGGAGTTACTGTATAATATACTACTATATACGGTGATATTTTTACTATACAGTACCGCGGGTAACACCGTGGGGCTCAGCTACATATTAATATATAAATTACAAAATACTAGAGGAATTTGTCTGCAGAAACAAATTTCAAACCAACAAACTCTTAAAGATCTTTTGCTTCATTTCTTCATTTTGTGTCTACCATCTTATCAAAAATACACTTAATACTCGTTTTCTAGCTAAATCGGTTACCGTTGGGTGCATGTTGGCTTGTCGCCCAGCGCTGGGCGTGGTCCAGTGATCGAGTGGGGCACCGCCTAGCGATAACTCACAGCGGCGTGGGCAAACGGTCTATCTTTATCGGAGCGTAATTCACCGTTGGGATGTTGGCTAAGCTCAAGGGTTGGCCGATGTAAATACCAAAGAAAATTGTACCCTTTAATGTTTACTATTTGTTAAGGGATGTTTATACTAGTAATAATTATACACAAGATCATTTGATGATAATAAGACAGAGCCCAACACACAGGGCGTAACAGATGCTTTACCGGCCTTTGGGAGATGGGGGAAGAGTTGTTGTACAGGCCTCCTTCACCACTCCAGGCTGATTCACACCGGTTTTCTGTGAGGCTGTGGTATCACTCCAGTAGAACCGGCCGAAGCGTAGCTCTCCCATATATTCGAAAGTAATTCTGTCCGTTTGTTACGTTTTTATTGAGAAACCGCTAAATCAATTTTAATGATATTTGGTATGGAGATGCATTGATTCTTGAAGCAGGACATTGGCTGTTCTAAAATTGGCCGCAAAAATGCTGGTGGGACCAAAAGCTAATTATTGATAAATTACACCTAGACACATAACTAATTATGGTGTCGAATCCACGACCCTAGGATTAGCAGTTAAGTCGTAAACCACTAAGGTAACAGGCCAGTGTTATATCTATAATAAGGATCTACAACTACAATGAGCATCAAGGTCTATTTACTTCACACGAGCGAATACTCATTTTATCCAAACTCTATTTTTTATTTATTCACGCAATACAATGTACACGCTTACTTATGCGTAAGATGCCATATAACCTCATACGAATTTATTCCGTGTATAAATTTATATATATGTGTATATATTTACATCTATTTACATACTACACACAATTATTGCTAGTTTTATACCTAGTTAAAGTTACAAAATGAACCAGCATTCTTAAATACTTCATATAAGATGATTCGTTTCAATTGAAATGAAATAAAATAATATAAACAGAATTATACTGAAAACTACCACCCAAAACACAAGTATCTACTTAGTTTGGGAGACAGTAACAGTACCTAAAGTGCAATACATTTACTTGTATCTAGTTATAAAGCAACCTATAACTCTAAAAATTTGCGAAATAAAAATAATTATTATTCAGACAACATTATTTACAACATTTTACAATGCTTTTCTCCTAGTTAAAATTACTGTTGAATCTAAATACATCGTCCGTTTGCCCAACTTTGGCAAAGGCCTCCTCCAACTCCTTCCATTTTGATCTACTTAGCGCTGTTCTAGTCCATTCTTTGCCTGCTGTTGCTTCAATTTCGTCTTGCCATCTTCGGTACTGTCTTCCTCGTTTTCTTTTTGCGTTTCTTGGATACCAGAATATGATGTTTTTACTCCATTTCTCAAACTCAACTCATCGGATATTTACAATTAATTATAAATTATAGAGGGTAGTCATTGATATTTATGGGAATCTACCACCCTACCAAGTCGCGCTCATCACCGGCACCGAACACGACCGATCGTTGCCGACCGGCGCTCGATAATCCGACCACAATATTCTATTATGCAGAGACATTTAACACGTCACAGCGTGATACAATCTTAGGTAACAATAATGGCTGCAAACTTAATTCAGTCCACAATTGTGCGCTTTTCAAGGAACTTTCTGCCTCGCACAACAAAACTGTGGAATGAACTGTCGCCTGCGGTATTCCCGGACCAATACGACCTTCGAACCAACAAGAAAAGAGCGTACTCCTTCTTAAAAGGCCGGCAACGCACTTGTGACGTCTCTGGTGTTTCGGGTGTCCATGGGCGGCGGTAATCGCTTACCGCCAGGCGATACGTCTACTCGTTTGCTATCTATATCATAAAAAAATCTTTATTCACCTATACTAAAAAAAACAAAAACCTGGAACTCACTACCAGCGCACGTGTTTCCTTCCCACTATGATCCCGGGTCCTTTAAGCGGGGCGTGAAAAAGCATCTCACCAGGCCGCCATAGTGTGGGTCACCATGCTGCATTGTTCTTTTTCGCATTGAGGATGGTGACCACCACTCTTGGATTCTGCTCATCCTTTCCAACAGGCAGGGCAGAGTCATTTTGGCAGCTTATACATAAAAAAAAAAACTAAACAATGAAGAGGACTGTGAAAATATATGTGAGAATATTAAAATATCTGTAATGCATATGTATATAAACGTAAGACAATTATATATATTTACAAGAAATACTGCTTTAATTTACTTTTAAGATTTTTAGGAGTTAGTTGATCCTTCTGTGCCATTTGTAATTCATTAATCAGAAACGGAATGACGTATCCCAATTCTTTTTACCATAATTGTTTGTGTATTAAATTCTTTTAGTGTAAATAGACAAAGAACATTCTTTCGTTGTTCTGTCTTCGTACTGAAATATTCTAAGAATGTTCGCCCACTTGATCTAAACGGCACTAGATCGTTGTTACGTGTTTGGACGTGTTCGTTCCCTGGAGCGATTTTTTCATTTTTTTTTTTATATTTATGCTGCCAAAATGACTCTTCCCTGCCTGATGGAAAGCATGAGCAGAATCCAAGAGTGGTGGTCACCATCCTCAATGCGAAAAAGAACAATGCAGCATGGTGACCCACACTATGGCGGCCTCGGGAGAAGGGGGATGGTGAGGGGGATAGGGGGCGTTGGATTGGGGTATGGGCCTCCGGTATCCTCACTCACTCGATGAAACACAGCGTAAGCGCTGTTTCACACCGGTTTTCTGTGAGGCCGTAGTATCACTCTGGTCGAGCCGGCCCATTCATGCCGAAGCGTGGCTCTCCCACGGTGAAAATATATCATAGCTTTCCTGTTTTCTAGCGATTTTAAATATATAATTATTTATCTATTTAACTATTGGTTATGCTCAAGAAAATCAATAATGATAAAAGCACACCAAAATTGCAGAGTCTGTGATATCCGACTTTTGAAATGACTTTTGAAAAATACGAGAATTCATTTTTCTACCGAATATGTTTTTCCTGTCTTTATTCAAAAGCTTTTACAATAGTTAGTTCTCATTCTTGCTCGTTGCTATTCTATGTAAACGCTGAAAATTAATAAACAAATAAATATTTCGGACATCTAACACACAACGCCATCTAGTCCCAAACTAAGCAGAGCTTGTATTATGGGTACTAGATAACTGATATGAATACATAAATACTTTTTTTTTTGTTAATACATACATACTATACATAGAAAACACCCAAACTCCGAAACAAATATTTGCAGATCATACAAACATTTGGTCCGACCCAGGATTCGAACCCGAGACCTCATGAACAGCAGTCGCGTACGCTACCAGTGCGCCACCGAGGCAGTCAATTGATATTTGTTTACACTAAAATATTGAAAAAATGTTCTTGTTCTAGCTCTTAGTTCGTTTAGTTTAACCCAAATTCACACAATTATATGTCTGTTGAATCAGGCGATTAAGAACCGAACCGACGACACTTGATTCAGCACAGACGATCACTAACCACTTGACTATCAGACATGTCCGACAGATGCCTATTTGTCTTTCACTAGCAGCAAGTTGTTTATTTAAGGAGTAATTTAGGCTACTTTTTAGACCCTACCTCATAATGAAAAAATGGAACCCTTATAGAATCAGTTTTTTATCCATCTGTCTGTCTGTTAAGACCCTTTTTCTCAGAAAAGCGTGGAGGTATCAAACTGAAATTCATATCAAATACTCAGGCTTGCTGTCCCTTGGAGCTCTGATGAACTTTTATGCCAAAATATACAGCCGTTTATGCTGCAAATCATCGACACTCGCAAGGGAATCAAAATCTACAGTGTACTTCCTGTGAACTCTGAATTTTGAAATTTGGTACGAAGTAACGTCTTATCCATAGCACAAACTAAGAAAAGATTGCGAAAAGCATACATTTTTTAGTCACATCTATAATATGCCTACAATTTGTACGGAATCAGCGGTGCGCGAATCCGACTAGCGCTTGGCCGGTTTTTTTTAGTCTAGCGTCGCTCCGTGGCCTTACCCGGCTCAGGTAGGAAGTGAAATAAGTTTCATGTAAGTATTTAAATAATAATTGATCCTTGAATTATTGACTGAGTGTTTTTTTTTGTAGTACGTTTGTTTTTGGAGTTTAATAAAATTAAAATCAGGTGGCAACAACTTGCATGCTCTTTACCTTTCATGTAATCTATTGTGTTTGATTATTTGACTTTTAAAAAGAGTGGCCAAGGCTGTACACATTTTGAAAACTGGAAGTTACGGATCGACACAGGCAGACAGTGGATTTTAGGTGTTTTCACCTAATTCACCTTGGCAATACAGTACATTTTTCGTCTGTTTGTGCCGATCTATGATTATTATTTGTATTATTTGTAGCGTCAATTTAACGTTCATAAATGTCCTCAACCCGCACTCGGCCTGCGTGGGGACGTATGGCCTTATCCCTCTCCTGAGAAGGAGACCCGAGCCCAGCAGTGGGACGTTATGGGTTGTTGATTGGAATGTCACTTAGTGTCTTAATTGAATAAATGATTTTGAATTTGAAAAATATAAATCTTTTTTTTATCTTTTACAGGTAAGCCCAGTATAACATAATCATCAAGTAATGCTCTTTTTAGGTAAGTTACAATGCCTACGTAACGGCCATTTTGACAACGTTAGACAACACTGACTCTTTCTATCGACAACTTCGCTCGCGTGTTCATTCTGTATCTGGATGACCGAGCTTTTCACTCAGAATTTCGTTTTTTTTTTAAATTTCCTAAAAATTGATGAATGATTTATCGCCTCCGAAACCCCTTGGATACTAAATTTCATGAAAATGGTTGGAGCCGTTTCCGAGATTCAGATGTACAAGAATTGTTCGTTTAAAGGTGTACTTTTAGATATATATAATCAATGTAAAATATCTGTAACTGTGTGTGTATCACAATGGATGGCCTCGTCGCAGTCTCCGATCTGTTTCATATTCATCTACGTCAAATAAATAATCATCTTCATATAAAATCAGTCGCTCATAGCCCAGTTGCACTTGGTAATTAAAAACAATCACCGAGGGTAAGCAACGACGGCGCGGTCAGTGCCTGAATGGGTGACCGCTGGTGGCATGTTACCATGAGCGTCTCCGTGATTCGGAGGTCACGTTAAGCAGTCGATCCCGGTTGTTATACGATAACCGTCGTGCAGTTTAGTTAGCCTTTAGGCGGCTTAAAAACATTCAACGGCAAAATTACGTAGCCACAACGTAGTATCGCCGCTTTAAAATGGAAGACATACGTTCTCTCGTACTCATCGCTTCGGTGCTTCCTTCCTGAGCCGAGCGGTCAAAACCTGGAACTCACTACCAGCGCACGTGTTTCCTTCCCACTATGATCCCGGGTCCTTTAAGCGGGGCGTGAAAAAGCATCTCACCTGGCCACCATAGTGTGGGTCACCATGCTGCATTGTTCTTTTTCGCATTGAGGATGGTGACCACCACTCTTGGATTCTGCTCATGCTTTCCATCAGGCAGGGCAGTCATTTTGGCAGCTTATACATAAAAAAAAAATTATTGACAGTCCCCAACCCGCACTTAGCCAGCGTGGGGACGTGTTGCCTTAACGCTCTCCTGAGAGGAGACCCGAGCCCAGCAGTGGGACATTATGGGTTGTTAATGAAAATAAACAAACCGAACGATGAAAAAAAATCCAACTTTATCTCCTCAGATTAACAAGCGAAGCCACAAAACTTAGTTAGTGCAGACATAAAGACGCAATCTCACCGTCCGACAGTTTGGATTACGGCGTTTGCTGACCAAACACTAAGTAATGAAACAATGTGTTGTCCCCTCTATAATCAACGGTGAATGTTCTCATTAAATGGTTTAGGGAGCGACACACTTGCGTTTGCGACTTTTTTACGTTTGAATTAAACCTTTAAATATTCCGTCTCTTGAGGTGCAAGTGATGGTGGTGTAGGTCGTTACCCACCTTTAGGTAACCCGTCTACATATATGTCAGTTCTTACCACTGACGAATGGTTAGTTAAAACTTAATTTGCAGCTGGAGAACTTTGTACCACTATTTGTTTAAAATTATATATAGTTAGTGAATTTAGTTCACATTCATGTCAATAGATGGCAATAATAATTAGTATCTACCAGAACTGCCACAGTTCTGGTAGATACTAATCAGCACGAGAGACATTTCTGGTATTTTTGAATTAAAAAAACTTTCGTTGACATACTTCCCAGTATTATTTAATTCATTCACTTATATTATCCCGTGAATAATAATATTTAAGGATAAAATAATCCATCCCGGTCCTGCTATTTCCGAGCTATATAGTAAGAGTAACGAATATCAATTCACTTTTATAAGAATACTAACTGATCTAAGACAAGGCTGCGCAAGACGCTAATCGAACTAAGTAGCGCGCAATTGGAGAGGCCTATGTCCAGCAGTGGACTGCGATAGGCTGATGATGATAATGATGATGATGACTAGATGACCCACGCAACTTCTTCTGCGTCACTTTTTATCATCATGCTCGGCTCGACGATAACTATGTTATCTTAAGCACGCCAGCATAACACACTTAAATAGATTAGAAGGTTTCGGAGTTCATCGTCAGCAACAACGTGAAAGAATTATGTGTAAAATGCGGATATAACTATCACTTTTTAAACCTCCTGTGGAGGAACGGGTCACATATTCCTCCAACACAAATGGAGGAACCTCTGACCAGGCGAGGTGATCATGCCTGGCGGGCCACTGCCCAACGGTTGATGTTGGGATGTTGTATATAAATACTTATCGGCGCGAGAACTTAATTCGCGCGATGTACGATGGGTAATTTCTTCGCGTAGTACATTACTCCCTAGTTCAGTGTATCTGCGGTAGATGGCGCTGTAGTATGTTTCCGTTGCGCTGTATATGGAAGTCGTCACACCTAAATAATAAATCAAAAAGTACAAAACTAAATGCATCAATTACAATAAAAAAACCATTCGAACTTGAACGTATAAATTAAATTGCGACAAAAAAGCTCGCAGTTGTAAATCGCAAGTGAGAATCGCCCCCAATGTGTTCCTGTAAGTGATAGCGTCAGGAATTGGATTCTGTTGGATTTATGTGTGTGTGATTAAAGTGTCTCCACCGCGGTCGATAGTGTGCGCTTTTACTTACACTGTTTTATACTTAGGGCTGACACTCGTTCAAACAAATTAACTTTATTGCAGGACGCGGCGTTGTTGTATAAAATGACTATAAAACAATTTATTGTTAGAATTTTAATTTTAATATTTCGTATATTATACACACAACGCCATCTAGCTCTAAACTAAGCAGGGCATATGGTATAATAGCTAGATTGATTGATAGAATACCCTTATCCTTTATACATATTATAAATTGTTTTTCGGACTCTAACACACAACGTCATCTAGTCCCAAACTGAGCAGAGTTTATAGAACGGGTACTAGACAACTCAATATGAATATAATATTAATGAATACGTATATACTTTTTTTTGTAAATACATACATATTACACATAGAAAACACCGAAACTCCGAAACAAATATTTGCAGATCATACAAACATTTGGTCCGACCCGGGAGTCGAACCTGAGACCTCAAGCACAGCAGTCGCATACGCTACCACTGCGCCACCGAGGCAGTCAGAAATGATAAATTTATATTTTTGAACATTTTTAAAATTGTATTTATGGTTAGCTTCGCAAATAATTTACCGTTTTAATTCGTGGATCTCACACATCAATCTGATACCAAACTAGACAGAGCCTGTGTTATGCTTACCAGAATGCATATAAAAATATTTTTCATCAACAACCTATAATGTCCCACTGCTGGGCTCGGGTCTCCTCTCATGAGAGGGTTAAGGCCATACGTCCCCACGCTGGCCAAGTGCGGGTTGGGGACTGGCAAGACAACGTTATGGCTACGTAATCTTGCTGCTGAATGATTTTAAGCCGCCCAAAGGCCTCTAACTAAGCTTCACAACTGTTATTGTATGATAACAGATAACCGGGACCGACTGCTTAACGTGACTCCGAATCACGGAGACGCTCATGGTAACATGCCACCAGCGTTCACCCATCCATGTACTGACCGCTCCCTCGTTGCTTACCCTCGGGGATTGTTTCTAATCACTGAGTGCAACTGGGCTATGAGCGCCTCAAATTATAGATAGATATAGAGAAAAATAATTTATCTGATGACAATATGAGTTAAAACTTTGTTGTGTTAAACGAAAATTGTGCTGACGGAGGAGTATGAAATCTCGCAATCATATAGTTTATATAGAGAAGGAGTGCAAAATGCTAATGCCAATTGACAATACAGTACATCTGGCGTCTGTTTGTGTCGATCTATGATTTTTATCTGTGGCTTCAATTTAACGTTCATAAATGACACTTAGTATCTTAATTGAATAACTGATTTTGAATTAGAAAATTTGAATCTAATGTTGTTTTAAACTTTGCTTAAAAATAGGAGTCGGAATCCGTGGAACACTATAGGTTTATTATATGATGTTACTAATTATTTATACTTTTTGCAATTATTCCTTTATCTGTGCCATAATAAGCGTAAGCATCACTGGGCCGCCATGGTGTGGGTCACCATGCTGCACTGTCTACACCTCGCCCTTTAATCTGCTTATACTTTCAATCATACAGTGTAGAGCCAATTTGGCAGGTCTATACATAAATAAAAAAAAACAGTTATTTTTCCTGGGTGTGATTCGAACCCAAGACCTACGGCTTAGTAGCAAAGTTAATCAGCTAATTAATTGCCTGAATTTGAGATGTGTGTGGTTAATATTATTATTATCTTTCAGCTGATAAATCTACTTACAAATTTTGTGCCAACCCTACGCTCAAGATCAAGTTCTTGTGCGAGTGGGTGTGTGCATGCGAAGGTGTCTCAGTGCAATTTGTCCTTATTTGTGTATTGATTCGGCTCTTCTGACCGACTTACGACAGTTGAATCTTATTTGTATTTGTGATATTGTGTGACTTGCATTTGTATTTGTGAGCTTTTTGTTACTTTGTTTCTAATAAACGTAAGTAAATAACTTAATAACGGAGAGATGGTTAAGTTAATCAACCATAGTCAGGTCAATACATGGATGGGTGACCATTCTTAAAGGTGTATGTTAATAACAGAGGGACTCGTGTCTAAGTTAAACTACCATAGCCAAGTCAATAAATGTATGTGACCATTCTCAAACTTAGTAACGGGTGGAGTCGTAGCTAAGTTAAGCAATCATGGACAGGTTAGTCCATAGATGGGTGACCATTTTTGACCCACTGAGACCCGTGCTTCGGAGAGCTTCTTCAACCGTCGGTCCCGATTGTCATGAACATCCATGGCTACGGATAGTTCGACCTCTAAAATGTCCGATAACGGTATTTCTACTGGACTTCCTTATCACCTTGTCCTTTATTCATTATCATCTTTAAAGTCTTTGTCAGCCCACAGCTGAATAAACCGCCATAATATGGGTCACCATGCTGCATTGTTGCATTGTCTGCATTCGCAATGAGTATGGTGACCACTACTCTTGGATTCTGCTCATGATTTCCATCAGGCAGAGTAGAGTGTTCATATATATAAAAAAATATATTATCCAACCAAAGTATCTTTTAAATCTGTCAGCCAAGCCACGTCACCTTTCCGCTAATTCCGACTCGCATTAGTGCGAAAGCCGTTTTAAATTCCGCCAGCACCCCGCTATGGTGGTGGAATATTAATGCAAGCCTAGGGTCCCTAACGCAGAGGGAACATGCTTTAAGGGACTGCAGTGGTTTTAACTTAAGAAATATGTTTCAATCTACATGACGTCCTCTGCGTTGGAACACACCCTTTTTGATGGAATAGACTTTAGATAGGTTTTTCACTACTTAGAACTTCGTTATCACCTATGTAGTACTTGGTTTATGGAGGTCCGATAGCAGTCGGTCCGCGCAAAAAAGTCGAAGTTCAATCGTATCGTTGTAAATTGAAAGCCGACATCAATTTAATTAAAGAAAAAATACTGGTAGAAAGAAGATCCAATTAATAAAAAACTTCTTCTATTGAAGTCGTTTCAAGAAGTAATAACAATCTCCTCTTTGCATTCGTCGGTTAAATAGCAGTGGTAGCGTACGCGACTGCTGTCTATGAGGTCTCGGGTTCGAATCCTGGGTCGGACCAAATGTTTGTATGATCTTCAAATATTTGTTTCGGAATTTGGATGTTTTCTATGTATAGTATGTATGTATTTACAAAAAAAAAGTATTTATGTATTCATATCAGTTGTCTAGTACCCATTATACAAGCTCTGCTTAGTTTGGGACTAGATGGCGTTGTGTGTTAGATGTCCGAAATATTTATTTCATTTATTTAAATATATACGCTAAAAACAAGAATCACAATATTTCTACCAAAAAAAAAAAAACTACCATAACATCGTCATTTCGTCACATAAATCTCGAATAACCAATTCTTATTTTCAATCAAGGTGTCCCATTTGAATTCGAAAGAGACATTTTTGTTTTTTCACTTATTATAATTCACGGGACCCGTCCAAAAATGTTAATTCCAATGAATTCTGTCTGTTTTCGTAATAAGAAATTATTTTATTGGCGACCATCTTGAATAATGGCGTCAGGTAGGAAATTGATTTTTAAAATTAGAATGATTTTGAATTTATTTTTACTTTTACTGGCTTGTACTAGCATGGCTTTGAAAATGTTACTGGGAAATTTATTCTAGCGGGGTTTTTAACTGTTTCAAAATGCAGGAGGTTCTATGTCCCACTGTATGTTTATTTATGTATGTTCACCGATTATTCTGTCACGGTACTATCCTCGCACAGAAGATCAACGTAAAATGTCAGCATTCGTGCTGTCGTGTGTCGTTGCTGAGTGCGAGACCGGAGGCCCAATGATGCAGAAGCAATCATGCCGTTGTTTAACTGTCTGCAATTCCAATGACTAAAAGACCACTACTCTTGGATTCTGATTATGCTTTCCATCAAGCAGATTAAACTCACTTTGGAAACGTTCGTGTTAATTGTTGCGGACAGTGAATTCATAAAGAATTTACAAAATCTGTTCTCACTTTCTTTTTATAAGAAACGTAACCGACCGATTGTATACCGGTGTGGAGGAACGGGTGACATGTTCATCCAACACAAAGGTAGGATCCTCCGACCAGGCGAGGTGATCATGCCTGGCGGGCCAATGCCCGACGGTTAATGTTGGGAAGTTGTATATTTATTTATTTTAAACTTAATGCACTTTTGTACAATGGCGGACTTAATGCCCAAGGCAATGTATATATGTCAATCGGCTCGTACACTACGTTACTCCGTAGTTCAGTGTATCTTCAGTGGATGGTGTTGTCATATATTTATGTTGACGCTGTATGTGGAAGTCGCCACACCGGTAATATAAAAGTGGAAATACTTTTTGTATTCACATTTAAGCGAAAGAAACCGATGTTAAAAGCTAGCCCTTATCCTAATATCATAAACGTGAAAGTTTGTAAGTACGGATGGATGTTTGTTACTCTTTCACGTAAAAACTACTGAATGGAATTAAAACAGTAATATAGCTTATAAATCAGAATAACACATAGGCTACTATTTGCCGCGATAACATATACGCGGGTGGAGCCGCAGGCAACAGCTAGTTTATAATACATCAAACAGACAGCTCTGATTGATCCCTTTCCACATACGTGTTGGTATTACAATCTTAAACAAAAGGCAAAGCGTCTAGAACACCTTAATTTCTATTATACATAATTACTGAGCTTCAAGCTAATACCTTGTTCAATTTTGCATGTAGTACTCGTGTGTAGTGGAACCATCAGTACTCATTTAAATTAAGGACACACGGGACTGTCATGTACAGACTGTTTGCCATTAAGTATTTTACATTCAAGTTCATCAACAGCCAATGCTGGACAATAAAATTAACCTGCTTGATACTACAACATACATATATAATATAACGCCTATATACAGAATATAATCAAGATATACCTATCATATATAATTTTCGTGTTACGTTGTTGCTCATGATGAATTCCGAAACTATCCAACCGACATGCATGTTTTTTTTTTAAACGTATATTTTGCTGGCTGAATAGAGACGCAGGCGAAGTTGAGTGGGTCAGTTAGTGTTATATATATAAACAGATTTGAAGAACAAAGGTGTTCACTGATTGTAACTCAAATAAATTTGGTCCAGGGATATTTGCAACTCAATATTTACAAGTACGTTGCCTTCTTTTGAATACCTCTGAATGGGAGATTGTGTACATTGGGAACCTGTAAAAAAGTAGGCTATGCCACTTACCGATTCCCCAGAGCTAGGTGCCTGAGATAGGCCGTGGTTAACATTTTTAGTAGAATCACCACATACCTGGCTCCTCAGTACTCCGAGGAGTCTGATGAGCCTGGAATTTCAATCCCGTCAACAAAAAGAAATCATTGACTGATAGTTTTTCATTGGTATAAGAATTTTTAAGGCTAAGTAGTTTAGGTGTGAAAGCACAACAAACAAACATTCTCCCATTCGCATTTAAAATGTTATTTAGAATGATCATAACCAGTTTCGTTACTGTATATAGGTTCTGCCTAGTTCAGGATGAAACAGGCGTGTATGAGAAATGTGAAGTTATTGTTAATGTCTTTTACAGCGAGTAATATTTGGTCACCCTGCCAGCTACCCTCACGTGTCTTAAGGACTATCTAAGTTCAATGTCTTAAATGAAGACTCTGTTCTCTTAAATATGTTTTTAATTATTCAACACGAGCTGCTAAGTAATTTTCGCTGGGGACTTAAGTTGTCAGGCCTCAGGAACACATCAGAAGTAAAGCGTACTGTGGCGTGGCTCTTCAAGGCTTGGTAACTATCAACTTGGCTTGGTAACTCTTATTTATATTGTTTTTTTGGAAGTTATAACTCTACCCTGCCTGATGGAAAGCATGATTAGAATCCAACAACAGTTTTTTTTTATGGAATAGGGGGCAACGGACAGATGTATAGCCTGATGGTCAGCGATTACCGCCGTACATGGACACCCGCAACACCAGAGGCGTTACAAGTGCGTTGCCGGCCTTTGTTGGATGGGATGATGGGGAACGAGGCGGGTATGGGCCTCCGGTATCCTCATTCACTCAGTGAGATACAGTGCAATCGCTGTTTCACACCGGCTTTCTGTGAGGCCGTGGTATCACACGGACGGAGTGATACCACGTATATACCACCATACTCATTGCGAATGCAGACAAAGCAGCATGGTGATACACTATGGTGCTATATTGAGATGCTGCAAACTGCCTCATTGGTCTAACGGTTGACACATACGACTGCCAATCAAGAGGTCTCGGGCTCGAATCCCGAGTCGGGCCATAAGTGTTATTGTGTTTTTTGATTATAGAAATACTTAATAACAGTTCGGAGTTTTGAAGTTGGGGTTTGAAACCCCGCCCCTCGGAGAGCACGTAAAGCTGTCGATTTTGCGCCTGATCTCTCCCTGGTCGTGTCGGTTTACCGACCCATCGGATTATGAGAGAGAGGGAACAGAGATTGCACCTGTGTTTGCGCACACACTAGTGCCCTATAATATCTCCTGCGTAGTTGGCTGGTCTCCGTTAAGGCTGGTCGCCGTGGCCGTAATCGGCTAGGAGAACATCATAATCATATTGAGATGTTTATGCATCATTCTATGTACGTAATTTCAGAAATATTTTTTCATTTTCTGTATTATCGATAAATATAAATTCGAAAGTAACTCAATAACCAAACTCGGAAACAAATACTCACAAACATTTGATCTTAACCGGGAATCGAACCTGAGACCTCAGCACAGCAGCATACGATACCACTGCGCCACATCACCAGTCGGAATAATAAATAAGTTCAGAATATCTGAACAATTTGCTTTGCGGTGCCACAGTCAAACATACTTAATGAAATTGACAAAGACCACAGAGTACCGTTATATCTCATTTATTTTTAGGGTTCCGTAGTCAATTAAGGTTTCAATTATTATTATAATGCAGATCTACTACATTGTTGATAACAACATTAAGTAATATTATTTGTTTTTACAGTATTACTTGAAACAAAAATGACCGGTTATGGCTAACTTCATGAATAGCGTTGAATAGTGTTTTATATAGGACATAAGGCCTTCTTTATCTGAGCACCTTTATCTATGTATAATATGTACGAATTCACAAAAAGAAATACTGCTGCTTGAGGTTTCGGGTTCGATTCCTGGGTCGGTCCAAATGTGTGCATGATCAGCAAATATTTGTTTCGGAGTTTGGATGTTTTCTATATGTAATATGTATGTATTTACAAAAAAAATGTTAATGTTTATATCACTTGTCTAGTATTTATATCACTCATAACACAGGCTCTGCTTAGTTTGGGACTAGATGGCGTTGTGTGTTAGATGTCCGAAATATTTATTTATAAGTAGCTGATCGTGCAAACGTTTTATTGCCATAAAAAGATAAAAAAAACATTTAGGGGTTGATCTTAGAGGGTTGAAAATTTAGGGTGGTGTGTATATTTTAATGCTGTATAAAAAAAAAACAAAAAATGATAGCTAAAAAATAAAAATTTAAGGGTGGACTACTATTAACATTTAAGGGGATGAAAAATAGATGTTGGCCGATTCTCAGACCTACCCGATATGCACACGATCACGAGAATCGGTCAAGCCGTTTCGGAGGAGTTTGACTACAAACACCGCGACAATTTTATATATTAGGAGATTTTATGTTTTGGCCTACTGTAGCATGCTGGCTTTGTGTATAAGTTCTCTTGCATAGTTTTTCCGGCTCTTACGACATTGCTATCTGCTCTCATCCTACACACCTAGGAGATGATTAAGAGGAGACTATGTAGAGACTCAGGGTCGTCTTTACTTATAGTGCAGGTTATGCGATGCAGCGGCACAGCAATGTTAGGGGCGCGGCACTTTTAATAAATAAATAAATATTTTTCGGCAATTTTAACACGCAACGCCATCTTGTCCGAAACTAAGCAGAGCTTGTACTATAGGTGCTGGACAACTGATATTAATGCATATACTTTTTTGTAAATACATACATATTATACATAGAAGACACCCAAACTCCGAAAAAAATATTTGCAGATCATGCAAACATTTGATCCGACACAGGAATCGAACCCGAGACCTCTAGCACAGCAGTCGCATACGCTACCACTGCGCCACCGAGGCAGACAAGAATGAATCTGCGTACTTTCCGAAGGGCGCTATAGGAATGATTGCACACGGCCGCTTGACATGTACACTACTTCATCTGTAGTCCGTCACCATTGAAAACTTTCCTGCAGTTTTGCCGACCATGGATTACCCGTCCAATGTTAGAAGAAATATTTTTATTCTTTTTAAAATACTACTGCATAGAAATATTGATTACAATAAACTTTATTGTACACCAATTGACACAGTTATATTCAGAAGCCTAACTATATAATGACCATATACATACAAATGGCGGCCTTATTGCTAAAACGATTTTCTTACAGGCAACCTTAGGAATATATAGAAGTAAAATTAGAAGCTGAGAATCGAAACTAAGGAGAGGCCTTTGTCTAGTACTGGACTTCAACAGGCTGATGATGATGATGAACCTTTGGATGGACAAATCGACTGTAGAAACACAAATTTATTGGTAGTTTTTGGTGCTTAAAATAAATAATGAATTGACCAGATTCCGATAAAAATGACATTAATAAATATAAAGAGATTTTAATACAAATAAAAACAAATGAAAATATATAAAGTAATACACAATAGTGGATCTATTTCTTATGATAAAATATTTTTAAGCCGGTTTAAATTACAATGTCAAGAAGTGTTCTTCGGCCATTTTTTAAATATAGGCAGGCATCTGGCACGCTTTATAGCCATTCACAAAGCATTCTATAATATATATTCTGTGTCGCGGGGGACTTTACCAACATGCATGAAACGAACGCAAAGAACACCCAGATTCTGAACAACAATTTGTGAATTACACAAAGTGTTCTCCCATGTAGGGTTTTTTTTATGATATAGGTGGCAAACGAGCAGACGTATCGCCTGGTGGTAAGGGATTACCGCCGTCCATGGACCCCGCGACACCAGAGGCTTCACAAAAGCGTTGCCGGCCTTTTAAGAAGGAGTACGCTCTTTTCTTTAAGGTTTGAAGGTCGTATTGATCCGGGAATATCGCAGGCGACAGTTCATTCGAACCCGCAACACTGCGCAATCCAAAGTGGCGTGCCTCTGAATCTATTTGTCTGCGGAACCCAACGCGATTTGACACTCTATTTTAATTTTTTCTTCTCTCTCATCTCGTTGTCGTGTTGACACGGTACCTTAATGAAATGCTAACTTTTCGTTCGGAAATTATAATTAGTGCACAAATATTTGATCTCTGCCGGCCCTCTTTGTGTAAGGGCGTTATGTTTTGAATTTTTCTTTCCGATGGTTTTATTTTATGAAATAATTTAATATTCATTGCATTTCATTACTTCTTTTTTTTGTATTGGGTTGGTTTTTATCATTACCTACTTAGTTTTATAAAACTGAAGAGTTTGGTTGTACGCACTAATATCAGGAACTACTGGTTCGAACTGAAAAATATTTTGACTTTCGATAACCTCTATGAAGATAAGCTAAGACGAACTGATGGTCACCGTTACAGAGCCACGCTTCGGCGCGAATGGATCGCCTCGACCGGATTGATACTACCACCTCACAGAAAACCGATTTTGTAACAGCACTTGCGCAGCAGCACTTAGGATACCAGAGACCCATTTTTTTTTACATGTGGAAACCCCCTCGGGCCTTACCCCACCGGGGCTTGCGGTGGGGCGGTGTGTCTGCGCCTGAGACGGGAGGGAATCGGGAACCGCTCTTTTACGCCATCCGGGACCATCCCAGGTGATACCGGAGACCCATACCCCAACCCCTCTCCCCATCTCCCAAAGGCCGACAACGCACTTGTGATGCCTCTGATGTTGTGGGCGGCCATAGGCGGCGGTAATCGCTTGCCATCAAGCGATACGTCTGCTCGTTTGCCCCATATTTCATAAAAAAAATGGTCGATGGAGTCGAAATGTGCTTGAGTAGAAACCACTATTAGACAAAACGTAGTTTAGGGCGCTTCTCGGGGAGCTCGGAAACCTACGTTTAGCAATGTATGGCATTAGGTTGCATAATTAAATCGCATTTAATTTCTTATGCATTTAGTGAAAAGGTTTTAATTTGAAATCCCAAACAGAGAGTCTGTCTGAAGGTTAAGTTAGTAATTGTAGGTAGGTAGTAGAGACCGGCTGATTTCAGCACGGTTAGCACGGCCCGTCGAGCCGCCATGATGTGGGCCACTGTTCTACATTGTTGCATTGTCTGCATTCGTAAAGTGTACCACCACTCTCGATTCTGCTTATAAGTTACGTTAGGCTCAGTAGGCATTTTAGCAGGGTACTACCCTCGCACAGAAGATCAACATAAAATGTCAGCATTCGTGCTGTCGTGTGTCGTTGCTGAGTGCGAGACCGGAGGCCCAATGATACAGTAACATCACTAGGCATCCATATTGTGGGTTACTATTCTACATTGTTGCATTATCTGCATTCTCAATCAGTACCACAACTCTTGGATTCAGCTTATAAGTTACATTAGGCTCAGTAGTAATTTCAGCAGGGTCATACATAATAATATATACACGTAAGGATGAAAATAAATAGACGTGACTGCAGCTCATCAACAACCCATAATGTCCCACTGCTGGGCTCGGGTCTCCTCTCAGGAGAGGGCTAAGGCCATACGTCCCCACGCTGGCCAAGTGCGGGTTGGGGACTGGCAAGACAACGTTGTGGCTACGTAATCTTACCGTTGGATGTTTTTAAGCCGCCCGAAGGCCTCCAACTAAGCTTCACGACTGTTATCCTATGATAACAACCGAGACCCACTGCTTAACGTGACCTCCGAATCACGGAGACGCTCGTGGTAACATGCCACCAGCGGTGCACTGCAGCTCAAGCAACTTCAATGTATTTTAAAAAACTAAAACCCGACCACACCCCGCCGCCATTACATTCCAAGACCAACGCACTGATTCTACCTGGCCTTTTATCTTTTAAAAAAAATATTTTACAAGTGTTCAGTGCGTTTTACTTTTTCTACCTACACATTAAAAATATATTCATCATAATTTATATGTATATATATATATATATAGTCTTATAATCAAAATAGCTGTATCTTCATCTAGTTCAAATAGTAATAATCACTAATGCATACAGATATTAGTTTAAATCGAATCCTTGACCTCGGTCGTTCCGATCGACTGCTTGACCTCTGCTGCCGCAAGGGTCGTTAAAAATAAGGAGTATTGCACACACCGGGCGATGTTCAAAGTGGATCTTCTGCACAAATAAGTAAAATGTTTGGAGTGTCTGTTTCTAATGTTAAATAACTGCTTTTTAATGAATGCATATGTGTGTTTACACGGTACATATACAAAAATATCGGTTTTCTTTTTCAATTTTTGTCCGTCTGTCTCTTCCGGGTAATCTCTGGAACGGTTGGACCGATTTAGACGGGACTTTCACTGGCAGAAAGCTGCTTTTTAGACTAGCCTCGCCCTGCTGCGTTGCCTGCGGTTACAATAATAAACGCGGGTAGCACTGCGGGGTCTCAACTCGTAAATTTTTAAGATATAATATTGAAGTGTCTTTCTCTGAATCTATCTATCTTATAAACGAGCAATTCTTGTATATATATAAAGTTTGAATCTCGGCAACAGCTCCAACCATTGCCATTAAAAGTTAGTATGCAGTGCTTTCGGGGGTGATCAATAATAGCTATCAATCTAGCTAAGATTATTTTTTAAGAAAATTTACAATAGAAAAAGAACGTTAAAAATCAATATTCAATTATTTGTTCTCTCTGTTTGTTCCGGCTCTTGTATCTGTAACGGCTGAACATACTAGCAATGAGCTATTGTTATGAGTTGCTCCTTATAACATTAGCCAACTTATTAGCTAGAAAAAAGGAGGGTTTTTTTTTATTTTTAAGCTGCCAAAATGACTCTGCCCTGCCTGATGGAAAGCATGAGCAGAATCCAAGAGTGGTGGTCACCATCCTCAATGCGAAAAAGAACAATGCAGCATGGTGACCCACACTATGGCGGCCTGGGGGGAAGGGGAATGGTAAGGGGGATAGGGGCGTTGGATTGGGATATGGGCCTCCGGTATCCTCACTCACTCGATGAAACACAGCGTAAGCGCTGTTTCACACCGGTTTTCTGTGAGGCCGTGGTATCACTCCGGTCGAGCCGGCCAATTCATGCCGAAGCGTGGCTCTCCCACGGACAAACGGGGTACGTGAAATCAAAAAAGCAACGAAATAGTGAATAATATTAGATTCAAAAGGAACAACAATCAGGGAACGCAGCCGGTGTGTTTCAATACTGTACACTTATTTAAACATATCAATACCAATATCCTTATATTTTAATATATAACGTCAAATGAAAATCGAACCCATGACCCTACGTTCCCATACACAAACACATCGACATCTCTCTCCACATGATTGCACGGTGTCTTCCCAATTCACGGACACGGACCCCCTGCCCCCGAGGCCAGTATTTGCCAATGTCTGCAATTAATACGCCACGGCGATGCTCAAACAATATCATTGTTATTATGTAGTTTACTACCAAATAGTGAGTCCACGAATTCTACCATTGTTTAGGATAGTATCGTTTTAAAGGACTGTGGCTGTTGGAGTTGTGGGACAACACTTTGATCCACTGATGCTAATTCTAAGTCTAGGTGTTTATTGTGTCCGGTTCATGTATTTTATGTTTAAGTCCCCCGCGATACAGGTATCAATCGTAATGCGATAGTTCTCTTGACCGTTTTGTTTTAAATACGTTTGTCAACAAAGACATATTTTGTGTAAGGCCTGTTATTGTTTGTACCGATTTGACATCTTTTCAAGAAGTACCAATATTTGTAGTTGTGTCGTCCAAAGAGAATTATTATTGAGTCTCTTACTGTAAGAAGTGGGTATAGTAAGTCGAAACCTGCATGCTATTCAGAGGCTTATGTCCAAAAGTGAACTGTTAAATGGTATTTATTGACAATCATGATTCATGACTTACAGTCAGGTCATATATATATCCCTATTTCCCTTGGTCACGCCATCACGCGTGAACGGTTGTACCACTTTCGCTAATTCTTTTAGTATTGGATAGCCCAGTTATATATAGTCGAGGAATGCTATAGTCTATATATTATCACGCTAAGACCACTAGGAGCAGGGCATCGATGAAAAACATAATGAAAAACGGGGAAAATTCATTCCTTTTCAGAGACGCTGACAAAATTACATGGGTTATTGTTTGTGTTATTTGTTCAGTCATGAATACGTGCTGAGCCGGGTCGGTTGCTTGTAGTATATAAAATTAAGGCACTTCTTTTTAACTACTCAACGGGTTTTAATGCAGTTTTACCAATAGATAGAGTTATTCCAGAGAAACGTTTATATTTGCATCTTAAACAAGAAATCCGAGAATTTCAAACCGAGGTCAAATCGCTAGTATATAGTAAAAGAAATATTCATTACTCTGCAGTAACAGAAAGCTCTACAACCCTTATATAACTAAAATCTCAATTAAACATATTTAGACAAGGTTAAACCGTTTTTTGTTTGTTTCTGTGTACACATTAAAGAGCTTTTGCCAGAAAACTAGACGCCACTCGCTCCTTGAAAAGGATAATTAAAATTAATTCTAAAACGTTGTTTTAACATGTTGTACCACTAAGATTGTTTCTTCTTTTGAAAAGCATTTAATTAAACGTATTTATAGTTAGTTCGTGTGGCAATTGTAAAGCTGTCTTCGTATCAACAACATGTTTGGAAATATATTTTTTGTATTTTGTTTTCGGGTACTTAACCTTCTTTTTTTCTTAAATAAAATATACCTAAATTATCCTTTTCTAACATCGCTATCGGCCAGTGAAGTCCTGGGAAAATTGTCTCAGTCGTTCTAGAGATAAGCAGACATAATTATTGAATTTATTTTTTTAAGTACCATACAGGACGCTCATAGCCCAGTTGCACTCGGTGATTTGAAATAATCACCGAGGGTAAGCAACGATGGCGCGGTCAGTACCTGGATGGGTGACCGCTAGTGGCATGTTACCATGAGCGTCTCCGTGATTCGGAGGTCACATTAAGCAGTCGGTCCCGGTTGTTATCATACGATAACAGTCGTGAAGCTTTGTTAGAGGCCTTCGGGCGGCTTAAAAACATCCAACGGTAAGATTTACGTAGCCACAACGTTGTCTTGCCAATCCCCAACCCGCACTTGGCCAGCGTGGGGATGTATGTCCTTAACCCTCTCCTGAGAGGAGACCCGAGCCCAGCAGTGGGACATTATGGGTTGTTGATTGAAGTACCATACTATTTTAAGAGGTCGCGATACCGCTTCCTAATGCTGAAGGCATTGAAAAGAAAAATATATTCACCTCCTCATACACAAGTACATCATTTAAATAAGCAGCTTTCCTTAAAATCCTCTTACACCATTCAAAGCAGTATTCGCCACACACATTTCTTTCAATATAATGGCTACGGAACCCTAAAAAGCGTGGTCACCTTGTTCCTATTAAGTCCTACATAAGACCGATCGTGTGGACACCGCATTGTAAGTTTCCCAGGATTATTTGGCGAATCCAAGCGTTAACCGATTGTGTTTGTCGGATAATGATGTTCTTATATCGATAGATTGATTGTATATTATCGACATCTTATGTAATTCTGTATCGTGTATATTTTTACCGTGGGAGAGCCACGCTTCGGCATGAATGGGCCGGCTCGACCGGAGTGATACCACGGCCTCACAGAAAACCGGTGTGAAACAGCGCTTACGCTGTGTTTCATCGAGTGAGTGAGGATACCGGAGGCCCATACCCCGATCCAACGCTCCCTATCTCCCTCACCATCCCCCTTCCCCCCAGACCGCCATAGTGTGGGTCACCATGCTGCATTGTTCTTTTTCGCATTGAGGATGGTGACCACCACTCTTGGATTCTGCTCATGCTTTCCATCAGGCAGGGCAGAGTCATTTTGGCAGCTTAAATATAAAAAAAAAAAAAAAAAAAATCCTCTAAGCGTTGGTGGTCGGCTTTCAGACTTCTACGATATGATTGATTTGCTACGTGGATCAACTGCCATTAGAGTTCTGCAACTCAAGTACTAGGCTTTATCGAAGTTCTGTAGAAAGATGTCTTAATTTTGAAGGCTACAACTACAAATAGGATGTTCTATAAATGTTGGTATCGCACCCGGTACGATGGCTTAGCGTATTTTATAGTAAAAATTGGGTCTCTGTGTTTTAAAAATGATCATCAATCTATAGATTTACCCGATTAGTAGTGCTTTCGAATATTCCGACAGGCTACATGCCTGTAGCGTATGTGACTGCTGTGCTTGAGGTCTCGGGTTCGGTCTGCAAATATTTGTTTTGGAGTTTGGGTGTGTTCCATGTATAATATGTATGTATTTACAAAAAAAGTGTATATGTACTTATATCAGTTGTCTAGTACCCATAATACAAGCTCTGCTTAGCTTGTGACTACATGGCGTTGTGTGTTAAATGTGCAATATATTTATATTAGTTTTAATTATATATCTACTCGCTTACTACTTACCCCGTTATTTGTAAACGTAAATGACTTAACATGATTTTGGACGATAGTTCTGTGTTATTTACAACTTGGTTACAAGCTGTAAGTTTACAACTTTAAAGTTGAAAAAAATAAATAAACTTGTGGTTGTCTGGAAGAGATCGCCGTGAGCGAAAGGCCGCCTATTGTATCATTTGCATCCTCTGTTTTAACTTTGTAACTCTGCATATATACAATAAAGATATATAAATAAAAATAAATAAATAAACATTGCTTAAAGTTAAATAACGTTTTTTAACTAAAACGCCACGAGCCACTTCATTAGGTAATTGAAATAATCGTTGTCATTCATTTACTAAATTGTTCTTGATCTCGTTTTCGTTCATATTATTGAAGTTTTGTCAAAATGTACATCCGTTGATGTACATTTTGACAAAACTTCAAGAATATCAAAGATTTTTTCTGTTCTTTTTGATGAACAGTTATTTCCCTGAAAATATCCGTACATTTTTTTATATTTCTTTTTAATTTATTTATCAACACATTATCTACAGACATATAACAACATATTCTCTCGTTTAAACCGCGGGGGTTTTAGGCAAGTTGAGTTGGTCATAGGGGGCAAACGACGAGACGTATCACCTGATGGTAAACGATTAAGGCCGCCCATGGACACCCGCAACAGAAGGGGCGTCACAAGTGCGTTGCCGCCCTTGGAGGATGAGAAGGGGATATAGGGGAATGGTTAGATTATGGACCTCCGGTATCCTCACTCACTCAGTGAAACACAGCGCAGGCGCTCTTTCACACCGGTTTGCTGTGAGGCCGTGGTAGCACTCCGGTCGAGCCTGCCCATGCATGCCGAAGAGTTTTTTTTTTT
>PKRV01000102.1:1228915-1401022 GCA_003709505.1 Hyphantria cunea | reverse complement strand
AGCTGCCAAAATGACTCTGCCCTGCCTGATGGAAAGCATGAGCAGAATCCAAGAGTGGTGGTCACCATCCTCAATGCGAAAAAGAACAATGCAGCATGGTGACCCACACTATGGCGGCCTGGGGGGAAGGGGGATGGTGAGGGGGATAGGGGGCGTTGGATTGGGGTATGGGTCTCCGGTATCCTCACTCACTCGATGAAACACAGCGTAAGCGCTGTTTCACACCGGTTTTCTGTGAGGCCGTGGTATCACTCCGGTCGAGCCGGCCCATTCCTGCCGAAGCGTGGCTCTCCCACGGTCTACATTACTAAACAGTGGATTATTTAGCAATATCTAATTTAAACTTAAGTTTGGGAATTATTGAAAAAATAAAACCCTATCATATGTAAAAATATAAGTTATATTTATATTCGTAATCTTTATCTTGAGCCCACACTCAACGTATTTTGAAAACATTTTTTTTTAAATTACTTATGGCTCCAAAAATTCTTAATTTTGTTTTTATTTAATTTTGATTTACCCAGTGTCAGTTTCACGACTAAGACGAATCTATTAACACCACTCACATAATGATACGACAAGCCGTTTAGGCTCTAGGGCTTTACAATGAAATATACATGCACACACTCAAAAAACATAACCCTCCTTCTTTCGCAGTCGGGTCAAATACACACAAAACTTAAAAAGAAACAAAAGAATATACATTTTTATCCTAGAAAGAATAGATTGGGGGCAAGACAGGCAATTAATTTGTATGGTCTAAATACAAATTAAAACAAAAAGCACATTAGCCTTGTGAATTTTAAGGTAGTTTGATGGTAATTCTGGATCTACTGAACCGATTTTGTTTTTTTTAAAGACAAGTCCCCCTCATTGTGAATATACATACTGTGTCGCGGTAAACTTTACAAATATATATGATACGAACTCAAAAAATACCCAGAATCAGAACAATATTTTGTGAATAGCACTAAGTGTTTTCCTACGCGAGACTTAACTCACAACACATGGCGCAGTGGAAAGAGGCGTGGAGACCACTTTAACCACTAGGCCAACCGTGCAGTTAATCATTTTACCAATAAAAGGACACGTTGTTGCGATATCTGTATCGGACATACATGCGGGCGAAAGAAATATTTTTTATATTCCACGAACATAATATTCATGCAATTTGATATACCCCGAAATAAATATGTTTCATTATTATATGAAATTGCCAAACGAAGCTAAATTGTGTATATGTGTGTGTTAAATTCATTTATCATTTAGTAAGATTTCATCACAATTCCATTAGATTTTTCTCACACAAACACATTGAGAATAATTGAAAGTTAATCAAATAAGAAATCATTCGTATCACATTGAAGAAAATCATTCACACGCACCAATAACTTTAACAAAAGTATATATATATGTATTATCGATAAATTTTATCGATAACTTCACGTGCCTACGAGCCTCAAGGCGATTACGAGGCGGTGTGTACGCCACCTTACGCCCTTGGTTCGTACGTTGTGTACACGCCCTAACGATGGCTGGTGGCTTAGCATCGGTAAATACCGATTATTGCCTTATATACGCTCACTGTTTATATTATAATTTCAATATACAGTCAACGTTTTAAAACTTTGCAAGATAATGGGCGTATTTACGACGAGTGTTTGTTTTTTTAGTAAATGATGCATATATACTTGACTACACGGTTGGCCTAGTGGTTTCAGTGGTCGCCACACAGTAGGAAGCGCCTACTGCGCCAAGTGTTGTGGGTTCAAATCCTACATGGGACAACACTTTGTATGATCCATAAATTATTGTTCTAAGTCCGGGTGTACTTTGTGTCCGTTCCATGTATAAAGAACCCCGTGACACAGGAATGTATATTCCAAATGAGGGAGTAGTCTTTAAAAAAATATATATATATACCTATATAAAATTATTTAAAATATTTAAGTCACGTCCGGTCCGTCTTAAAGTTAAATTAAAAAAAATTTAGTTACACAATTTAATAGCCCAGAGTAATTCAATGAGAACACGTGTACCCACCCGTCTAGCTAAAAAAAAGAAACTTGTCGTTCTGAGAATCACCAACCACTTTGGTAAACGAACAAGTAGATATGTGGTACCATTTTTGTTGAATGAGTTACCCTCAGAGCTAATGAAACTAGTACATTCGAAAAAGCACTTTAAAAATTAACTTCATACCTTTCGCAATGTCCCTAACTGATGGGAAACATTCTCTTTTTCTTTTTCTTTTTATAGGCCATTGATTGCCTTGTAAACTTAGTCAACTAGTATTCTTGATGAAGTGATTTAAATAAATAAATATTTCGGACATCTAACACTCAACGCCATCTAGTCCCAAACTAAGCAGAGCTTGTATTATGGGTACTAGATAACTGATTTTAATTCACAAATACTTTTTTTTATAAATACATACATATTATAGATAGAAAACACCCAAACTCCGAAACAAATATTTGCAGATCACACAAACATTTGGTCCGACCCAGGATTCGAACCCGAAACCTCATGAACAGCAGTCGCGTACTGCGCCACCAAGGCAGTCATTGATGGTTTAAAACTATATTGTATAAATTTAAGAGAACTTCTGTCGACAAACTGTCCTACAGTTTAGCAGACTTAAGACTGTAACATGTGTAATTTAAGTTAAAATAAATTAAAAAAAATATATTAGACTTTAAGGGTTCCACTCCCCTGCTGTTTTTTATTTATCTAGTACCCGCGATGGCGTGTGGTTTTAGTCGGTTCAAGTCCGACGTGCCGACATGCCATGAAAATGTGTAGTGTAAGTAGTGTTCCACTCCCAACTCGAGACAAATTCAATGTTAGTGGGATAATTAAATAAAATAATGGAATACGTACAAATGAGTTTGATTTTAGAGTGTATTTACAACATACTTACATACAACGCGGTCCCCAACCCGCACTTGGCCAGCGTGGGGACGTATGGCCTTATCCCTCTCCTGAAAGTAGACCCGAGCCCAGCATTGGGACATTGTGGGTTGTTGATTGATTACATAAGTACAAGTGAGTTTGATTTTAGAGTATATTGACAACATACTTACATACAACGCGGTCCCCAACCCGCACTTGGCCAGAGTGGGGACATATAGCCTTATCCCTCTCCTGAGAGGAGACCCGAGCCCAGCAGTGGGACATTGTGGGTTGTTGATTGATTACATACAACGTACAACATACTTTGATGGTTTCATAGGTGTAGTGTTAGCGTATATGATTATCGTTCTCGATCCCCGGGTCGGACCAAATGTTTGTATGATCTTGTTTGGTTCAGAGCTACGCTGTTTTCTTTGTACAAAGTATACAAATATATTACGAGCCGTGCTTAATTTCGAACTAGATGGCGTTGTTTGTTAGATGACCGAAATATTTAGTTATTTACCTCATCCTTCTTTCAATACAGCGGCACTTCCCATCAGAAACCTTCTGTACCCTATATCCTATTTTCTTTTTGTATACAAAACAATATCAATACTAAACACACGATTTAGCGATGAATCAATGAACCCCCAATCAGGCCAACCCCTTTTTACTCATAACTCTTTCGAATGTGCCATAAATATGATACTAACGTATTGATACGTTTATTTAATATGGGGAACACCATAAACACCTTACGACTAGACATAACTTGTCTGCATATATACAAAAACTAGCTATTGTCAGCGGCATACAAACTTCGCTTAGTTCAGATGGCGTTGTATAAAAAAATTAAGTGTGGAATCAATCACACCGAAAGAAATATTGATAAATTGTCTTCACTTTTAGTTAGAGATAAGGGTAAGATGTTCGGGCTCTTGTTCTGCTAACAAAAATTTCAAAATTTCCCAAACAACCGTTTTCTGTGAGTCTATAAAGGGTATTTATGAATTTACTGCTTTGTCCGCTTGTATGTCATCCAAGAATCAATTATTAAAATTTTTGTCCATCTACTAATTCCGGCTTTGTCTCTGGTTAGAGTGGACCAATTTTGACGAAACATTTACTGTTAGATAGCTGATGTTATAAAGACTAACATAAATTTTAATTTAAAAAAGTTGGCAGTCATAAGGGCTGCCTATAGAAGTAAAAACTTAGAATGTCATGTCGGTGACCTGAACCCATAAGATTTTCTTTATTTCCATGCCATATTTCATTGAACGTTATATATCTTTATTCACTCACTTAAAGCGAACGAATCCTCGCGCAAAAGCTAGTAAACTATAAAAAACCCCCCCTAAACGTCTGCGCGTCGAACCATGAAGATACCGCCATTATAAAAGTCTGGTGGCCATTTTCACTGGCTTCTATATAATATTTCAATGTTCACAATAGCATTGAGTTACAATAGGTCTTATCTATGAAAACTTACAAGTTCTGGAACTTTCTGTCGGTAGTTTTACCCTGTAAGAGTAGCCACGCATGTTAGGGTCTAGCTGATACGTTTACCTGCTCAGTTTCAAGGTAGTAGAGCCGCGCTGATTTCAGCACGAACAGGCTGCTTCGACCGGGGCAGTACTACCCTCACAGAAGACTAACCTAAAATTACAGCGTTCCTGCTGTCGTGTTTTGTTAATGACTACGAGATCGGAGGCCCAATAATGCAGGACCATCTCAGTGGGTCACCATGCTGCATTTTCTGCATTCGCAATGAGTATGCTGACTACTACTCTTGGATTCTGCTCTTGCTTTCCGTCAGGCTGAATAGTCACTTAAGCAGGCTCATACTAACAAAAAAAATACATACGACAGGTAAACTTGAGCTGAATAGAAGACACGCTTGCAAATTCGTGGAACATTCGCGCTATGGTTTACCTGTAAAGATCAGAGCAGAGATAAATGTACAGGCAGCAGCAAGCAGAGAGAACTGTACAGGCAAAGCTGTCAGGTGTACCCTAACGTGTAACCAGTGAAGTATTCTAGACAAGTTTCTCCTAGAAAAAGAGGTTGTGGCTTACTATACTAGGCCGGCCAGACGGATTGGTATACGACTTGTTAACTTGTTTTTGCAGTGCCATGGCACACCACCGAGATGAAAAGGGGCGACGATATTTCATAATCTTTATCCGTCACCACACGGAATCTGTATTCCTATACTAAGTTAAAATTTTATCTTCGATTAAATATATATGTGGTTGTTGAATATCACTCCATTTAAATCGATTTAACAGTTGCTGAATCGCTATTTAACCTTACATCCCCCTTTTCACACCCTTAAGGGATGAACTATTCTATGTATTTCCCGGAACTTAAACTATCTCCATGCCAAAATGGCCGGCATATGGCACAAATGGACCGGCTCGACCGAAGTGATACCACGACCTCACAAAAACAGCGCTTGCGCTGTGTTTCACCTAGTGAGCTATTATACCGGTGGCCCATACCCTACCCCTTTCCCCCGTGTCCCTCACCAAAGGCTGGCAACGCACTTGTGACGCCTCTGGTGTTACGGGTGTCCATGGGTGGCGGTAATCACTTACCATCAGGCGATACTCTGTCGCATGACTAAACCCGCAGTGACTCCTCTATCTTGGTTTAATATATGTTTAAATAGATGTTAGTGAAAATGGTTACAATAGGGTTGTCATATACAAAAGGATAAAAGGATAAAAACCCTTAAATAATAAAAGAATTTAAAAAAACTTCTTCTCGTTTAACCCCACTTCCATAAAAAATGTATTCACTGAAAAGAATAAGACTTCCGAATGACGAAATGTTTTATATGACAATAAATTATACATAACAGAATGTAAACTATTTAATGATGCATGTTTACCAAAACAACTATTAAACAATTTTAAGTGATACATTAAAATACTAACATCAAACAAAAGTGATCAACGGCACTTTTCTAAATTGAACGCCATTTTGTCTCGCCGCCATTTCCTAAATAGCCCGCCATAACTCTTCAACTGTCAAACCGAATTCTCTTTTTAAAAATTTTAAGAGTTCTTTTTTACGCTTTTAAAGAATTGTTTTTACATTCGTTCGTCATCTCGAATTGTTGAAATAAGTAAGAAATTTAAAAGATTAGTTAGAATTTTTATTGTTTCCGAACGCAGTTAGCGGTTGTGTGGTATTTCCGGAGGGTGAGAGCTTGTTATGGTCGTAACATAATTGGATTTGTGATTGTAATATATGGTTTTTGGTAAGTTGATTGATATATGTGACGTCTTTATACAATGTTGTATTGTAATTTGAGGGGGGGAATCAAATGGCTAAGCTGACGGTAAGTGGTCACCTTTCATAATGCCATTCATTAAATCTATACAAATAAATAACTTTGAAGTGTCTGTAAGTATTTCATACTAATAGCTTTTTTCTTAAGTATATACAGCACTTACATAAAAATCAATTATTAAAATTTTTGTCCATCTACTAATTCCGGGTTTGTCTCTGGTAAGAGTGGACCAATTTTGACGAAACATTTACTGTTAGATGACTGATGTTATAAAGACTAACATACATTTTAATGAAAAAAAGTTGGCAGTCATAAGGGCTGCCTATAGAAGTAAAAACTTAGAATGTCATGTCGGTGACCTGAACTCATAAGATTTTCCCCTACCAAAAAGTGCTCAACGCGGGCAAAGAAGCTTTGTGACGTCAGCATGTCAGTGATGCGGTGACTCGCACTCATAAAATTTTCCCCTACCGAAAAGTGCTCAACGCGGCTAAAGAAGTTTACATTTAAAAAAAAAACATTTCTTAGTATTCTTAATTTTACAGTCAGCAATGAAACGAACGTCTTGCGTGAATAGTTTAATTTTTATTGGTTAGTAAATTGGACGATAAATCGCTCTTAAAAAATTTGACGTTATATGGCAGTGATAAAACTTGCGGTTGGCGTCGGTTTGACTCGCTTAGGCTTTGATTACATTCAGTGTTATTTAAAAAACCGCATATCGACTTTTATGAGACGAGATGATTCACTGCTGGTCATGGGCCTCTTTTAAACAGGTTTTGGTCTACCATATCAGGGCTGACGGAGGTATGTTTATAGGGAGAGCCACACTTTGGCATGAATGGGCCGGCTCGACCGGAGTAATACTAGGGCTTCACAGAAAATCGCCGTGATACGCCGGATACCGAGGCCCATATCAGAAACTCTCCCCCTACCCTCTCAAGGCCAGCAACGCTCTTGTGACGCCTCTTTTTTTTTTTTAATAAATAAATATGTTCAGACATTTTAACACACAACGCCATCTAGTCCCAAACTAAGCAGACCTTGTACTATGGGTACTAGACAACTGATTTTAATACATTTTTTTTAAATACACAAACAAATATTTCCAGATCGTACAAAAATTGAGTCAGACCCGGGCATCGGACCCGAGACCTCAAGTACAACCTTAGCACAGTGCCACCGAGGCAGTATGTTGTATAATAATAATGTATACTAAACACTGTTTACAGTAATTATTACGTAGCATAAAACGTACTTTGTTTCATAATATCTTGCAACGCCAATGTTGCGACTTCGCAAGTATCGTGAAAGCCCTCCGCATTCGTCGCTAGGCTACCCTGAGCGGTTAAGCTCGTCGGCGATGCGGCAGTCACGCACCCCCAATCTGATACTTGCCATTGTTTACTATTTAAAGTAGGGTTACTCTTGAGCACCGAACACACTAGCCCCACTCGAGTTTTGGCACGCCTTGCCTTTTCTACCTTGTAATTATTTACTTTTCTTAGTTTCAAAGTGGCGAATAAGTGTAGCTTCATGATGTTTAGTGATGTACTATCGACAAACTTGATCACACATTTTTTTTTGTTTTTTTTTTACGTTTGGAAACCCCCTCGGGCCTTCACCCCACCGGGGTTTGCGGCGGGGCGGTGTGTCGGAATCGAACCGAATAAAACCACACGGTGTGCCACTCTGCGCCTGAGACGGGAGAGATCCGGGAACATCTTCCTTACGCCATCCGGACCCCTCCCAGCGCCTGCCCGCACCGAAGCGGGCACCGTCTCTAGATGTTAAATCCTCTCAAATTTACAATGTATTCCGTACCTAGGACGTAAGTTTAAGCAAGCTACGTCAATGATGGTCAAAGACCTAAACAATTATTACTGTAATAGATAATATTGTAGATAAAACAATGATAATCATATTTTGAATCCATGCTCTTTCGAATAAACTGTAACTCAAAACAAATGCTTTCTGTGGATACTGCTGTGGAATTGACAGATAACTAGGTCGTTACCTTGGAAATATATATACGCGAATGTCGATCTTAAAGTAAGCTAATAAAGGTCATGAATCAAATTTGTGAATAGTGAATGTAGTTTTTAGCACGGAAATAGTTATTACCGCAATCCTAGGAGATCTAAGCTTCTCCACATATGGAACACAGAGAACCGCAGTTGAGCTGCTCAATCCACTAAATGATCGAAGATTCTCAAAGATCTTGTTATGTAGATTTCCATGAGTATACAGTGTACATTTACCAAAACTTAATAGGTCCGCTCACTTGCCCATTATACCAAAAAACTGTTCCTCCCTTTCTACGTATATTTTTTGACCAAATATTAACGCCTTTTGTTATATTATTAATTGCCTCTCATGGATATTTAAGATATATATATATATATATATATAAGATAGAGATAATTAAGAATTAATATAATGTAATAATATATACTATATGTAATCTTATATCTGTGATATCTATGTTTCATACTCGTTCAACTCGCTTCAGTCAGTGTATTTACCCCTTAAGGTTGTGCAATGGTACATAATTATTTTGGAATAAATTTTTGCTGTTCCCGTTTATAGCGTGAAAACTTTAAAAAATGTGAACGCTTCTGAAAAAGGGAAACGTCCATGTGTATTCTTTATTTATCTATGTGTTGACGTATTAATAATCACAACCCCTATTCAGCCAACTGAGGGAACAAACTACCAAGACAACGGCAATATACAAAGAAAGGAATCCGGTGTGAAACAGGTCTTACGCTGTGTTTCATTGATATTTGCAGATCATACAAACATTTGGTCCGACCCGGGAATCGAACTCGAGACCTCAAGCACAGCATCAGCACAGTGCCACCGAGGCAGTATGATGTATAATAATAATGTGTATTAAACACTGTTTAGTGAGAGTGAGTGAGGATACCGGATGCCCAAAAATTTTAATGGTTTATGGTTGTTTTAAATTTTTTCTTGTCGTTTTTTATGGTCTTATAAAATAGTAATTTGTTTTTGTTTGTTTTCAGGTAAGTTGGTGTCAAAATAACATCAATAAACAACGGTTGAGTATTGAGTTGGGACTGGCAAAACATCGTTGTGGTATCTTTCCGTGACTTGAAGGTAACATAATTAGAAATAAGTTATCGTTGATAAAAGGAAGGAATTTACCAATATTGATACGAGGGCCATGCTTGTTTAGGAAAAAATAGGCGCACTTGATCGGAGTTATCGCACGACTAAAGAGAAAACCGGATGAGGCAATTTTTTTGTTGCTTTATACCGAATGAAGATTGGATGTCGGCGGATCAAGATCATCAGAGCTGGAAGAGGCCTACGTCCAAAACTGGATAGAAAGAGGCTGAGATTGATAGATACCGTATGATTACTTACCGGACAACAAACTCATTTACTGATTCGAGGGGTTGAGGGCTTCGAGAGAGAATATTAAGTAGCGTTATGTCCGTGGGTTACTTTATTTGACGGAACGGTTGGTCTAGTTGTATAATGTGTCGCCACGCCGCTTTTTATTGTGCTGAGTGTTGTGGTTTCAAAATCCACATGAGATAATTAATTGTATGATCCACAAATCGTTGTTCTGAATGGGGGTGTTCTTTGTGTCCGTTTCGTGTATGTTTGCAAAGTCCCTCGCGACACAGGTTACTTATATGGGAGTCTTTTCAAAAATCATACAACTGAGAGTCGGACTCGTGGTCTGTATCATTCATCTAAAAAAACGACAATAAATCACTTTTGTTGCATGGGAGGGCCGTTAAGTATATTTAATATTTGTTGTTATAACGGCAGCAGACATCCATATCTGTAAAAACTTCAACTGCCTAACTGTTACGGTTCATGAGAACAGCCTGGTGATAGACGGACGGATAACAGAGTCTTAGTAATAGGCAATTTTTTAACCACAACATCTGATATACACGCGGATATAAAGTTATCCTCTATATCTCGAGAAAGTTTAGAGAGTATTTGTGGTCGTTGGTCCCACATTAAGACTATTAGAGCGAAAATAATATCCGAAGGAAGTAGCTGATATTCTTGTTAACTAACATCCCCGGCAGTCATTACAAATAACCCTGTATAATATACGATAACAAATATGTTGTTATCATATCTAGACGTTGTTCAGATTAGGCGTTTAGTTTGTGGATTATTAACTGCTCTGTCCTTGACGGTAACAGGCATGATGAAAGTAACCAAGAACTTTGTATCTAATGTATTTATTGATGAAATGGGGTTCGTAGAGTGTAAAAATCGTATTTGAAAAACCGATCGGAGCGAGTTACGTCACTCATGTATGAAGGACACTTTGTTCGGATATAATCGACGAACACTACTGTTTTTAAGAGCTATAATTGACATTGTTTGACAACACCACAACAAATGGTAACGTCACGTCTTACACAAACAGACGCCATGACACCACCGAACGTTTTCTCGTGAATTTCAATTTTTTCCTACGAAAACTTTATTTTTTATAGAAGTTGAACTGTTTTTGACAATAGGAGACACTTCCGAACATAATAAAACAGTTTTTCAAAATTAGTCATCATGCCTATTACGTACCGTATATCGTTGCTTGTAACTTTAGTGTTTAAGCCTATTATTCATAAATGTTATTTAATTTTAAGTAATAGTTCTATGTTATTTTCAATTTTGAACTTACAGTTTTAAATTCGTTAATAACAAGGAACCGATGAATAATGTTTATGAATAAGAATGTGATGAGTGTTGTAATAATTATTAATGTAAAACAGTAATTATACAGTACATTATAGACATACAGTAATATATATAAAAGACAGATGCTTAAGAAATTTTGACGAGAAATCAAGCATTTCAAAGAATGATTAATTGAACATGAACGCGAAAATTTATCATTGCATTACATTAATAGCAATATGTAGTCTGTATTTTTTTGGATATTCAAAAGAAAACGTAGAAACGTCAAAACATATTTCGTCGCCTGTGGTATTCCTGGACGACCTTCAAACCTTAAAGTAAAGAGCGTACTCCTTCTTAAAAGGGCTGCAACGCACTTGTGACGCCTCTGGTGTTGTGGGTGTCCATGGGCGGCGGTAATCGTTTATCATAAGGCGATACCTCTGCTCGTTTGCCACCTATATCATAAAAAATATATGTTTGCATATTTTTATAAAAAGCGTGCAACAAAATTTATGTGGCAAACTATCAACCTGTCTAGAACATGTCCTGGCGTGTTGTTTTCACTATGTTCGTGAATAATTAACATGTTACAGCGGGTTTTCTTAACATCAAGTTATGCCTACCTGTTCAAGTAATTCTTAAGACTCAAAAGATTAATTATTCCTGGTTGTTCTTCAGAGAGATTCATTCGTTATCACTTTATAGCTTTACTGGTTCACTACTAGACATTGATTAACAAGCAACGAATTATCTAAAATAAAAGAACCCGACTGCGTCAATATCCGCCATCTTTATTAAATTCATTAAATTGATTTTGTTTTTTTTATTCCTATTACCTGTGTCACTCTCAGGACTAAGTCGAATCTATTAACACCACTCGCATAAAATACAATAAGCCGTTTAGGCTCTAGGGCGTACCAACGAAATACACATTTCTTCTTTCTTTTTAAAACAATGAGTCAAGTTAAGCTATTCAAACGCCGCCATTTTGCGCGCGCTTTTGACAGAGTGAATGACGTCATTGTCATTTCGTGTTTGTTTACTATTCAGTGTTTCAGTTATGTAAAGTTTTAATTGCTATAAACGTCATGTAAGTAGGTAATTTTTCTCACAAACGCTACTAACACAGTTTTAATTTCGATGAAGTGATCCACGTCACATTTCGTTTAGACCAATAGTGACGTGTTTTGTATTTTTAGTTTGAATTGCCCTACCTTAATTTTCATTTTTTATTCAAACTAAATAAATAAAATATCTTTTAAATATATTATATAGACAATAATGAATCTAAAAAGATATTTCTTTATTTTTCTTTTTTTTGGTCAAGTCCCAGAAACCTGCCATTTTTTCTTTGCCAGCAGAATGCGCGGATTTCGCTTGAAATTCTACAAGACAAAAAAATATGCATATTCCCTATTACGCAGAATAATGTAGCAATTTAGCAGGCTCATTTAACATAAAGAAAAAACATCAATTACTTGGGGATCTGAAGTTTTCGACCTGACGATAACAGTTTTCGTAAATTAAAGTTAACTAACACTAGTGATTGTAGTTGTGCATCTTTGAATTTGCATTGTGCATCGCTGGGAAAAGTGTGTAGAGTTTTAAAGAAGAACTAAAAAAGGAAAAACAAATGACTTGTTATCTTTGACTGCCTCTGTGGCGCAGTGGTAGCGAATGCGACTGCTGTGCAAGAGGTCTCGGGTTCGATTCCTGTGTCGGGCCAAATGTTTGTATGGTCTGCAAATATTTGTTTCGGAGTTTGGGTGTTTTCTATGTATAATATGTATGTATTTACAAAAAAAAGTATATAAGTACTAATATCAGTTATCTAGTACCCATAGTACAAGCTCTGCTTAGTTTGGGACTAGATAGCGTTGTGTGTTAAAATATCTGAATATATTTATTATTGTTAGGTCAAGAACTTTTCAGGCCACGTATTTATACACCACCCCAAGGGTAGTATGAAAATACTCATGGTTTTAAGTACACCTTTGCCCATTTTTATCTATTTAGTAATTAGATAATTTGGATCTACTCATAAAACACATATTCTCATTAATCTCCTAACTAAAATTACCTCCGGAATAGGCTAACGATCAAAATTAAAATATCCAGTGCGAACCAACAGCTCATGCAGTTTACACCGGCTTAAACCGGTTTTCAAGCGGCCATATTGGAAAAATCACCATTTCGGGTAGGCAGACTTTAAAATCAATTATGGCAAGTTTGATGTCGGCGGCGGCGAAGTTGGTTGGGGATTATCGTTGTTATGTGTTCCTGGATCGATATTGGTTATTCTACTGAAGTATTAGTGTAGTTTCGCTTGGGAGATCAATTTGGCTTAAGTACTTGACATTGTTTTGTAAGCAAAGGAGAATTTTGTAAAAATATGGGAATTTAAAGTGTTATTGTCGGTGGTATTGCTAGCCAAATAAATACGAAAACAATCTCTACCATTAGATGCACTACGCGGTCAAATCCCAGAAACCTGCCATTTTTTCTTTGCCAGCAGAATGCGCGGATTTCTATTGAAATTCTACAATCACTCAAAATGGCAAATGACATTTATTTTTCTGAATAAATCTATAACAGATATTCATACGATTTGAGCTTTTAACGGTTCTTCTTCTTCTTCTTCTTTTGATGAGATGGCAACCAGCCGGATCAGCTATTTCTGCCAATGTCAAGTATTTAAAGTATTCAATTTTAAGTCTTCAAGTCTTCGTCGTGATGGGATTAATGATAAAAAATATAAAAAAGTGGATGACATGAAATGGTCACCGTCTTTCGCAAGAACAAAAAACCATCTCCCTTTTAACGGTTCGATTACCATATCTAAGACTCCTTTTCATACATAGTGCACTATAATAACTCCTGCGTAGTTGGCTGGTCTCCGTTGAGACTGGCCGCCGTAGCCGTAATCGGCTAGAAGAACATGATAATATATACGAGCTTTTGCCCGCGACTTCGACCACGTGTATATCGGTTATCGCAGTAAAGAATTGCCTATGACCTTCCTCAAGAATCAAAGTTTCTTCATACCAAATGTCATTGAATTAAATTTCTTGTACCGGTTTGAAAACATAAGGCACAGACAGACATTATAACATCAACTAGCTGATCCGGCAAACGTTGTTTTGCCGTAAACAAATAGGGTTGGGTCACTCTTATCATGGTATGGAAAATCGATGTTGGCCGATTCTCAGACCTATCCGATAGGCATACATATAAAAAAAAAAGTGCGTGCGTACAAAGTACACATGTCAGAAGTGAAACTTCTTTGGTGAACTAATTTGTCAGTCTAGTCTAAACGAATACACAAACCAATATAGCGTGTATTATTTCTCAATATCCCTTATTCTCTCTCTCGTTCAATCTTTCTCACTATAGCTGTCTCCCACCTCTCGCTCCATGGCACTGTGCGTGATACGAAAATCGCGCTATCTCACTTTTTCTCTCGATCTTTCTCACTTGCTTGCTCCCTACTCTCACTCCATCGCTAGTTGCTTCATGCTACGTTCGCCCTGTCTTACTCTCTCTCAATCGGTCTCGATCACTCTCTCTCTCTTTTTCGACACTTCCGTGGCATTATTGCGTGACGTTACATTTGTAAAAATTTTACCCTCATGCGCCTAAAGAAGTTTCACTTCAAAAAGGTCCAGCCGTTTTAGAGAAGTTTGGTAACAAACACCGCGACACGAGAAATTTGTAAATTAGGTTATAATAATCACGTATATTGCGTTCAATGTACACAGTCTTCAATGATCAATCATCACCTGGTTCTTAGAAGTGAACAACGAATAACAACTGATAACGCTGTGTACACGACTGGTCTTTGATTACTTTGTAATAATGAATCATTTTATTTATACCGTAACCGTTTGCTTGCACGTCACGTTAAACCATTTGTAAACTTACGCTATAAATTAACTAACACTGTTTACACTCCACTGTGGAAGAGCCACGCTTCGAAGTGAATGCATGGGTCGGCGTGACCGGAGTTATACTACAGCCTCACAGAAAACCGGTGAAATAGTGATAGTGTGAAATAGCGCTTGCGCTGGTCTCATTGAGTGAATGAGGATACCGGAGGCCCATTTTTTTTTTACCTAAGGAAACCCCCTCGGCCCTTCACCCCACCGGGGTTTGCGGCGGGGCGGTGTGTCGGAATCGAACCGACTAAAACCACACGATGTGCCGCATTGCACCTGAGACTGGAGAGATCCGGGAACCTACCAGATTTTACGACAAGTCGTTCACTGTACAGGCTGTACGACTATGGAATGCTTTGCCAATGGCTATAAAGCGAGCTAAGTCTGTGCCTATTTTTAAAAAAATGGTCCTAAAACATTTCTTAGCTTCGTAATTTATTACCTGCTTAAAAATATATTTTATTATTTGCACTTCTTTACTATAGAATTGTGGATATTTTGCATTGTTTTTTATGTTTTATTTGTTTGCATTAATATCTCTATATTTTAGTTTATGTAATTTTATCTGAATTGAGTGAATTGCTATATTTATTTTGAACACCAATACTACCCATGATTTTGTGTTTCTACAGTCGATTTGTCCATCCAAAGGTTGCAAGAAGATTGCTTTTTAGCGATAAGACCGCCATTTGTACATGGTCATTATATTGTTTAGCTCAAATATATCTGTATCAATTGGTGTACAATAAAGTTTATTCTATTCTACATTTGTAGAAAATTGTGTCGAAATTTCTGCCTACCCGCAACTGTAAAAATAAATAAAAATTATCTAGTAACTTATTGTCAATCTGTGTCAGAACACAATTTAAACCAAGAGACCATTGTTAATTTAAAAAAATCACATTAATTAATTAAAGTGGCAAGACTGTTGATTTTTCTTCGCCGTTCGAGGTCGCCATGTCAGTTCAGCTGAATATGAAATGTAAAACTCACTTTGTCAAGTAACAACGTGGTGTAGGAGAAGGCGAGGTCCTTGGTCCAAGAAACGAGCGGAAGAGGGAGCGGGTATGAAATGTCTAATCGAGTGAGAATGTTAAGGAGTTGTTGCAAAATGACTAACCTGAATAATGTACGTGGCATCTTTAATGTATATCTGTATACCATTAGTTAATTAGTACCATATAGATTTGATCGTAGTAGAACAATCAAATTTAATCCTGTTTGTGTTATTATGAAGTTAATTTAAAACTTATATGTAGCTAAAAAAAAGTAGTATATGTTATAGAGAATTTTATATAAGCTGGAAAATCTTAAACCAAATATTCATATCTGACTTTAATTAGAATTACAATAAATTGTAATCGACAAAGGCAATGCTTTGGAATTCTCTCTACGGGTAAAGTACGGGATATCAAAACACGTTACCCGCTACCGCTTCTCCACTCGCACCCCACCCAAAGTCAAGTGGTAGACAAAACACACGGGAGTAAGAGAGAATTGTATTTTTTTCATCAAATTTGCGCTCAGAATATAAAATGAAGCGCGATGATAGCCCGGAGCGTTGTCTCAAAGTATATTCAGGCCCTTATTACTTAAAAATACCACATATAGTTAACCGCCGTGAAGTGTGTCGAAAGAGCTTTTATTTTTGAAAATAAAACATATATTTGTTGCATTAAAACGTTTTCTTTTTCATATTATGATGATGCGCTCTTTGCTGACTTTGCCAAGGCCATTTTTTTTTAACCTGTGGCTTTCGCCCCACCGGGGTTTGCAGCAGGGCGGTGTGTCGGAATCGAACCGACTAAAACCACACGGTGTGCCACTCTGCGCCTGTGATGGGAGAGATCCGGGAACCGCTTTCTTACGCCATTGGTCCCGAAGGCCAGCCTCAACGGTGAATACTACGCAGGAGATCATATGCTATGTTTACAGGCCTGCGAGGACTTGGCAGTCGCTCACAAACTACAAACCTTCACAAACTCTCATACTACGCTACTATGCTCGTAAACGCGGCTTAGTTCACGTAGAAATAGATATTTTTTTCCTCTGTTTTACACTCTTAGGAGTGGCATTTAAAAAGTCCTTTCTCAGTATATAAAGAACCTACATACAAAATTTCAGGATTCTAGGTTCAGCGGTTTGAGCTGTGCTTTGATCTCTGGGTATCTTAGTCAGTTACCTTTCTCTTTTATATATAACCTACATGCAAAAATTCAGGATTGTAGGTTTAGGGGTTTGGACTGTGCATTGATCTCTGGGTATATTAGTCAGTCAGTCACCTTCCTCTGTTACATATCTATATATAGATATATATATATATGTAAATATAGATAAATTTCACCTCATTTGTGATAAAACTGGCACATAATGAATGAAAATATAGGTGATCCATACTAATGTTACAAATTCGAAATTAACTATGTCTGTTTGTACATCTATTACGCTTTCATGGCTAAACTATAGCACAGATTTCAATGAAAATTGGCTCAGAGATAGCTTATTTAGATAACCGATATACACGCGGATGGAGCTTCCTTACAATGGAGGTTTTGGCCTGGTATACCACGCTGGCCAGACAAATTGGTACCTCTAGGGTTTCTTTTTAAATGTTCCATCCCTTAAGTCGCATCTTGTGACGTCTATATAATGAATAGGAGCGGTTACCCGTAGTTAATTTTATTAAGCTAAATCTCCGCCTATGCAAGGTTCATTGCCCACTTTAGCACCCGCTACACTTAACTCAATATAAACATCTCCATTTATTTATATAAGCATAAACAATTCGATTTGTACGTGTCCGTTTCGTGTTTAGCTAGTCAACGGTGTTCTTAGAAATGTGGGTAGCTGTGAAAACAGTTCATTTTTCGACCCACGCTTAGTACGTGTGTTGTGACGCGAAGTGTGCAATTGAGATATCTGATAGCAGCATACATCCATTCGGGTGAGGCCAGTCGTTTATCGCGCAGTTTGCCAATGACACTCGCAAATATTGTAGGTAGAAGAGCCACGCTGATTTCAGCACGATTGGGGCTCCGCCGGGGCGGTACTATCCTCGCACAGAAAATCAACGTAAAATTACAGCGCTCGCGCTGTCGTGTTTCGTTGGTGAGTGCGAGACCGGAGGCCCAATTATGCAGAAGCATCACTTGGCTGCCAGGGTGTGAGTCGCCATTGCTGCATTCGCAATGAGGATGGTGACCATATGAGGATAATGCTTTCCATCAGGAGTTATTTTGGCAGGCCCATACATGAAAAAAGCTTTCTATTGGTTTGGTAAAAGAACTTTGAAATCGGTTTAGTAGGTCCAGAGTTTTACCCTCTAAAAATTCACAAACCTTTTTATAATATTAGTATTTGGGTATAATATTTGTATAGATGTTGGGTGCAGTCAGTATGCAACAATTTAATAAAAAAACGTTGTAAAGATACAGCCTTGTATTATATGCTTGCTTTTTAATACAATCATTATTTACAATCTTTACAAGTAAATTTAAAAAAATTGTGTATCTGTAATAAATAACCGCTTTTTACTAAACGGATATGTATGTACGTATGTATACATGGTACATACATCAAAATATTTTTTTTCAATTTTTGTCTGTCTGTCTGTTTGTTCTGAGTCTCTGGAGCGGCTGGATCGATTTTGACGACACTGGCAGATAGCTGAGGACATATGGAATAAGTAAGGGTTCTCTTTTTAGCTTTTTAAAATAAATTAACAAATATTTTGGACATCTTATAAACAACGCCGTCCAATCCCAAGCTAACCAGAGCTTGTATTATGGGTACTAGACGACTGATGTAAATACATGTATACTTTTGTTGTTGTACCGCGGGTAAAACCACGGGGTTAGGCTAGTCTTTACTAAATTACTCACTTGTCACTCTGCTGAAAGCAAGAAACGAATGCCCATTCTACGGGCTCGTGTGCCTTTGGAGTCGTGTGGCAGCTACTTGACATTTTATAAATATTAATCTAATAAATCATATATATTATACATGTATATTTCTAGCTGTTGCCAGCGGCCCCGCCCTCATATATGTTGGTTATCGCGGCAAATAATAGCCTATGTGTTATTCTGATATATTAGCTGTATTACTGAAATGTTTCATTAAAATCCATTCAGTAGTTTTTACGTGAAAGAGTAACAAACATCCACCCATACTTACCAACTTTCGCGTTTATATATTTGGTTAGATGCTATGATCCTTTCTTCAAAAGGCCAACCCAGATCTGTACTGTACTCGCATAGATTTTTATTATGATTATTTTTATTCAACCAATGTTCTAAAACTTAAAAAAAACACCTCTGTGGCGTGTTTTGGTATTTCTTACCAGAGTGAGTCTTAAGCAATACCGGTCTCTTTTAGCTGTGAATTCGGATGTGTAGAAATATATGAAAGATAAATTTAAGCAATACTCACTTATAGAAATCTATTTTTTTTTTAAAGACAACTCCCGCTTTAGGAATATACATTCCTGTGTAGCGGGGATCTTTACAAACATACATGAAACGGACACAAAGTACACCCAGACTTAGAACAACAATTTATGGATCACACAAAGTGTTGTCCCATGTAGGATTTGAACCCACAATACTTGGCGCAGTAGGAAGTGGCGTGTCGACCACTGAAACCACTAGGCCAACCGTGTAGAAATATATTTAGTTTAACATTCACAGGACACCACATGTTTAAAATGCATTTAAAAAATAGTTATACGTTTTTACTTTTTTTTTACGTGTTGGAATGCGGCCTTTACGCACTACGCTCCCCACCCCCGCGGAGACAGGGAGTTCGCTATGTGTGGAACTCCTGACTGACTCGCCAGACTACCCACTAAACCACCACGGTATGCCACTCTGCGCCTGACACGGGAGAGATCCGGGAACCGCTTTTTTACGCCATCCGGACCCCTCCTGACCACTGAAACCACTAGGCCAACCGTGTAGTATTATAAACATAAATAGACAATTTATGGGAATTATTCTCATGAATAATTTGTAGTGTACAAACTTATGGAATAGAGAGAATCGTCCGTTTAATAGGGTTCTTTATCTAATCATTTAAATCGTCGATTGATACTGTCACAAAGATTGAACCCCTGGTCAAACAGCTTGGTACAAAACGATTGAAGAGAGGAAGTGAGGACTTGACCTCTCAAGTACTAAGGGGTCTTAATGGTAACAGACTATATTTCTCCTTGTATATCGAGCGCTATACATATATTGTAAGAAGTTTCCCACGCGTATTAGGGACACGTATACCACTGGTTATGTTGGACTCGAACTGACTGAGAACCGCACACCGTCTCGAGTACTGGAAGCCGGGGAACCAAGTCCACCCTCGAAAGGAAATCCCTGGAACCCCGACGTACCTCAGACCATTTACGGTTCTTAGATGCCCCCCTCCTATGTAGGAACCCTGCTGCTCCCTTTCTTTTTATATTCTTCTATATTCTTATGTTTCTATGATTATCGATCGAAATACACCTACTTAGTCATCTTGGAGTCCTCCCAAGTCTTAGAAACAATTAGATTACAGTTCTCGTTACCTCAAGGAGGTACGGGAAGGCCCGCTCCGTTCATGTCATATCACTCACTGTTCATCAAAACGTTGTTTGCATACACAAGTTGATACCGGGCTTTCAGTTCTTGGATAACTTCTTTGGAAACATACGGGGGAATGTTCGGAGCGGTTCGCTAGTTAAAGATACATCGTTAAATTCACGATTAGGAAAAGCAAGTACCCCAGACTGGGAAATGGAATGTATTAGTACGTTGCCTTTCACCTAGTTATTGAGTTTACCATTTGTTATTGATAGATCCAGTGGGCCTGGTAGTTAATACTTGGTGTTAAACTGAACGCCGCTGGTTTTAAGACCCCGAACCCGACTGAAAGTCTGAATCTGGGAAACAAATCCAACTTTTCTCATGAAATTTAGTATGCAATTTAGTTAGGATATTTTTTAGAAAATTTACTTAGAAAAAATACAGAGCAAAGCTCAGCTATCCAGATACTTTATCTATTATGTGTATATGTACGAATACATAATTATGTTTATCAGTGGTCTGGCTGCTATTGTACGGGCTCCTCCCACTTCAGAACCAGTCAGTGATTCTAGCACACTGATGTGTGCTGCACCCAATTAAGAATCATGCAGGAAACTTCCTGATTTCCTTCAAAAAAACTGCAGTGTGCTTTAAATAGTCAATTAATACAGCGTGTAAGATGAAAGCAGTTACGAAATATACTCTAAAACATCGAACTGAACCGCCGAAACTATTCTCCCGTATGTTTCCTCCGTAAAATTTTAGTGACTTAGGGCTTCCCTGCCGAGTTAATTCGATTAGCATCAGGTCAATGCCTCCGCCTCTGTTTACTATTGCCACAGATTATGCGCAATGATATCCACTTAAAAAAGTAGGGCGGGTTTTTAACCGGAATTGTTTTTATCTTATTAGCCAAAAAAACATTTTTTTTTCTGTGAAATTTACATTCTCTTCGCACGACTTCACTGCAACGGGTGGCTTAGTGATTTACGCAGACACCGTGCCTCTTTCAACTGCGCTTTTGTGAGTTCAAATCCCACATGGGACAAAACTTTGTGTGATCGAGAAATGGTTATTCAGAGTTTGGGTGTTCTTTGCAACTATTTCATGTATGTTTGTAAACTACCATGGACACAGGATTTATTGCTATTGCAGTAATGCATTTAAAAGTAGTAATAGCAATGAGGTATCTTTTAAAAAACAAAAATCATCTATCGTCGAACCACACAGGAAGCATCAGCTATAAAATAAAACAAGAATCATCGATATTGGTTAGCGTGATATTGACTTAATATTTTTCACGCACATACTAATGCTAATAATGAATATTTCGGACAACTAACACACAACGCTATCTAGTCCAAGCAGAGCTCGTGTTATGGGTACTAGACAACTGATATGAATAATATATACTTTTTTTTGTAAATACGTATCTATGATACATAGAAAACACCTAAACTCCGAAACAAATATGTAGGTCATACAAAGATTTGGGTCGACCCGGGAACCAAACCCGAGACCTCAAGCTCAGAAGTCGCATATGCTATCATTTTTTCATGTATGACATTGTCAGAACTAGGCCAAATAAAAATGAGACCACACGGAAAAGCAGGTGCAGCACTCAATAAAAACAGAATCGTCAAATTCGGTTCAACCATTCAATAGTTCTGAGGTAACAAATACAGTCGAATTGGTAACCTTCTCTAGTTTTGTAATTGGGTTCCCTCCCATTATGATCCCAAGTCCTTTAAGCGGGGTGTGAAAAAAAATCTCACTAGGCTTTAATTTGGGTCACCATGGTGCTCTATCCACTTTCGCATTGATAATGGTGACCACCACTCTTGGATTTTATTTATGCTTTCCATCAGACAGAGTAGGTACAATTTTTGGTAGCTTGATAATAAGCCTTTTTTAAGAACTTCTAAAGAAGAATTATATTTTATCATGTAAGCTGGTGAATGTGACTCAAGCTTGTGACGCCTCAGGTGTTGCGGGTGTCCATGGGCGTCAGTAATCGCTTACCATCAGGCGATACGTCTGCTCATTTGCCATGTATATCATGAAAAAAATGTAAGCTAATAAACATAGCATTTTTGTAATTCAAATGTATGTAGAACACGGGTGGTTAAAGTAGCTTATTCAATTTCTTTAAGAGTTTAGAGAGCGACTGTATACTGTAACGGCAACTTTTTTTTATGTATAAGCTGCCAAAATGACTCTGCCCTGCCTGATGGAAAGCACGAGCAGAATCCAAGAGTGGTGGTCACCATCCTTAATGCGAAATAGAACAATGCAGCATGGTGATCCACACTATGGCGGCCTGGTGAGATGCTATTTCACGCCCCGCTTAAAGGACCCGGGATCATAAAACTTCGACCTACGGCAACTACATCAAGTCGCCGTTACAGTAAAGAGCATGCACGTGCATGCTTCAACAATAGCCTTTACTAACCCACCGATGGACAAAGATCTCTCCTTACACAAGTGGTTTTGGCCTACTATATCTCGCTGGCAGAACTTATTCAAGTTATTCCCTCCTATTATACCTATTTTATTTTATTTATTATGGATGTATGTTTGTGTTAATGTATATATATAACACTTTACATAACACATTTCAATATTAACTACCAGACACGGACGGACCGACGACACCGGGCGTCGGTCCTATCGTAATACCAGCGCTGTAGTCACACTGGCTATAGCGGTGAGATAGGCGCCTTTTCTGTCAGTGCACAGGGCTACATAATACCTTGTTTTCTTTTATTTCACGTCTTCTTAAAACTATGTCTGTCCTGTATATGTCGGAATAAATAATTTTCTTTCTTTCTTTCCTATTCGTTCTCTAACGCATCTCACGCAATTAAGACCATTAAAAGGAATAATTCTCTCCGGTTTTTGTAACATTTCATTGACACTCCGCTACCTTTGGTCGCCGCTGTCTAACACTGAAGATATTATTTAAACCAAGATCTGTACTTCCTCAGATAATCGCGTTCAACCGAAAAAACTCTTCGGCTTTATAATATTTGTAAAGATGTGCATACCTGCTGAACATCAGTTAATTTATCCATTCATCTCACAATGAGTAGGATGCGCGCTAACATGCTGACTAAACTTTTCGATGCTTTCCGTTATTGCTATAGATTATTCAATGCAGGCAGACAACAGCATTCAAAGTTGTGCTACACCCGGACTTTTTTTTGGCATTTTGACACACAATGAAAATCAACTTAATACCCAATGATGAAGCTTCTCAGTGTGTACAGTACCGCAGTGTGGGTCACTATGCTGCATTGTTGCATTATTTGCATTCATAATATTTTTTTGAACATTTTTACATACAACGCCATCTAGTCCCTAATTAAGCAGAGCTTGTACTATGGGTACTGGACAACTGATATTAATATATATATATACTTTTTTGTAAATACATACATATTATACATAGAAAACACCCTAACTCCGTAACAAATATTTGCAGATTATACAAACATTTGGTCCGACTCAGGAATCGAACTCGAGACCTCATGCACAGCAGTCGTATACTCTACCACTGCGCCACCGAGGCAGTTAAATGAATATGGTGTTCACTATTCTTGCATTCTGCTCATGTATTTCATCAGGCAGAGCTCACATATAGAAAAAGTCGCTTTAAATTGTTAGCTTTCATACGCGCGTATGGTCTAAGTAGCTTAAGGCTAGGTGATAACAAATAGACCACAGGCGTTGGGCGATTTCTGTTGTAAGTCGTTTAAGGACCCGATATGTTTGTGAGTTGGGCTGTCCAAGAAAGCCTCTCGTGGAAACGAGTAGTGGCTTTATAATCAATGGCCCTAAGACTAATCCAAGTAAGCTATCAGCTAGTAAAAATAAAATTCTCTTACCTATGTCCTCTGCCTCCAGACCTCTAGTAACAGACATCTCTTTAGAATGGAGGTTTTGGTGTACTATAAAATACCTCGCCGATCAGAAGGGTCGGTGTAGGGTTTGCTGTGTAGGGGTCCGGATGGCGTAAGAAAGCGATTCCTGGATCCCTTCCTTCTCAGGCGCAGAGTGGCACACCGTGGTGGTTTAGTGGGTAGTCTGGCTGGTGTTAGTCAGGAGTCCCACACGAAGCGAAGCCCCTGTACCCGCAGGGGGGGAGCGAAGTGCGTAAAGGCATTCCACCACGTCAAAAAAAAAAAAAAAAAAAAAGGGTTTGCTGTGTAAGTTTTTCTTCTCTGCAGTGATGTTGTCCTGGTAGTTAGCTCGTTTAGTCTGCTCTTACGACACGCTAGGGATTGAACAGACGTGGTATCACTCTGTATCCATCACCCCACTGACAATCTAATGTCCTTAAACGAGCAATTCTTGTATATATCTATATACTTTGAATATCGAAAATACTACAACGATTTTCATGAAATTTAGTATGCAGGCTTTCGGGGGTGAGAAATCGATCTATTTAGGATTAATATTTAGAAAATTTAACAAAAAAAAAATACCGGTCATCTAGGTGCTCTTACTTTTATGAGTCTTTCTTACCTATATGAGTATCTGTTTTTTCAATAGTCTCTAACAGTTTAGTACAATAATACGAAGTACAAAGTATCAAATGCAAGCATTAATTAATGTTATCCGCTGTTTCCGTTACTTATTAGCACTTTACGGTAAAGGTCCCTGTTGTTTTGTGCTAATGCTAATATGGGATTCAACGTTTAGAATCGTGTTTTAAATTTTCAAGTCATCGAATTTATTTAACTAGAGCGCGATTGGAGATGCTGTGATTTCTAAATGGTAGCGCCACGTTTTGACATGAATGGGCCGGCTCGATCGGAGTGATGATAGCACGACCTCACAAAATCGAGTGAATTAGGATACTGGAGACCCATTCCCCAGCCCCTCCCCTCATCCCCCAAAAGCCGGCAACGCACTCGTGACGCCTCTGGTGTTCCATAAAAAAGGGATGTGGTAAAATGGAATCAGATATTTTTTTCGGTATAGCTGACAGATCATCATGATATGATATCATTATGGTAACTAGCTAATGTTGCTATGTACACCTAATTCTGAAGTATTGTAGTGTAACCCTTCCTTGATCTGTAAATTCACTTCGTGAAAGCCGCAGTGTCACTCTGCATAGTTTTACTCATTTATTCCGAAACAAACCTCGTTGGTCTAGTGGTTAGCGTAAGCAACTACAGACCAAGAGGTCTCGGATTCCCGGGTCGGAATGCTGTTGGATTTTTTTTTTACAAGAAATTCTTAATAGCACCCGGAGTGCGTATTCCATATACGCGATGTTTCCCCGTGCCTCAGAGAGCATGTTAAGCCGTCGGTCCCGGTTATCATGAACATCCATGGCTATCATCATTATTATTATATCATCGTTATTGGGAAGTCAGTGCCCTCAAATATGCTGACAACTAGTTCAAACTTCGAATTCAGTTCTCCCTCAGGGTTGCGGAGGTCCGATGCCAGTCGCTCCGTGTAAAAACTGATATTCAGGTAAAACTGGTGGAACTTGTAGCTGACCCCAAATCCTGGGAACAATAAAGGTTAGGTAGAAGATTCCCAAATAGACCTTTTTCAGGGTAGCTACCTCATCTTATCTCTTCAGAGGATAGGATAGGATAGGAGTTGTTATAAAAACAAATATATACGCTAAATCGAAATTTTTACCATCCTACTGCTAATATAAATCTATAATAAAGTTTTACCCACCAGACCATATGTAGTATAAATAAAAAAAGGGTTATCTGTGTGGACATCTTAAGCTGCGCTTGACCACTTCGTTTAGGTCTTTTGTAAATACAGTCTTGTGCATACACGCTAAGTTGGTCAAATATTTAAGTTTTGCCTCACAGTAATGGGATATTTGTTAGAAAGTTGAAAATTATGTTACCATGAGTCATAGGAAAAGTGTTAATATTTATTTTAAACGAGCATGTTTATAGAATGAGTAAACAATGAGATATAATTTAATCTCGAAAGACGAGAGCGAATGGTTTACCTGATATTGACCACAACCACGCCAATGCAACTCAAGATTCACAAAGTTCGTTTGCTATGTATATGTTCATTTCGACCGCAGTACCCTAAACAAGTCAGATGAGTATTTATACAGTACTTCGATATCGCCTAGTACTTGTGTTACGTCTCATGGCAGACGATTCACGTACAGAATCAAGCATTTTTTACTTGACAACACACTTAGATATAACTCTTGATTTCCTAACAACCTGTTTGTTTGATCTCCTAAACTACAAAAATAACCTAATAGTTATGAATGTTAGGCGCTCATAACCCAGTTGCACTCGGTGATTAGAAACAATCGCCGAGGGTATGCAACGACGGCGTGGTCAATACCTGGACGGGTGACCGCTGGTGGCATGTTACCATGAGCGTCTCCGTGATTCGGAGGTCACGTTAAGCAGTCGGTCCCTTCGGGCGGCTTAAAAACATCCAATGTTAAGATTACGTAGCCACAACGTATTCTTGCCAGTCCCCAACCCGCACTTGGCCAGCGTGGGGACGTATGGCCTTAACTCTCTCCTGAGAGGAGACCAGAGCCCAGAAGTGGGACATTATGGGTTGTTGATGATGGTGATGATAAATGTTATGACAAAAGTGTAGTGTACCTTCTGACTCATTTCCCCACCACCCAACAATAGACTAGTAGAGGATGTTTATAATATAAAGTCAACCATTGTACATTTTGTGCATAAAATTAATAAAATAAATAAGAAATATCTAAACTTACTCTGTCTTAGTAGACTTTAAGCCAGCGCCAATCTAGTTTGGGAAAAACGCTCGGAAAGACAATTAGAAATGCGACAGAAGTGTCTGTTTGTTATATCAATTAGCGGCTAGCAATTCGTTAATAAATGTAAATGAATATACGTTACATACATCAAAGTAAATACAACACGTGCCGGCCTTGGAAGTCACCGCTTTAAAATGGAAGACATACGCATACGTTCTCGTACTCATCGCTTCGGTGCTTCCTTCCTGTGCCGAGCGGTCAAAACCTGGAACTCAATACCAGCGCACTTGTTTCCTTCCCACTATGATCCCGGGTCCTTTAAGCGGGGCGTGAAAAAGCATCTCACCTGGCCGCCATGGTGTGGGTTACCATGCTACATTGTTCTTTTCGCATTGAGGATGGTGACCACCACTTTTGGATTCTGCTCATGCTTTCCATCAGGCAGGGCAGAGTCATTTTGGCAGCTTATACATAAAAAAAAAATGTTTTTTTTAAAACGACATCTTTGAAGGGATTTTTAGATGAGCTTCGACATGCGGTTGTTGTACCGGATTTAGCTTCTTTCAAAATACATTCTTAAAAACATATTCCATAACCTCTTAACAAGATCGCCCCCTGTCTGCGCTCTCTTTTCCCCTATACGTATAAAATATTTTAAGGCTCATTTTACGACACAAGACGTTGAGACTAATAATAAAAGTCATTGTGTTCGCAAACATCGCGTAAAACCGACTATGAAAATATTAAATGTTCGCACAAAAGAAACTCGCGCTTTATGGCTGGTCATTGGATAGTAAGGATATATAAACACACGTATATACTTACATGGGTCATTATATATTATGGCTTAGTATATAATCGTGCGTGTGATGAATTGAAGATACGCAATGTCACAACCTCTAATCTACACTAATAATATGATTATTACTGAAGAGTTTGTCTGTTTGTTTGGATGAACGTGCTAAACTCAGGAAGTTCTGGCCTTATTTGATCTTTGGTTGTTTAGGAACGCTACAGACTTATATCAAACAAAAGCAGCTGAGTATCAATTAATATGTAGCATAAACCGGAGAAGAAAACTGGGGTGAAACAGCGCTTGCGTTGTGATTCACCGAGTGAGTTGAGGATACCGGAGGCCCTTACACAGACTCCTCACACCATCCATCTCCCCATCTGCCAAAGGCCGAAAACGCACTTGTACTCTCGTCTCATAATTATTTGTCATATGCGGCAAAGGAATTAAAGAACCTCCAACTTCAGTTTAGCAATCAAGTTCACTAACAACTAAGCCAACGGACAAAAAACTACAAAATACAATTTCCAAATTACACAGTCCACCATGAACAAATCAACCCCAAACCAAAAAATCGAATTAAATATAATGTGTATTGTAAATATATAATTGCGCATGATATATTGGTGGTAACCCCTTTTCAATCTTATAATGGAACCGGATAGGGTTACCAACTTAAAAATGAGGGGACAACAGTAAGGTGATACCACTTGTTAATATGTTATATATGTACAATGTTATGATAAAATGGGGATGTATGGAGATAAGTCATTGTCAAGTGGATTTAAATGTATGTTTGTTACATCAAGTTAAATATTTTCAGTGATAAATGCAGCGTTAATGACAACTAGCCATCGAAAAAACATCTACATACATAATAGAAAGTCGTGTTAGTTATACCATTTATAACTCAAGAACGGCTGAACCGATTTGACTGAAAATTGGTGGGTACGTAACTTAGAACCAGGAGACGGACTTAGGATACTTTGTACATAGTTTTTTTTTAACTTACGCCGCGGCTTTAACCTAAATCGTTGTTTTTTCACGAATGACACCGAGGGGCTAAGCTAGTTACTAAATATATTTTTAACATAATCATCACTAACAGCCTTTAATCGTCCCCAGCTGGACATATGTCTCGCCATAGGCTTGGGCCTAGTTTGCCACCGTTTAAAAAGCAACCTATCGCAGTTCACTACTAAACTAAGGTCGCCCTAAACGAGAGTAAACCGTCCCTTTGTTAGGCATTCCTTCCTTCCTTTCTTCGATCTCTTTGCATCGCTTTTGTTACACAATGCTCTCTTAGTTAAAATATCACGGGACGAATGTCGTCACAAAGTCTATCGCAGTCCATTGCTGAAGATACAGTGGGAGAGCCAGGCTTCGGAACGAAAGGACTGGCTTGACCGGAGTGATGTCACGACCTCACAAAAAGCCGATGTATTTAACAGAATGAGTGAATATACCGGAGTCCCCTTAGCCCGCTTCCTATCCCCTTAGGTTGGCAACGCACTAGTGACGCCTCTGGTGTTGCGGGTGTCCATGGGCGGCGGTAATCGCTTACCATCAGGCGATACGTCTGCTCATTTGCCTAAACTATTCCATAAAAATAGACCCATAACCCCAAACCCTCCCTCTATCCTATTCCCCATCCCCCAAATGCCGGCAACAAACTCGCAACGCCTCTGGTGTTACGGTCGTCCATGGGCGGCGGTAATCATCTTACCATCAGGCGATACGTCTGCTCGTTTACCCTCTCCAATTGCACTCCACTTGGTTCGATCCTCGCTTCTCGCAACCAACTCCTGCCAGTCGTCTTGCCCGAATCATTACTTCACCTGGCCTGTGGACGTCCTAAACTACACGGGTCTGAATATCAGCGGTGTCTCCCCTTAATCAGTTACTACAAAGCTGTTTACAAAATAAATAACTTTTAAAAATTTACCTCCTTTTAGCAAGCGGGTATATTGCCGATCTCGCGAAACATTACGTAGATAAGGTTACAAATTAAAAAATGGGGTGACAATGAAAATTGAAACCTTGTTTGTTTAATTTAATTCGGCCTTTGATGGGCGAGCGCCAAATCTAATTAAAATAACGTTTTTTTTTTTCCATTTTTACCCTTACAAGTTTATAAGGCACTACAGTTATCATTGTATCAAGAAAATGTATAGACATTTCATCAATACAAATAAATAAAATTTAAGTGTTTATTTGTAATTTCAAATTAACAGCTTTTCTCTAAATGTATATGAAAGTACGGTTCTTACTTAAAGAATGATTTTTTATGTCTCTTTTTTTAATGTAATAGGTGGCAAACGTGCAGACATATCGCCTGATGGTAAACGATTACCGCCGTCCATGGAACCCGCAATACCAGAAGCGTCACAAGTGCGTTGCCGTCCTTGGGGGATGGGAAGAGGGAAGAGGGTACCGGAGGCCAATAATCCAATCCTTCCCGGATTGGATTATTGGCCTCCGGTATCCTAACTCACTCGGTGAAACACAGCGCACGCGCTGTTTCACACCGGTTTTCTGTGAGGCTGTGGTATCACTCCGGTCGAGCCGGCCCATGCATTCCGGCTAACCTCTTTAACTGCAGGATGGATTTGACGGGATTTTCGGTGATTATATCAGAAGTAACTTAGGCTATTTCTAGACTAGTTTCGCCCAGTGTTACCTAAAGAATGCAAGAATAAGACCAGCCTATAAATGCTTTAAGACCGGTGTTTGTTTATATATAGGCCAGCCGAAGTGATTATTCTCTGCCTGATGGAGAATATGAGCAGAATCAATGAGCGGCACACCACGGCGGCTTGGTGATGCTTATCAAAGGGCCTGCATTTTCGCAATCGCCTACAAAACACGACAACACGAATGCCACTTTTGGTTCGTCTTCTGAGGGTAGTACAGCCCCGGTTGAGCCCGTTCGTGCTGCAATCAGCATGGCTACTACCTTTAAAGTCTCAACATACGTACAATAAAACAGTTTCGATATCCCCATTGGTTAATGTGACTCGCCATCAATTTATTAAATTTACGCTACATATAAAACGTTCGTCTTCTTTTGATGAGCCGGATCAGCTATTTCTGCCAATGTCTATTATTAAAATTCTTCAATTATAAGTCTTCGAGTCTTCAAGTCTTCATCGTGATGAAATTAATGATAAAATAATGCGGATGACATGAAACGGGGACCGTCTTTCGCAAGAACAAAAAACGATCTTCATATAAAATATTATTACTAAGTAATAAATTCTTCGTGGAATTTAAATAAGTTCTGCGACAAAATTGATTGCGTTCGTTTTCGATACAAACTGAATGTGTGACGTACTCATAATACATTCATACATCATAACCTAACGGTTCCCATACACAATTTTGATTTAGTGATGGGGCGTTGTCGATAAATTTATTGTTTTATCGATTTTATGTTTAATGGAATATGGATAAATCACACAACAAAAATTTTTGGACTAAGGTTCTCGATATTATTTATTTAATGTATTATCCAGTGAATTTCGAATAAAAAAGGGCGTAATGCGAGTCGGACACGCGCTCGATACATTCCTTAACATTAACTATAAAATCATGTTTTTTGTATAGGAGACTTAAATATTCTTTCTTTTATTGTTATTTAGTATTTTTTTGTTATAACTGCAAAAGAAATACACATCATCTGTGAAAATTTCAACTGTCTAAGTATCCTGATACATATGATAGAATTAGGTGACAGACGGACAGACGGCGTAGTTTTAGCAATAAGGTATCGTTTCACCATTTGGGTACAGAACCCTAACAATAGCGTAGATTCCATCCGTATATGTGTCAAATTAATTGTGATTAGCGTATCAAAAGACTGATTAATCTGTACTTCTATGATTCTTATGTTCCTTGGCATTCAATTTCCATATACATTTATACACATATGAGATATATTATTAAGGATTTTTAAAAATAAACCACAAATTGTTTCTCTGAAAAATACAACACACTTCCAATATTACAATAATTATTGTCAATAATGACAATTACACTATTAACTCACCTGAAAAATACAAAGAAACGACATTTAAAGTTCACTGATATCGATTCCTCAGTTATATCCTTTCGTTTATCTTTCTACCAGTTTTTATAACAGAAATTACAGATATAAATGTCAAATGTCATTCCGCTCTATGCGCCACAGCAACTAATAAACGCGCAAAGCGCGGCAAATTTTAATTAATGAAATGCCATTTCATTACGCACATAAAATACAATTGAAGCGTCTGTTTGTACTTTCAAATGAACAGCTTTTCACTCGGTGCATTTTAAAGTATATACGGGACATCAGCAATTTAAAAAAAAAATGTCTATCTGATTGTAGGTTCCGGTTAATCTCTGGAACGGCCCTACCTATTTTGACATATGACATAGACAGCGAACGAGTGGTACATGTTTTATCTACATGTTTTATTATTTACTTCGACTTAAAATAACAACGGTTCACCGAATTTCAGTGGAAACCTTCTGTATTTTGACACACGCGTTCGCCAACAATAATAAAAAAGTTTTGCGTTTAATTATTGCTTGTAATGTGTATTTGACTTGGGGAAGTTATGAAAGAATTTTGTTTGCTTGTGAAAGAACAATATTATAAAACTTGGTAGTGCGTGGGCTTTTAATATGAAACATGAAACTAAATTATAACATTTATTTCGTTGCAATGTTCGTGTGGTTGTTTTGGAAAAGCAGCTTTTTTTTTCTACTCTTGAGCCAAAATAGCTAGTGGGGAATAGTACTAAAATTATGTACTCGTAGAGAATAGAATAAGTTTCTGTATTAAAAGACATGTTAAAGACAAGTTTTTTTTAATAAACAAGCTCTAGTCCGCTGCTATGCCCGCGGGTTTGTCAGTCACTGTAAAGTAGACTTTCTAAAGAACATACATTATTTCGAGATCACGTTATATTAAGATCTTTATTAAGTAATATAACTGCCTTATTCGTCTTGCCGTTGACGAATGCGACTGTCGTTCAAGAGGTCACGGGTAAAAATTCCGGGTCGGACCAAAAATGTTATTATGTTTTTCAGATTATATAAATACTTATTAACAGCTCGGAGTTTGGAAGTTGCGGTCTAAGCCCCCGTGCCTCGGAGAGCTCGTAAAGCTGTCGGTCCTGCGCCTGATCTATCGCCGATTGTGTTGGGTAATCGGTTAACGGATTATGAGAGAGAGAGAACCGAGAGTACACCTATGTTTGCACATATATCTCCTGCATAGTTGTTTTGTCTCCGTTGAGACTGGCCGCCGGGACTAAAATCTGCTAGGAGACATCATCAATTAACATACTTGAAAAAATTATGTGGCTGAATATTGCTTTAGGTTGGTTCTGGCAAACGGCTGATGTGACTTTAGAAAGAAGTTTTTGTGTACTATACTTCGTTGGCTGGTAAATCTTTCCTTTGATGAGGTACTGTCCTGGTAATTTGCTCATTCAGTCGACTTTTGAAACACCCATAGGGTGAGCAGAGATGGTGGTTCCCTGTATTCTTATTACGTCATCGCACTGACACAGCTCTTCTATTAAATATTAGTAACATATGTATACTAAGTCAACTGTCACATTAGGAATATAGATATAGGAGAATTTAGAGTACGTGAAGCGAACACAAACAACACATAGACTCAGAACATTGTGTATGTATATATGATAGCTAGGAGACATCATCAATTAACATACTTGAGAAAATAATGTGTAATTTTATTCGTGTGTAGTAAGTACGTTATATCTTTCATTTAAAAATCAATATCTATTATTATTTTTCATTGTATTTATTGTACGTAAGGTTAGCCCCTTTCAAATATAAATGAAATATTAGTTAGGCACTTTAATATAGACCCATAATGAACCCATGACTATTAAAAAACAAGGTTTCAAAAAGAAACCTCCATAAATTCCAATTAAAATAAAATTATCAAAAATAAACATTTGTCCAATCTCCTAATCTACCCTAAAACAATTAAGAAATGATGTCACATATCCATCAACCCCTTATCGTAGGATCTTATTTTATCGATAAAAGTACAACACTACGGCGTCCCATTATAATAGGCATTTTGTTTACAATACCGACTGAAGGGGAATCCAACATCGATACGAGGAAGTACGACTTAAATCACACCCCGGCTAATTTGTCAAAGTAAACTTTAACTTCATTAGGACTAAGGTTATATTCCTTTGAAGAACTTTGGTATAAACTAATATCATTATACAGATGAAATAGTCGTAAGTGACATTTGGCTGTTAGACGAAATGTACGCTATTCCTTTGTAGTTAAGGTTTTAATTATTATGTATTTCTCTCAGTTTATACATGGAATGTTTCGTATGTTTATCGGTATAAGAGATCGATAACGCGAAATTGAGTTTCCGTCACCTTTTAGCGCTGCGTTTAGTTCTTTATCTGCACTATGTATTTATTTGAATGTTACTTATTTGGAAGTATTTCAATGAAATAGTCAATTATACTGTATAACATACCGGAGTAGTGGTAAGCGATCCTGGGCCCGAGTAAATATTTCGATTTTTTATCACTTTCTCTGTACGTTTGTGACGCTAGTACGTTTATGAACGCTTTACCGGTTTCAATGCGTTTTTGTTTGTACAATTTGACATTGTTTGTTTTATTCCAATCGTTTTATAAATAATAAATAAATAACTATGGACATTTAACACACAACCCCGTCTAGTCTCAAAATAAGCAGAGCTTGTATTACGGGTACTAGACAACTAATATAAATACATATTCTACTTTTTTGTTAATACGTACACATTATACATAGAAAACATCCGAACTCCGAAACAAATATTTGCAGATCATACAAATATTTGGTCCGACCCGGGAATCGAACCCGAGACCTCAAGCACAGCAGTCGCTTACGCTACCGAACCACCGAAGCAGTGTAATTGTTATTTGGACAACCAGTTGCTGTTACATGGATTCTTATATTAGTATATAGTAAATGAATAACGTGTTAAAATGCTCAACATTTTAAGATGTTATAACATACACCAATAGTAGCAAGCGCGATTAAGAAAAAATATACAACAAAAAATAGATAAAAATAGATCAATTATGCAAAAGCAGTTACAAAAAATTAAACTACAACAAATTCAAGCAAATAAATTGATACTATGCACTTCTAATATAGTTGATAACAAAAACTAATAATAAATAAATAAATATTTTGGACATTTTTTACACACAACGCTATCTAGGCCCAAACTAAGTTGAGCTTGTACTATGGGTACTAAACAACTGATATTAATACCAATAATCCCTATCGAATATTCGATTAAAAAAAATATTCTACCTTCGAATTATGAATGTTCGTATGTTATAACTGGACCAGCTATTGTTCGGTAAGGAGTAGCCTATGTCTTTCCTCAAGAATCAAAGTATCTCCACGTCAAATTTCATTGAAATAGGTAGAGCGGTTTTACGATGAAAGCGAAACAGCCAGAGGTACTTTCTAATTTATCATATTAGAGGAAGCCACAAAAACCATAGCAAACAACAAATCCAATGGCTACTGGGGGTTAAAGGGGAGGGGTGTTTCAATACAGCCGGTTAGTGCCGCCCGCCAATTTCAAACTCGATTTAACTAAGGCACAGTGTAGTTTGATGAAGAGGATTCAAGTTTTTAATCATGCATATATGAACATAGTCTAGGAAGATAATCGAACCAAGTGGCTTGCAATCTCAAAGGCTCATATCTGGAAGAACGACCCACCCTCTGCTTTTGTGTTAACCGACTTCAAAAAAGGAAGTAGTGTTCAATTCGACTGTTTCTTTTTATGTTTCTTACGTCACTACTTTCGACTTTGGAAACCGATTTTGATGATTCTTTTTATATTTGAACGAGCTGAGCCCAGCAGTGTTACTCTATTGTCGCGTTCGCTATTGTCACAGCGGGCAACGCCGCGGGACTAAGCTAGTTTATACATATAAACCTTCCTCTTCAATCACTCGATATATTAAAAAAATCGCATATATAAGGATATAGGGACAGAGAAAGCAACTTTGTTTTATACTATGTACTGAAGCTAGTTCTTGAAGTCGATTTTATTATTGTTAAGTTTTTATTATTTAAGCAACGACATTTTACATTCGTGTCTTTAGTTGACATGAACTCAGGTAATAGTTGCAGTACAAGTACACGGTGGTAGAGCCACGCTGACTTCGGCATGAACGAGCCGGCTTGACCGGGGCGGTACTAACCTCGCACAGTAAATCAACGTAAAATTATAGCGTTCGTGCTTTCGTGTTTCGTTGGTGAATGCGAGACAGGAGGCCCAATGACGCAGCAGCATCACTAGACCACTATGGTCTCGGTCACCACGCTGCGTTCGCAATGAGTATGGTGACCACCACTTTTGGATTCTGCTTATGCTTTCTGTAAGGCAGAGTAGAGTCATTTTGGCAGGGCCAAACAAACAATAAGAAGTACATTGATTTTATAAAAAATCCGTGGAAATACATATTATGAAGACATACTCGGTGGATTTTGACCATGCCATCGCATCAACAGCCTTGAACTTGAACTGTTGGACATAGGCCTCTCCTGATGAGATGTTGGCCAAATATACCCTGGCACAAGTTCTCTCTTTATTTAAAGTACTATTGTCTTGTTCGCTCTCAATATAGGCTCTTACGATATAAATGTAATGTATAGTGACACTCCATATTCACAACCCGTCCTCACACGGAGCATTGAGTCTACAAAATAAGTAGGATAATATTAAACCACCATTTAATGCGAGTAATCAAACCAATAGTTGCGCAAGATGTACAAAAACACATTACTCACGAATTACCGCTGAACGTTTGCGGTTTCTGTAATATAACCTAATTTCGTAAAAGGTATAAACCGACTGACGGTTTGCGTGTCACGCATCTAGTAATCTGTTTTTAACCGACTTCAAGAAACTTGTTCCCATTTGGTTACCTTTTTATATTTGTTACCTCGCAACTACGTAATTTAGGAACGTGTTTGGAAAATTTCTTTTTTTTCTTAGCTCGGATAATCGGATATTGTTGACTAATTTCATTGGTTGAAATTTTGTTTTCACATTACCCTATTTTTTTCTATATTAAAAAACGCCTATGTAGGTCCTTATAACGTCAGCTGTCTACCAGTGAAAGTCTTGACAAAATCGGATTAGGACGTAACAAACAGAAACAGGTAGACAAAAAAATACCATTAGGTTTTTATGAATAGGTATCGTTTATAATTTAATTTGAATTGATCAAAAAGATCTTTGATTTGTATTATATATGACCTCTCTCAATTCTCATACTTCTCTGTGCGACCGACAGAATGAAAGAGTTGGTTTAATTTTTACCAAAAAAATGAGAAAAAAAAGAAATGCATCGTGTTTGATGAAGCTTTGTTCGTGGTGTAATGGTCAGATGGGCGGCAGACGGTAAGCGTTTACCTACCGACATACACTGTACAGACTGTATATACTGTTTTTGTACTAATGTAGTTGAATATAAGCATACGATAGACTTAATGTTGTAGAAAATTTTTCGCACAACTGTCTCGTAGGTCTAACTGGAATGGACTATCGGTCAAGAGGTTTCGGGTTCGATTTCCGTGTCGGACCAAAAACGCTAATTGAGATTTTCTTATAAGAAATTCCTAATTGTTTATTGGTAAATTTCTTATTTATCCCGATGTATTGAAGTTTGGCGGTGTTTCAGGCACGTTAAGCCGGTTGTTATAAACATCTACTGCAATCGTTATTGGGAAGTCAGTGCCTTCTCAACAACTAGTTTAATCTTCCAATTCAGTTCGCCCTCAGGTTTGCGGAGGTTCGATACCAGTCGCTCTGTAAAAAAACTGACATTTAACTAAAATTGCTTGAACTGGTAGCCGACAGCAAATAAACTTGAAAATGTCAAAGACTAGGAAGATGTCACTTAACAAAACATTTAAGAATTTATTAATATTATCCGAAGTAAACTTAGCAACCCTACACCGAATCAACAAGGCATCCGTCCAAACAACACACGAAATAAATAACCCACAACAACTTCATACACAAAACGATAGAACGGGAGAAAGGTTCTTTATCCTATATCATGTAGCAATAATAACATACATGGAACTGTTGCCCGCTGAAACAATCAAAAACTTATATTGCTATTCAAATACTGTCCAACTTAGTTCATTATTGCCGTCCACGTGACCGGCTATTGTTTGCCGTATGTCCAGACACTGGGCCTATAGTTTTGTATCGGAAATTATTCCAGTACAGGGTGCTTCAAATTGTACGTTTCGTTTTTTATTTTTGTCAAACTTTATGCAATTTGTACATCGGCTGACTTAATGTCCCAGGTAGATGTGTATTTATATATATGAATGTTAAAAGTTTTGAATTTGGTGTTTTTTTTTTTGTAAATATGCATATTTGGACAGATCTGAGATTTGTGCACCCTACTACTGGTACCCTCCTTAATGTCACCAAATCATCCGTATAAAGGTTGTCTGTATGAGATCGCCATGAGCGATAAGACCGCCAATTGTCACATTAGTATTTTCTAATTCTTTTTTTTCCACCTGTTAAGTGTGTACAATAAAGATAAATAAATAAAAAATAAATAAATAATTTTGTAGTCAACCTTAGAGTGCTGTTGAAACCGTATAGGCGCACAGAAGTTTAATAATCAGTGAATAATAAGTACTTCTTACTAGTACGTAAGGGCGTACTCTGTGCATGACGTCTCTGGTGTTGCAGGTGTCCCTGGGCTGCGGTAATTGCTTACCATCAGGCGATCGTCTGCTCGTTTGACATAAATGTACACATTTTTAATAAAAACTTCATAAATACGCATATATATACTTAATATACATTATACACACACATATGTTTTGATTTCGTTTGGTAAAGATAGCGAACTGGTAAAAAGGTCGTTTATTAGGTAGTTATAAAGGATGACCACTGTCACCTGCAAGTCGAGTTAAACTGCTGCAACAAGCAGAAGTTTCAGAAGTACTGCTGATGCTGGTCTTTGAGTGACTGCTCACGGTGAGGGCAGAGGGAAAACGGACCCTTTTTTTATGATAGTCTCGAAATGGAGCTTACTAAAATTGCGCTCTGTGACCATATGAAATGGGAGGGATCAGCTGGGTGCAGCTGGAATCAAGGAATCTATCCCTATATATACCTACTGTAATTTTACTCAGTCAGTGAATACGAAAGAATCACTTAACAGTCTTTTTGGTGACACTGTGGTACCACAACAGTGGAGTTGGCTCCGCTTGAGTGCGTGTCCTACGACTGCTTTATCAGACACCGCTCACTATCATTTTACCATTCATATATATAAAATTCATATGTATATTTCAAATATAACATTAATTTATTAATTTAATCTGTTTCAGGTAAGATTTCAAACATCCTGTACCATTCGTAAGTGGAAAAGTTTAAAGTTGAAATATTAACGTTCACAATTAATATATCTCAAATTTGGCCAAATACTTTTTTAAAGAGAGGCCTATCATAGACTTGATGATATTGAAATATACGTTTCTACGCCCATTGAATTCATAGCGAACATTTATTCAAATATCAAATGATTGTTAGCAAAAATAGTTCTGTTAATACAAGTTCTAGAAAAATGAAACGGTTTTTGTATCTCTAAGTATTGGAATATAAATACACACTCGGAATTTGTCTGCTACTAAAAACAAATGATCCTTCTCTCATATCATAGATATTTCAAAGCTGAATATTTGTGAATGTGTGTTTGTATGATTGTTAAATCCAAGCGATCAAACGTCTGAACAATTTCGATATGTTTTTGCTATTCAGGTAGCCTAACACTTTTTTTTGAGGAAAAGGAGTCAAACGAGCAGTGTATCGCCTGATAGTAAGCGATTACGTCCACCCATGGACACCCGCAACACCAGAGGCGTCACAAGTGCGTTGCCGAAGGGTTGGATTATGGGCCTTCGGTATCCTCACTCACTCGGTGAAACACAGCGCAGGCGCTGTTACACACAGATTTTCTGTGAAGCCGTGGTATCACTCCGGTCGAGCCGGCCCATGCATGCTGAAACATGGCTCTCCCACGGTAGAAATCACTTAAGTTACTTTTAACCTGAAGAAACTGTCTGTTACTCTTTCACGGCAAAATGCTGCACTGATTTCATTGAAATAGGGCTACTCTTTACCGCGATAACCGACATACACGAGGACGGAGCTGGGGACAAATGTTTTAGTTTTAGCTTTAGGCCTTTAGGCGGCTTAAAAACATCCAACGGTAAGATTACGTAGCCACAACGATGCCAGTCCTCAACCCGCACCCGGCCAGCGTGGGGACGTACGGCCTTAACCCTCTCCTGAGAGGAGACCCGAGCCCAGCTGTGGGACATTATCGGTTGTTAATTGATTGATTGAATATAAATTTGAAAGTACTGAGTAAGTCTGTCTGCCTGTCACGCGTTAACGCCTAAACCGCTCCATTGATTTCAATAAAATATGTAATGGAGATACTTGGTTCTTGAGGAAAGATATATTGTACTCTTTACCGCTATAGCGCGGAAAGAACTGTTGTGATGCTACTAACAGTAGAAGACTATTTTCCACCAGCAAATACATAAAAAATCTTAGATAAATTTTATAAAATATAAGATAATTGTGCTTTGGTATATCGCAGCGACACTAAAAATAAAATAAAATAGCATTCATGAAAAATCTATTACTTCAATCTTCGATCATAAACTGATTCGTTTTGCAATCACCTGTACGATTCGGTACGGAGCACTTTGATACTTATGCACAACTATCGGTTAATAATACGCCGTACTGCATACAAGACTATATAGTCTTCTTTTTAAATAACCCAGTTGATATAATCGTGAACTTAGTAAGTACTTCCTTCGCAACTCGGCTGTGTGCTTTTTAATTTCATTGTTACCTTAGAACGTCATCCGTCCTTGCTCCGAGCTTTTTGCTAAACTAGATGGGGTCGGCTTTAAGTCCGCTTCGATGTGGAACTTCGATATGTTACGTGGAGGGACTGCATTCAGATCTCGACAACCCAAGTTTTGGGTATTTGAAGTTTAGACCTCGGTCAACTTTTTAAGCAATTTTGGTATGTTAGAAAGATTATTTCCCGTTGGAACCCACGTGAATTTCAAGAAAAAGAAAATGTAACCTAAGGGCGAAAATTTATAAATAACAACAATAAGATACATTATGTGTGTTGAAACTAAATAAAAAATTCTAACAGCCATTAATAGCGACCAGTATATTAAGATGACCTACTTATTTACATCAACACTGAAATACACAATTTTATTCTTTTCATAGAAAGTTTTCAGATGGAATTTTTGGTGTTACTACTGTTTCTAGAATGGTGTTTGCTATTTAAACTAGCGCTGAGCGATATGAGCCAACTGATATGTGATGGCGTCGTCTTCTTTGACAAATATTATGAGAAGCAACTCTTGTTTGGTGCTCTTCATGAACCGCGTAACTTATTGTTGCATGAGTAAGTTATTAACTAAATATAGTATATAATAGATGACAATTAGCGGAGAGTTGATTATTTTTATAATAACTGCCGAATTTGTTAAAATAGTTTAAAACCCGTCTGCTTCGCCAAGAACATAATTTCCAACTATTTACTGGAGCACAATACGCTTGCTTTACCTATCACAGCCACAGCCTATTTTTGATTTCTTCATAAATCCGATATAATACCTACTAATTTGAGTGGTGACGAATACTACTAATTAAATGTCAAATCGAAATTTTGTATAGTTATTCCCTTTAAAATATTAGCATGAATGTGGATATACTTAGCCTAAAAACATAAAAATGCAATGTTCATTAGAAAATAGTCCAAGTTACCTAAAAAAAAATATGAAATTTCATTTACTAAAATTAATTTTGCCAGTATCTCCGGTGAATTATTCTTCAGCCACACGATCCACAAAGGCAACCAGACTTACTCCACCATCAGAACCTGCAACATCAGTACAAAGAAATGCATCGACATCAAAACTGTCGAAGGTGGTCGCGCCATAGGATATGATCGAAAGACAAGTGAAATTTATTTCGGTGGTAGCAAGGGCATATACAAATACGACTTTACTAAGAAAACGCACGATTCTACGCTGAAAAAGGTACTTCAGTCTGGAACTTGTTCATTCAAGATCTATTCTACTACATAGATGCTTCATCAAAAAGGATTGTTGCCAACTTGAGTGGCTATTTTCATATTATACCTCTCTTTAGCGAAATCGAAGTCGACAATATTTTCTTCTCAGTATTAGATGCCATGTACTTTTCTAACCGAAGTGGTTTATTTAAAGCTTATTCAGTGGTAGCTCCAATATTTGTTCTCAACAAGACGTTGGAGGTTAGACAAATATCCCAGGATCTATACCATAATAGTCACATAGTATATTTTGCTGCGAAAGACGGACTGTACATACAGGATAAGTTTCGTCGGAGAATGGAAATGGTGGCTGAAATCGACAATGTATTTGGCATTGCTTTTAGAAATATCTCTGATGGCAATGTGAATAAAAGTGAGGTACTGTATTCGGACAAAGAAGCAATATATAAACTGGTTAAAAGCAGACATGGTTATTCTTGTATGAAGAAATTAGAAGCTCAAAAGCATGCAGCACGCTCTATAAACTTGAAATTGTCAATTCAATTGGATTAGCTACGAAAAGAAACGTTTATCGCGCAGATAGTATTGACTGATAGTTGATCTAATAGTGACCCTGACTGCTAAGCTAAGGGCCATGGATTTGATTCCCATCCAGGACTGGGTCTGGTGTGTAATTTATCTAATTTATTAAAAATAAATATTGGAAATAAGAATATTAGTATCTTGCTCTCACTAAGTGACTGCAAAGGTTAAGCAGTATTAGGTATCCAGAAATGTTTCAGACATATTGTCAATGTGATTAAGAATATAAAGCTACACGAAAACATTATGGCAATTTATCCTAATATGGGTGTAGGCCACAATCCACATAGGCCACATAATCATATCCAGACAATGCCTAATTGTAATATTAAACTTTAATGTTTGTCTATCTTCTTAAAATCTCTTTTTCCCTCTTCAGCTTCCGGAGCCCGCGTGATATGCTGCAAAATCAAATAAGCGTAGAAATTTAAATTGTTTATTAATATTAAGCCCGGGTTACATCAGACCCTCTTGTAAGAAGCGCAACGAAATAGACTTAGTCTGGCCGACGGGCGACTTGAGCACACTGTCTTTGCCAAATAAAATTATCTTAGAAATGATTTGGGGCAGGGGTTCTCAAATATATATTTTCGTAAACACTATGTAAAGTTTAAATGTATTTAGTTTTTTTATCTATGTACAACTTTCGTGAAAATTAATAACATAATATGTTACATACTTATTTTTTTTGGCATGCATTGTTTTATCTTTTACTAGTGACCCGGTCCAGCTTCAAACTTAAGACTTTAAAATTCTTGGATTTCTTCCTTGTTATACATATAACCTTCCTCTTAAATCACTCTATCTGTTGCTGAAAACTGCATTAAAATCCATTGAGTAATTTCAAAAAAGAAGAAGCGACGCCGTTTGATATTAGGTAAAGATGGTATAGGGGGCGAACGAGCAAACGGCAATACGGGGTCCAAAATTCGAAGTATTTTGGAATGCCGTCTTTTTAATCCCTCTCTCCCTAATCAAGGGTAGAGAAAGAGTTTACGCTCCCCTATATTCACTCACTTGGTTAAAGGCAACGAAAGCATTTCTCAAGGCCGATCGAGTCGAGCCCAAACATCCCAAATCATGACTCTTCTAGTTATTGCCTTAACTTAAAACTAAATCAATTAATTGATTTAAATGCGTTTTTTTTACTTTATCTTTTAATAAATATTGTTCTAAGATGCATCTGCACAACGGTTCATTTAACTAGGCGATAGATTATTGTTAAAACATTTATTAAAAAATAAAGACTCAGTAAACTTCGTGTTATACTTTGAGAATCACTGACTTCAGGGGTCAATGGGCGCACGAGTAGGGTGGGGTGGTAAAACTGGGGTGAAAATTATGAATTTGTGAATAATTCACCGGGAACATCAAAATACTAATGTTAACAGACGCCAGAGGCACACCGAGCTCGAAATGTATTTATTGGTATTGAATTAATGAACGTCCCGAAATCCATTATGTTTTAAGTTAAGAATATGATAATAATCTACGATATTAAATAAAAAAAAAATACGGTTGAAACTTATGGACACCTCACAAATAGCCGTCTAATCCCAAACCGCGTGAAAGTTTTTTTAAAGAATTATTTATAAAACTGTGTGTATTCAGAAATATATAAATGTGGGTGCAGGCAGGTGGAAGTCACTTACTACGATGTTAACTGTCTGTTCGTTTGGCCGCTTTCCGTATATTAGGCCGTATTCCGCTTGAATTTAATAATATCACAAAATATTATTATATTCAAGTAACAACAACGTAACAAATATTGTGTGATGTGTAAAAACAATCGTCTGTTCGTTCTTCTATTATGACGACATTTCTGCTGCGCATTTCAAAAACGCAGTAAGTACTGTTCACATGTTCTTTACTGCGTTTGTAAATTGGCAGATTGGAAAATCGACGATTCTGAATTTAAAAAGAGACATTTAACTAATATATATATATATATATATATATATATATATATATATATATATATATATATATATATATTAATCAGTTACGAAAACAATTATTTTTGTCCGGCGCGGAAGCGAGATGGAATGGAACTGAGAATGCGAGGAGACGGGTGTGTGGAGAGGACAACGGAAAGACAACACGATAATGGAAGATAGATAGGTAAAGGGAATGGAACTGAGGATACGAAGAGACAGGTGTGTGGGAGAGAACAACAGAAAGGCAACGCGAAAATGGAAGATGTAGCATGTAGAGGGGTGACATAACAGTTCGCCTTTTGCATTGTGTTCTTTACATATATAATGTGGAGTCGCTTCCGCTGTCTGTTCTTCTGTAGATCTTATAAACTATTCACCTGATTTTAATGCACTTTTAAGCAATAGATAGTGATTCAATGGGAAGGCTTACATGTGTAATACACGGGCCGGGTCGCTAGAAAATAATTAATAAAAAATGATGCTCTCAGTGTGTCATAATCCTTATTATAAGGAAATTCGTAAGTAAGTCACAATAATGAAGTCGACATATTTAATTCTTGTTGTTTACGATTCATAAGTATCAAGTATTTTGGTAAAATTTCCATCAAAACAAGTCATTACTGAGTAATACTGTTAAAGATGAAACTTTTAAATGATAAATCCCTTTAAAAGTAGTTGAACTAAAGTCAAATATAATAAAAAACTTCCCAATGCAAGTCTGTATTATATTATAAAGCTGAAGATTTTGTTTAATTGGTTGCACGCTAATCGCAAGAAATACTGTGTAAGAAGAAAAATGCAATGTTGTAAAGCCTAGTTGAGGGTGAAGCCTATATATTATCAAGCGTCTTTTTTTTTTTATATATTTAAGCTGCCAAAATGACTCTGCCCTGCCTGATGGAAAGCATGAGCAGAATCCAAGAGTGGTTGTCACCATCCTCAATGCGAAAAAGAACAATGCAGCATGGTGACCCACACTATGGCGGCCTGGGGGGAAGGGGGATGGTGAGGGTGGGCCTCCGGTATCCTCACTCACTCGATGAAACACAGCGTAAGCGCTGTTTCACACCGGTTTTCTGTTAGGCCGTGGTATCACTCCGGTCGAGCCGGCCCATTCATGCCGAAGCGTGGCTCTCCCACGGCGTCTAAAAAGAGCTGAGTATCAATAAGATATTTTGAAGAAACGGGGGAAAATTATTCTTTTTGAGAACTTCCATTGCGTGCGCTTTGTAAATGGCTAAAGTTCCACAAAAACAATGTTAGAGTTAAAAGTTTTAAAGAAAGTACACGACAGCATATGTCTAACTATTAAGATTTGTTTCTGGTAACCTTTTTTATGGTAAAAATTTTTTTCATGCTGTATAACATCACGCTGCGGGTAATTGGAGACGCAGATATATTTGCGTGTGTCAGCCATTATGTACCCTGTATATAGCTAAAGAAACAAGCGTTGTCGAAGTTTTAAAATTCGATAGTTTCTTTAGGATCCCATTGTCAGATACTTTGGTGGTGGTAATGGGATTACCTTGACAAACAAACGCTTGCTCAACTTACACCTCGGCCTCACAGAATACTGCTAATGAGAATTTTTGAGGATTATAGGTACTTCATGTGGCAAAACTTGCCAGAAATCCAATACTCGTCTGAATAGGCCAATACCTCTTTTCAAAGGAGAGGCCTATCAAGTAGTGGACGATACTATGAATGCTACGTCATAAGATGCTGTGCAACTGATTAGCATATAGAAACGATTTAATGAATGTTGGTACGTAGGAATATACATTCCTGTGTCGCGGGGATCTTTATAAACATACAGGAAACGGACACAAAGTACACCCAGATTTAGAACAACAATTTATGGATCACACAAAGTGTTGTCCCATGTAGGATTTGAACCCACAACACATGGCGCAGTAGGAAGTGGTGAGGCGGCCACTGAAACCACTAGGCCAACCGTGTAGAATTACATTTAGTTTAACATTCACAGGACACCACATGTTTAAAATACATTTAAAAAATAGTTATAGCGCCCTGTACAGTCTCAGAAAAGTCGCCTATCTCAGCAAATTGCTGCAGTTTGAGGGCCGGCAGAAGGAGGTAGTACCACGCATCGGCATGCATGGGCCGGCCTGACCGGAGTGATACCACGGCCTCACAGAAAACCGGTGTGAAACATCGCCTGCGCTGTGTTTCACCGAGTGAATGAGGATACCGGAGGCCCATATTCCAACCCTTCCCCTCATCCCCCTCATCCTCCCCATCAGTAGTAATCGGCGGTAATCGCTCACCATCAGGCGATACGTCTGTTCGTTTGCCGAAATTCCATAAAAAAAGGTAATCAGATCCGTCATCCGAAATCCAATCTATAATATTACCTCCTAACGACTCACACACACAACAGCGTAAAGAAAACCTTAAAGTCAAAACACAGGCAAATGGCTAATATTGCAAGAGTACGTTATAAGCCAGAAATGGGTAAAAATAATCAATCATATCAACGTGTGGGCCTTTTATTCGGCCCGCAGTGTAGTGCAATCGATTAAAGTGATTTTCTGTGTATCGATATTACGATAATAGCACGTATTTCATGGTTGTTCCTAACCAGTCATTGTAAAGAATTTGCCGTAAAAGTAGTGCCTTTGGCGAGTCATGATATGTTTTAAAACGAATGTCATTGCGATATAATATACTAGCTTTTGAACGCGGCTCTGCCAGCATATATGTCGGTTATCGCGGCAAATAGTAGCCTTTGTATTATTCTGATGTCTGAGCTATATTACTGTAAAGTTTTATCCAAATCCGTTGGGTAGTTTTGAAAGAGTAACAAACATTCATTCATACTTACAAACTTTCGCGTTTATAATAGTAGGACTAGCTTTTGAAAGCAGATTTGCTCGCATATATGTCGGTAATTGCGCCAAAGAGTAGCCCATGTCCTTTCTCAAGAATCAATGTATCAATATCATAATCATAATCATCAACCCATAATGTCCCACTGCTGGGCTCGGATCTCCTCTCAGGAGAGGGTTAAGGCCATACGTCCCCACGCTGGCCAAGTGCGGGTTGGGGACTGGCAAGACAACGTTGTGGCTACGTAATCTTACCGTTGGATGTTTTTAAGCCGCCCGAAGGCCTCCAACTAAGCTTCACGACTGTTATCCTATGATAGCAACCGGGACTGACTGCTTAACGTGACCTCCGAATCACGGAGACGCTCATGGTAACATGCCACCAGCGGTCACCCATCCAGGTACTGACCGCACTGTCGTTGCTTGCCCTCGCTGATTGTTTCTAATCACCGTGTGCAACTAGGCTATGAGCGCCCTATTTATGCCAAATTTAATTGAGATCGGTGCAGCAGGTTAGACGAGAAGCTACATTTTAAAGTAACATTGAATATAGTCAGTAACATTAAAAAACCTTCTCAATTATTGAAATTTTTCTTTAAAGCACCTTCCACTAACCCCTACATCAGTAATATTATATTCTCTTAAACGAATTAAACTTCATACTGTCATACATCTTCTCTTGTGTGGCCGTATCATTTAAAAACAAGTAATTTCTCCAGCTACCCTCGTGTTCTTAGATGTCCTAAGGGATGTGGCGTAATGGTTGTGTCTCACGCACACCTCGATGGGGAGAAAACTATGTTTTTAGATGAGGATTCTGTGGTGCAGATGTCAAAAGGGACGTAGAGGACTCCTGAGTAATTATTTTAGTTGTATTTTCAATTTAATATCACTTTATTTTACTTACCGGGTTGTGCAATGATAGTTTTCCCTTTGAAGGGTAATATTATTGGCAATGTATGCCATATTATATAGCCTCTAAACTACTGTACCGATTTAAATGAATGAGATGTCAATAGATTCCTAATAATGGCTCGGTTGATCTAAGCTATTAAATATCAAATTTATGTACGCACAAAATCGTGTTATAGAATGTTTTACCCGACTGCGAAACAAGGAGAGGTATGTATGTATACATATTTCTTTATAGACCCTAAACGGCTTGTCGTATTTTTATGTGAGTGAATAGATTCATCTTAGTCGTGAGAGTGACACTGGGTACATAAAAAATATATATAAAAAAACATTTTGGTTCTTTGATCCTTTTAGTTTTTCAATGAATTTAATAAAGATGGCAGATATTGAAACAGCCGGGTTTTTTTTTGTTTAAAAAAATTCGTTATTATATTTTACTTTTTATTGTTCATGGAAAGAGTCTAAAGAGAATGTTCTGTTCGTGTATTGTTGAGAATGAATATGTTTGAGTATTTAAATCTAGGTGTTACTGCAGACAAAACTTATTACCAATCAAGTTAACGTTAGAGACCCATTCTTCGGCACCAAAAAGCTCACATATGTACCTCACATATGTATGTGTGTTTTTGGTCATATTAATTAGCAAATAAAATAATTGATTAAAACTCATTGCACCGTCAACTATCACTGTCTCTCCTATACATTTAGATCCATCCTAAGGTTGCCTGGAAGAGATTGCTTTTGGCAATAAGGCCGCCCTTTGTACACTACATATCACATTTTATGTACTTTTGTAACTGTTTAATATTGTGGTATACAAATAAAGAGTATTCTGTCTATCTATGTATTTAACTGCCTCGGTGGCGCAGTGGTAGCGTACGCGACTGCTGTCCATGAGGTCTCGGGTTCGAATCCTGGGTCGGGCCAAATGTTTGTATGATCTGCAAATATTTGTTACGGAGTTTGGGTGTTTTCTATGCATAATATGTATGTATTTACAAAAAAAAAGTATTTATGTATTAATATCAGTTATCTAGTACCCATAATACAAGCTCTGCTTAGTTTGGGACTAGATGGCGTTGTGCATTAGATGTCCGAAATATTTATTTATTTATTTAACAAGAGCAAGTATATAAGTCAATCTAGCTATCATACAATAGTGGTCTCAGCGGTAAGCTCGTTGGTGCGCCAATAGTTGTGGGTTCTAATCCCATTGTGAAAACTTTGTGAGATTCAGAAATAGTTGTTCTTTGCCGTGGAGAAGTGGGAGAGCCACGCTTCGGCATGCATGGGCCGGCTCGACCGGAGTGATACCACGGCCTCATACATAACGGCAGGTGTAAACCAGCACTGTTTTCCACTGTGTTTCACCGAGTGAGTGACGATACCGGAAGCCCATACCCCACCCTTCCCCCATCTCCCAAAGGCCGGCAACATACTTGTGACGTCTCTGCTGTTGCGGGTGTGCATATGCTCGTTTGCCCACATTTTCCTTTAAAAAAATTGTCTCCTTTTAATGTAACTCTGTAATGTCCCCCGCGACACAGGATACTCCTTATGCAGAAGTTTAAAAAAAAAGGATGGAAAGTTTGAAACTAGATGTCGTTGTGTCAGATATCCGAAATACGTATATTATTACTCTTATGGTGTGTACGGTGTAAAAATGTATGTAAGTGTGATGTATTATAACGATGGCATCCCAAAATGAGAGATGATATCGAGGAATGTGGAGCAGCGCATACTGATGAAACATGCGAAGAATAACAATAATACCACACACAGAACAGTTTGATTCCAAACTAAGCTGAGCAGGTAGGTCAGCTTAGTTTGGGTACTACGGTACTACTACGTACGACGATGGTAAACATACTGATATGTTTCTAAACTAGCTGAGTCCCACGGTATTACCGGTATTATTTGCAACAGCGGGGCGAAGAGAGTCTGAAAAAATCATCAGCTATCTGCCAGAAAAGGTCCCGTCAAAATCGGTACAGCCGCTCCAGGGATCAGCCGGAACAAACAAACAGACAAAAATTGTAATTGAATGAAATTGGAATGTCTGTTTGAAATATTAAAATAACCGCTCTTTACTACGTGCATATGTACAAATACCATACACATTTTTTAAAATTTTTGCCTGTCTGTTTGTTCGTTTAATTTCCATAACGGCTGGACCGATTCTGACAAAACTTTCACTGGCAGATAGCTGACAGTATAAGGCGTAACTTGGCTACTTTTTAATAACTATAAAGCCCATCTAGTTAATTAATATATACCATTCTAACAACTACCGCAAACACAGAGTAAAAGTAATAAAATTAATGTTTAATCGCCATCGGTCGATCGTCTATCATTAATCACCGGGGGTTGAGGGTTGGGGGTGGAGGGTGGAAGTACTCTGGGGTTGCAAATAATTTAATGTGACGACATATTGTACTCGGACATGGTTCTCGTGCTTAGGGGGTGAAATGGTATAGTTGATTATAGGAAATACATGTGTCTTTTGATTTTATGGTGAGTCGGATACACTTAAGAACCATGTATTCGAGTCAAAAATGATTACTTGATAATTTCGAACAGAAAAGGTTATGTGATTGAACCCAAGAGCCGTTTTTAATAACCTATCTCTGGCTAAAACTGTACACATATTTTTCGATTAGCTGAGACACAACTGTAACTCCGGGAATTACGCGGGGCGAAGCTAGTACAGAAAAGGCCTAGGTTGCCTATGTTATCCCATATATCATCAGCTATCTGCCAGTGAAAGTCACGTCAATATCGCTTCAGCCGTTACACAGATTAACCAATTCTTGTAGTCGGTTCTTTTTTATATTATTGTTTTTACAATGATTATCATTTCAATAACCTATTTATTGTTAAAACTGGAGATTAGTTCGGTCCAGCAGTGGACTATTGAAAGCCGTAAGACGATTGGCATGGTTCTATGTATTCTGAATAAGGAGACCTTTTCCAAATTACGGCTAAAAAATGTATACTGTTCTGACTAACAAATCTACAGTAACAGACTGCACGTATGGCCTAGTGGTTTAGCGGTTGCCACGCCGCTTCCTACTTCACGTAAGTGGTGTGGGTTCAAAGCCTGCGTGGAAAAATACTTTTTGTGATCCATAAATTGTTGTTATGAGTCTGGGTGATGTATGTTTGTAAAGTCCCCGCGACACAGAATTTATTCATAGTACGGGAGTTGTCTTTTTTTTAAAAAGAAAAAGTTACAAAGGAAGTTGTTCTATTTCACGACAATTATAGTCAACATTGTTCTTTCAAACTAGGGTGGCAAAATTATCTGATGACGTCATTGTCATGGCACATGTTGTAATACTAAAAAGTGGTTCGAATTAAGAATATGCTGTGTAATAACGTTTTTGATGCGGTAATTTAAAAAAAAACCACAATCTTATTTAAAACCAGCTGATCCCCGCGGTACAACAGCTACGGGTAACGCCACGGGGCGAAGCTAGTCTAAAAAAAGTAGAATTAGGGTTACTAGACAGCTGATATTAATACAGATATTTGCAGGAATCGAACCCGGAACCTCAAGACACAGCAGTCGCATACGCTAGCACTGCGCCACCGAGGCAGTAAATAACAGTAAGAACAAAATAAATACATAATCAATCGAAAAATATTCGGCAGCCCGATTGTAAATCGAAAGTAAAAAAAAGAAAGGACAAGAAAGTAAATACAGTGAACTGGATTAGCATCATGCTGCGACATTAAGGTACGGAGCAGTGTTCGACGAACACGTGTGAAATGAGCTGATAGGTTATAAAATGATTAATAGATGTCGATTACACAGCGGTCACGATTGTAATCACTGGGGTGTATAACAGTGTTGTAATACGTGGTCATCATGTGATTAACTGCAGCGGAAAACGTACAAAGTTTTTATTTATTTATTCATTTACTTATTTACTTACTTATTTATTTATTCATTTATTTATAACTCTATGTACTTAAGTACATAGGCGGACTTAATGCCTAAATAATAAGAGAGTGATGTAGAAATCTTGTGAGGCAGGCGCGCATAGGTTTCGTACCTAACTATTTCAAAATATACATTACACAGCATTACATACATAGATATATATGAATATATATTTTATGATAATATTACATATACATACAAACATATTTACACTACATTAGTACACTAGGGGATAAGAAAGTGTTGGAATGCTGACGTTGTGATGACGCCGCCATGCCAGTGAGGAGGAGGTCGTGTACGATTCCCATTTGGTGAAAATGTTTTATGTGTAGTACTTATTTGTGGCTTTATTTGCTTACGCATGTAGGATTTTGCCCACTATCACCACGCTGGGCAAGCGGGTTGGTGTTCGCTGGGCGTAGCTTGTCGCTACGAATAAATGAAATTGAAGTGTCTGTTTGTAATTTCAAATAAACAGCTTCCTACTAAGTGTATATGAAAGTATATGCGATACTTATATAAAAAATAACACAACTTCTGCTTATCTTGGGACTAGATGGCGTTGTGTATAAGATGTCCGAAATATTTATTATTTTGATTATTTTTGATCGCACTTAAGCACTTGTATATTGGGGATTGGGATACTAAGGGAGCTCATTTATTAATCATTTTTATATTTTAAACATATCAAACTGTTTTGTATTTCACGTTACTAACATAAAAATATAACATGTGTTTTAAATTAGGAGAATGAAGTGGGTACTTCCATGAAGCTTTAAGCGTTACAACATAACAATAGCAAAATTCGTTGCACGGTAATCGAACCCCCGTACCCTGCTAAATCACAAAAGGCAACAGCTCAATCAATTATCCGTCTAACTATTGTGACTGAGCATTTTTGACCCCTTTCCTCCTATTAGAAAATGTTTCATTGTTACGTAGCTTTCGCACTAGGACATACAAACGCTACCGTTTCAGAGTCGAAAGCCGCTCTTTTTGTTTAATGATAGACATGGGGTGAAGGGTAACTTTTCTTTTTTTTTTAACGTGTGGAATCGGGCCTCGGGCCTCTTTTTGATGCCGGGACAATCTCTGAAAAGTTTTTCTATGAGGCCTTTCCCCATGAATCCCCTAGATCCGGTGATGAAAATCCTCTTATTTGTGTAGTATTCTGCTGTGCTGATTGGAGGCGTCATTTTAATTTTTTTATCTGTGAAAGGAAATAATAATATTTATTTATTTATTACTCTTTCACAAAGGTAAGTACAAGTACAATGCAGAACAATGCGTAACAATTATTCCTTTGTGAGAGACTGGTGTCTATATTAGGAAAACCTGTGTTACAGATCACCAGGCTCCAACCTCTTGCATCAACTTAGATAGATATCTACCTTACCTAGAGATAGATACCTTCTATTACTTATACTAATGTATAACCAATATATAGATGCAAAATAGATCAACAAATAAAGTAACAATGAAATTACATTTACAGTTATGAGTGTGTGTGTGTGTGTTTTGTGATTTTGTGTTCATAATTGTTTTATTGTTTTAACTGCCTCGGTGGCACAGCGGTAGCGTATGCGACTGCTGTTCTTGAGGTCTCGGGTTCGATTCCTGGGTCAGATCAAATGTTTGTATGATCTGCAAATATTTGTTTCGGAGTTTGGGTGTTCTCTATGTATGATATGTATGTATTTATAAAAAAAAAGTATATATGTATTTATATCAGTTGTCTAGCACCCATAATACAAGCTATGCTTAGTTTGGGACTAGATTGCGTTGTGTGTTAAATGTCCGGAATATGTATTTATTTATTTATTATTTATTTAATTTCCAGGTTATTAGATCTCTTGTATATTATTATGCTACAGGAGTAAGTAGGTTTTCCGTATCATAGTATGACAAGTATTGCGTACTGTCTGTGTGCATAAATGTCCAATTTTTTTTCACATATCAACTGTTGCTTAGAGTCTCTTCTAAATAAGTATTTCTGTTTAGATAATGCAACTTGCTAAGTCATCTGTGCATATATTTGAATGAAGTAAGCATATGTTTCTATTCATCCCGTAGTCGGCACTCTGTATTAATATTCCGTCACCACATGGACAAAGGAAAGTTACTTGACAAACCTCTCCTCTTACTGACTCATAAAGACATACTCAAAAGGCGAAACGTCTCGCTTCTCACTCTTATAATCATTAACCGTCAAATCAATTCAAGAAGAAAAATCCGCCAAAACATCATTGGTACAAAACGCGAAGTTCGATCTGCTTAGTGCGTAAACCTAGTTAACGACATATGGCGACACGATCGTCCCTAAAGTTTATATGTTATATGCCAGTCATCTAATTGATTGACTTGATGTTACACAGTCGCTGCTCATAGTCTGTTACTCCTCGTTTCAGTAATACTGATAACATACTAAAACCAACCATCTATATCCATACTTTATACTACTAATACGAAAGTAACTCTGTCTGTCTGTTCTGCTTTTACGGTAAAACCGCTGCACCGATTTCAATGAAATTTGGCATGGAGGTACTTTGTTTCTTGCGATAACCAACAAAGGATCTGTTCCTAATGCAGGAGTTATCTTTGAAACAAGTAATAAATAAATATTTTCGGAGATTTCAACACACTACGAACGCCATATAGTCCCAAACTAAGCAGAGCTTGTGTTATGGGTACTAGACAACTGATAAATACACATATACTTTTTTTGATAAATATATACAAATTATACATAGAAAACACCCAAACTCCGCAACAAATATTTGCAGTTCATACAAGCATTTGGCCCGACTCAGGTATCGAACGCGAGACCTCTAGCACAGCAGTCGCATACGCTACCACTGCGCCACCGAGGCAGTCAGTAATGAATTATTTAAAAAAAAGCTCAAATGCGTATATTTTTTTAAATTATTTTTTGAACCCTTTGTCACTCTCACGACTAAGACTTATCTATTGACACCACTCACATAAAAATACGTCAAGCTGTTTAGGCTCTCGGGCCTACGAAAGAAATATACAAACATATATACACTCGAAAAAATAACACTCCTTCTTTCGCAATAAGGTAAAAAATCTAAACAAATGTATCTTTCATTGTTTCAGGTAATTATAGTGTCTTCCTGTATTTACTTGAACGCGGCAGCGTAAGTTATTCTAGGTTACATACTAAGTTACCCGTAGTATGCGGATACGGAAATTCTCAGAAGATAGAATGTTTCTAATCAAAAGATATGGCGTTACGGGGTTTTATACCTACAGTAAAGAAGACGAATGAACCGCCGACCCTGGACACATATAGCTCTCTTCCAACCGAGGGAGTTACGACATTTCAGCGCCCAAGATCTTACGTACCTACGTATGTAAAGTTAATATATTACTGTATATATAAATATATGTGTATATACAACCCGTATAAGTCTAACTTCACGTATAAATATTTTTTTTCCCACCCAAAAACTACTGACTGACTACACGGTTAGCCTAGTGGTTTCAGAGGCCCGGATGGCGTAAGAAAGCGGTTCCCGGAAATGGCCCGTCTCAGGCACAGAGTGGCACACCGTATGATTTTAGTCGGTTCGATTCCGACACACCGCCCCGCCGCAAATCCCGGTAGGGTGAAGGCCCGAGGGGGTTTCCACACAAAAAAAAAAAAGTGGTTTCAGTGGTCGCCACACCGCTTCCTACTGCGCCAAGTGTTGTGGGTTCCAATCCTACATGCGATAACACTTTGAATGATCCATAAATTGTTGTTCTAAGTCTGGGTGTCCTTTGTGTCCGTTTCATGTATGTTTGTATTGTATTTATAATGCGGGAGTTTTTTTTTTAAAAAAAGAAAAACGATGCATCTACCTCACAAAGTTTCTACACCACCCAAAGGATGGCTGGTAGAGAATGCCTTGGGCATCAAGCCCGCCTTTGTACGTGTGAGCGTGAAGTTTTAAAATAAATAAATCTTTCACCTCCCTTAACCGTTCACCCCTTAGTTAAAGAGAGGTGAAAACATTTTACTTTGATCTTCTTTTATACTTTTTTTAAAGATAAATATAATTTCTGAAATTGTGATAATAACAGGCGGTAATTAAATCATCGTTCGGTACTTCAAAGGGTTTGCTGCGGTGTAAGTGATAAATCAGAGTTTCCGCTAAAAGGTCTAACTGACGAGTGGAGCTGATGATAAATTATTCCTTTTTTTATGAGCCTGCCAAAGTGGGATTGGACCGTCAGTCGACTACACTTCGATTTTGTTTGTTTTGATTTGTAGCAATAAGTGTACTATGCGCAAACTTACCCCCATTACCCCTGGGCGACTTCCACACACAGCGGCAGCAAAAATATATGACAACACCATCTACCAAGATACACTGAAACACGGAGTAACGCAGTGTACAAAGAAGCTACCAATCCTGCATCGCGCAATAGAAGTTCTCGAACCGATTGGGATATACACAACTTCCTAACAGCAACCGTTGGGCAGTGGCCCGCCAGGCTTGATCACCCCGCCTGGTCGGAGGATCCTCCCTTTGTGTTGGAGAGACATGAGACCTGTTCCTTCACACCCCAAAATCTGGCCAAGTTACGTGCCGGAACCTATACCTATATGGTTTTCTCAAGTTTTTCTTCTGTTCGCAGTTGTATTCCTCCAGTGAAGATTGCTTTCTTAATCAAATTTTACAACATCCCCGGGATTAATAGGGTCAGAGACACTTAGTATTCTAAATCCGTCACAACATGGACCGTTGATTTTTAAATCAAGACTGTTAATTATAACTACTCTGGCTATACTTTGCCAAAGATAATAGATATACAAAGACATTGAAATGAAACATACCTTTTAAAAATACTCCGCCATTATAATAATTTCATGTGGCAGTATAAATCACAACTTAGACTTTAGTCAGAACGTCGTGTTCAAAATGGCGGCGCTGTTTTTGACGTTTTAACGTTTGCATAGCTTGACAGTGAGTTATGACTATTGTCCACATCGCTTTGGTGTTTTAATTACCGGCTCTTGTTAGCTTTATGGGCTATGCAACGAATTGAATTTCGACTGGTGCATAAATTTGATTGCGATAAAGACACACTTCCACTCGTTACGAATCTTAAATATTTATGTAATATAATTATGAATTTGAAGGAAACTCTATTTTCTATCTAGTATTTATAAACTAATTACCCGCGACTCCGATTGCGTATATATCGGTTACCGCGATAAAGTGTAGACTATGCTCTTTCTATAGAATCTATGTATCTTCATGTCAAATTTAATTGAAATCGGTACAGCAGTGTAACAGTCAAATATTAACAGAACGACATAATTACTTTCGAATTTAAAATACTGTTTTAGTATTGATTTTACTTGCACTTTCCACAATACAAAAATGAATGGTCTTACGAATTTTTAAAATAGCTAAACTTCATTGCACAAATGCACATATTTAAAAATATTCCCTCTAACACCGACGAGGAAATACATACACACACACTAAAACTAACACGCATATGTTTTCTGCAACGTCACCATTTCAAATTGTATTTGTTGTATTTCAATATGAATATTTCCGAGTGGAGATTGTGATTTTAACCAGAAGGGTTGGAGTTAATTGGGTAGGAAAGTACTGATTTCAAACTTTTAGTTACAGGGTTGGGATTCAAACTGCATGATAAGTCGAAAATAACTCGATTAGATACCCACTATTATAAGAAATGCGAAAGTAAATCTAACCTTCTGTTATGTTTTCACAGCTTAACCGCTGAGCCAATTCTAAAGAATTTTGGTTTGAAGATACTTTGATTCTTCAGAAGGGATATGGACTATTCTTTACTACAGTAACCGAAACACATGCGTGCAGAGCTGACAAAAGCTAGTATAAAAATACTATCATATATTATTCATAAACGTATTATAAGTAGTGAAAACAGGAGCAAAAAAATTTGTAGGTCGGAATCAAACCGACAAAACCACAGGTTTGCATGTGCGTAAATAGTAGGAATCCAGGAATAATATTCACTAAGACAGATATATTTTAGCCCCTGACAACAAATGCGCAGCACCACCATCAGATGAAAACTCATATTTGCAAAGTAGGTCCACGCTCATTTCAGCACGAACAGGCTAGGCTGGCTCGACCGGACCGATGATACCCTCTTACAAAAGATCAATCTAAAATGACAGCATTTGTGCTGTCGTGTTTCGTTGATGAGTGCGAGACTGGAGGCCCAACGATGCACAGGCATCATTAGGCCGCGATGGTGTGGGTCGCCATGTTACATTGTCTGCACTCACTATGAGTACGGTGTCCACCACTCTTGAATTTTGCTTATACTTTCCTCAAAAAAGCTAAGCTTATCTTTAGTAATATAAGTAAACTTAACGTACAGTCCCTCAAATAAAGCTTGAACTCTGGCAGATAGCTTCGAAACTGATGAAGGAACTTTGAACAGGTGATAAGATTTTAGAACACAATTTTTTTCATCTTTCACGTGCCGGTTTAATTACAAATACAGTGGAACACTTTATTTTTATTTATTTATCTTTATTGTATATACATAGTAAGAAATGGTACAACAGGAACAATCACACAATATGTATAACAATTGGCGGTCTTATCGCTCTCGGCGATTTCTTCCAGACAACCATAACAGGGATAGGGGTGTTTCAAAATTTTTAAAATTTAGGGTAGCTTACATACAGGCAGCACACAAAACATATAAAAAATAAAATAAAAGAAAAAAAAACAAAAGAAATAGTAGCGATCCATACACAAATGTTAGACACTATTCATATTACACAAACATACTTATACCTACACAAATACATATACACACTGAAATATATATATGTTTGCATACACATACACACTAATATACATAAAACATAAAATTAAAACAAAAATATTCACAATGACAAGAAGTAATCCTTCACTAGCTTTTTGAACATAATCAAGGTTTTTGCTCGACGGATATTATCTGGCAAGTTGTTCCAAAGCCTTACCGCTTGCACAGTAAAAAACTTATCTGAAAACTGAGTGGCATGTGCTGGCATTTTTAGTTTTAAATTCTGTGATGACCTCAGGTCTCTGCAATTTTTACTTTTTAAGAATTGAAAACGTTCTTTGAGATAAGGAGGTGTTTGAGGATGAAACAGAACACTGTATAAAAGAATAAGAATATGCAGATTCCGGCGAAAGCGTATTGGTAGCCACTTGAGTTTAGAACGAAACTCTTAGACATGATCATATTTACGTAATCCAAATATGAATCTAATGCATAAGTTTTGAAGTCGCTCAAGTTTGTTCAATTGGTCTTCGGTGAGGTCCAGATAGCTGACATCGCCATAGTCAAGGATGGGGAGTAGAAGTGATTGTGCGAGCGCAACTTTAGTATTAATTGGCAGGAAATTCCGTAGCCTTCGCAGAGATCCTGCTGCAGCAAATAGTTTGCGACTTACCTCCCCGATCTGAGAGTTCCAGGATAAGTACTTATCTATTCAGATTCCCAAGTTTTCACCGTATCGCTATATGGAACAACCGTGCCGCTGCAACACACAACTGGTATCTGATGAAAGTTAACTTTGCAGTGATAAATCACATCTCAAATATACATCGTAATGTCATAATAGACACTCAGTATCAGTTACAGTGAGAACTGTAAAAGAGATCGGGTTATATTTAAGTTCCATAACTTAAAATGTCATATTGTTTTTTTGATTTTCAAAAGACGGTCCCATTAATATCATCATGACGAAGACTTGAAGACTCGAAGACTTAGAATTGAAGACTTTAAATACTTATTATTAGATGGTTGTCATTTCATCAAAAGAAGAAGAACTTAATGTGGAGGAACTTAATGTCCAGTTCGTTTTTATGATGTTCTACCACTGAGAAAGAAAAGTTTCATATAATAATGATGTCACTAAATATTTCTTTAAACCAACTACCCACAGATCGTACAAAAAAATTCCGCACATTTCCGTCTAAAAAAATACTAACAGAAGTCAGTCATAAATAAAATTTTCATATACAATAATTTATGAAGCGGTTAAGTGCAGTAGCATGCCACGGTACAACTCGTAAACCTTGCGTACAGCGACACGTCCAATACCTAAAATAAATTATAATATACCGGGTTGTTTTTATGCGTCTGTTGGGATGATGTTTTAGCGGATTGGTGAAGGGTTTTTTTAATAGGGATGGTGGAAACTAAAAATATTGAGTTCTAACTGACATGGAAGGGAATATGTTTTATGAATGTGTGTACATCAAAATGGCATGAAACAAGGTGACACTTAATCAATTGACATCAAATGTTTCAATTTATCGTAATAATATTATAAATGTAGGAGATTGTTTTTTCGAAAGACGGTCACCATTTAAACTCATCCACATTTTTTAAAGTTTTTATCATTATTTTCATCACGAATTAGACTCGAAGACTTTAAACACTTGACATTGACAGAACTTGCTGATAAGCTGGTTGCCATCTCATCAAAAGAAGAAGACTATAAATGTAAATGTTTGTGAGGTTTTGATGTTTGTTACTCTTTCACGAAAAAACTACTGAATGGAATTAAATGAAACTTTACAGTAATATAGCTTATACATCAGAATAACACAGGCATTCACCATAACCGACATAGAGTGTCTCAGAAAGTCATCTTGTTGATAGATTTAGAATAGGTATTCATCTTCCTAGCCTTTATTATTCCCAAGATTATTTGGGGTCAATTTATGCACGAAACGATTATCATCGGACCTCCGCAACCCTAAGGGTGAACTGAATTCGAAGGTTGAACTAGTTGTCGGTACATTTGAGGGCACTGACTTCCCAATAACGATTGCCATAGATGTTCATAACAACTAGGACTGACGGATAACGTTCTCTGAGGCGCGGGCGGGAAACACTGCCATCCTTCATACTCCGGGCTGCTATTAAGAACTTCTTGTAAGATAAACCCAACAGCAGTCCCACTCCCGATCTGTATTCCTGTACGCTAACTACTAGGCCTACGAGGCATTCACCACGCAGTGGATTTAAAATAGGTACTGAACGTTCGGAGGTCGTGTCGTACACGCTTACTAATCTCTCGGTTTAGAGTCCGTTTTGCCGATGAAGTGACTGGCGGGTTCTCACGTCTTTCCTTCATTAACCCTAGTGTCTTTTCTGAAAGCTTCGACTTCGTGTCTATACGCTGCATTTGACAAAATCTCGTACCTTCACTCCTGAGGATTCGAACCACATTTTCAAGGTTCTGGTTTACGTCTCTTGTGGTTTCCATGGCAACAAATCGGTTTTCCAGATTTGACTGGAATTTTTCAGATCCCATCTCGACTTGGAGCANGGTTTTCCAGATTTGACTGGAATTTTTCAGATCCCATCTCGACTTGGAGCAGAGTTGGTCGGAGCCTGGACTTCATCATGCGGACACGTTCAGCCTTGAAGTTGATATTCAGAGAACCTCGGACTAGTCGGTGATCGCTACCGGTGTTAAACCTATTGAGCACTGAGACGTCTCTGAATAGGTGCCTCCTGTCCGTTATGATGAAATCGATCTCATTTTTTGTCATAGCGTCCGGGCTTTTCCACGTTCCGAACTGAACGTTAACAATCTCAAAAGTGTGGTAACAAGAAAGTGAAAGAAGAAAGGCGTGGAAGATTGAGTAGGCAAACTTTGCAGAACATCAATACTGCGAAGAGAAGGAAATCTTAACACAAACTCTATACTAACCCGTCTAGTTAACGCGTTATAGTAAGCCAAAACCTTCTTTATATAAAGAGGGTTATATCTAAAAGATCTGCCTGATGGAAAGCTCAAGCAAAATTCAAGAGTGGCGGTCACCATTGTCAATGCGAATATGAACAATTCTCAAACACACTATGGCGGCGTAGTGAGATGCTTTTTCACGCCCCACTTAAAGGACCTGTGGTCATAGTGGAACGCAAACACATGCGCTGGTAGTGACTTCCATCTGATCTCAAACCAGGCAGAGCTGTGTACAATATATATACTTCAGCCTATTGCCGTCCACTCCTTAACGAAAGCCTTCCTAAAGAGCGCTAACCATCCCGGTCCCAGGCAGTCTGCATCCATCCACCGCCATTTTTTCGTCGGTCCATCGTACACTACACCCTCACTGTTTGCCTAATCGTGGTCTCTACTCTAACACTTGTGGGCTCCAGCGACCATCAGTCATGACAAGATAATCCTAAAATAAAAAAGTAATCTCGCACTAAAAATATTACTGTGTCGCAGGACTATACAAACATACGTAAAAAGGGCTCAAAGAAAGTTCTTGAAACAACAATCACGCTAAGTGTTGTCTCATATGGGTATCGGGTATCTGCATCGGTGGCGTAGGGTTCGATTCCCGGGTCGAACCAAACGTTTGTATGATCTGCAAATATTTGTTTCGGAGTTTGGATGTTATGTATCTATATACAAAAAAAAGTGTACATGTATTTATATTAGTTGTATAGTACCTATAACACAAGATCTACTTAGCTTGGGACTAGATGGCGTTGTGTTTAGATGTCCGACATATTTAATGATATATTTATTGAATCCGCAACACTTACAAAGAAGCGTGACCGCTTTTAAACGTCTTCAACATCCGTGCAATGGTGCAGAAGTGTAACGAACTTGCAATATTTTAAGCTTTCAACCAATAATATTCCCATTTCCTTTACCCGTTTATTTATATGAAAGTATTTTACTGCCCTTTCGCAACGGCCGTGTTAAAAGTCGTGTTTTCATAGCTGGAGAGTTTCCGGTCAGACGGCGGCCATCTTGTTTTGTGGATTTGCAATCGTCGGTTAAATAACTTGGTCCTGTAATTTTATAGGAAATAAGAATATTATGATATCATGTTTCACCGTTTGTGGCCACGCTTTCGGCACAAACGGGCTCACTCGACAGGAGCGATACCACGACCTAAAAGAAAACCGGTGTGAAACAGCGCTTGCGTTGTGTTTCACCGAATGAGTGAGGATACCTTGTCGGGACATTTACCTGCAGACAGCTAATAATATACATGCAACTGCAACTGTGTGCAGGTAGTGTATGCGACTGCTGTGTTTGGGTATCTCGGATTCGATTCTCGGGTCGGACCAAATGTGTGTATGGCCCGCATATATTTGTTTCAGAGTTTGGGTGTTTTCTATGTATAATATGTGTGTATTTAGAAGAAAAAAAAGTATATTTGTATTTATATCAGTTGTCTAGCACCCATAACACAAGCTCTGCCTAGCTTGAGACTAGATGGCGTTGTGTGTTAGATGTCCGAAATATTTATCTGTACATCTTATTGCTCTATACAAAACATTAGAATGTTAGTGTCTGTTTGTAATATTACAATAACCGCTTTTTACTAAATACATACATATCCGTGATTTTGTTATATGGTGTATACATACATGTGTATACACGGTACGTATACCAAAATAATGTATTTAACACTTTTTGTCTGTCTGTCTTTCTCTCTGTTTGTTCCGGATAATCTCTGGAACGGCTGGACCGATTTTAACGGGACTTTCACTGGCTTATACAACTGCGGGTAGCACGGGGCTCAGCTAGTTGTTATTAATACAAGGAGTAACTAAGGCTATTGTTTTTTAAGTGCAAAGCTGTCTATCGTACTGTCGCAATGATGTCGTTAAGGTACAAAGACACCGCGTGTGACATCGCAGGGCTCATACATAGGGACATAAATAGATAGATACCTATTTGAGGTGTATATTGCATCGTATCAAAATTTGTCATCATATTTGTATCTATATTAATGAATTAGCTTTTTAATGGACTTCAAAAAAGGAGGAGGTTATCAATTAGACTGTATTTTTTAAACTTTGTTATCTCATTGGGTGAACCGATTTCAAAGATTCATTGTTTTATTTGAAATCTGTAGAGCTGTGCTTCTCGTGTAATCCCATTGGAATTTGGATCAGTTCTAAGTCGGTTTTTTTTGTGAAAAATTGTGATTATTTTACATTGGTGTTGCGGGTGTCCATGGGCGGCGGTAATCGCTTACCATCAGGTGATACGTCTGCTAGTTAACATACACATGCAGATGAACATACTTGAGTATCTCTAAATTTTGCTCTCCTGCTAGCTGATTACGGCCACGGCGGTCAGTTTCAACGGAGACCAGCCTACTACGCAGGAGATATTATAGTGCACAAGTGTGTGTACAAACACAGGTGCACTCTCTGTTACCTCACTCTCATAATCCAATGGGACGGTTAACCGACACGATCAAGGAGAGATCAGGTGCTGGACCGACAGCTTTACGTGCTATCCGAGGCACGGGGGTTCCGACCCTAACTCTCAAACTCCAAACTGTTATTAAGTATTTATATAATCAGAAAACTCAATAACACTTTTGTCCCGACTTGGGATTTGAACCCGAGTCGCAGTCGCATACTTCAACCGCTTGATACATACACATATCTCTAAATACATATATATTAAAGGTAAATCACCTTCAGACATAGAGCAAATTGCATGAGGCGCTCATAGCTCAGTTGCACTCGGTGATTGGAAACAATCGCCAGGGCAAGCAACGACGGCACGGTTAGTACCTGGATGGGTGACCCCTGGTGGCAAGTTATTATGAGCGTCACCGTGATTCGGAGGTCACGTTAAGCAGTCGGTCCCGGTTGTTATCATATGATAACAGTCGTAAAGCTTAGTTGGAGGTGTTCGGGCGGATTAAATAACATCCAAGATTAAGTAGCTACAACGTAGTCTTACCAGTCCCCAACCCGCACTTGGCCAGCGTAGGGACGTATGGCCTTAACCCTCTCCTGAGAGGAGACCCGAGTCCAACAGTGGGACATTATGGGTAGTTGATGATAGAGCAAATTCTCTGCTTTCTAGCCGCTCTCTCTCGTCCATCGAATATCGATCGAAAATCTAGCCATAAATAATTTCATACCCTTTTGAACCAGCAATTCACGTTTCAAGCTTTCGTTAAACCCCTTGTAATACACCCCGCCTGTATTCTTTTCACAGACCCTCTGTATAACCACGCTTTTAAAAACAAGGAATGTTTTTTTTTTATTTCAATCAGAATTTTTTCATTATTTATTCAATTCAGAATTGAACCTACATAGAAGATAAAAATTATCATTCTTCGAGAATATATTTTTGCCGTAAGGTTTACATAAGGAAAATTAAAAAATAATATACTAATAATACATGTTATCGTTTAGGAATTTTATTTCTTTGTTCTGACTTCGACATGGAAAGTTACGAGTATTTATTTAACCATGTAATGTATTTTTTAAGTAAACGTGAAATAATTTTCTGTACTCGCAAAATTTTTGGAATAAATCGAATTTATGTCGAAGAATAATATCTAGACACGTGGCAGCGTTTCAAGCCAATTTGAAACTAAAAGATTGGCGAGCAGTATGTGTAATATTACAACACGAACCATTTGGAGTTAGTTTTAACACCCTCATAATTCAAAAACTATTTCACACAGACATATCAAATTTGACTAATATATTAAGATTAGCAAGATACATATGTTCTCTAAATTTCATAAACACACCTCAAACGGCTATTTAGATATTAACCTCCAAAAATCGACATTTTTATCACTGACTCACCTTTAGATCAGAATTCTAACCCAGATGACCTAGAAAGTCTAAATTTGGCAACCAGATAGGAAGTTGGGTGAATATATAGGAATAAATCAGAAACCAGTTAATTTTTATAATTGTATTATAACTTTTCATTTAATTGATTTAATAAGGAACGCTTACTTATACTGCCCGTAATAAAACTTGTAAACCTATAATACAAGAATCAGCAATCAAAATTCCTGTCTTTATGTGATTAAAAGTTCTTCACGTGAATAGAAAAGAAAACCGCCGTTAATTTATGAGTTTCAGTACCTCGAAGTATGTACTTTGAACTACGATTATAGTCGATTTCCGTTTTTATTACATTATTAACTGGGATTTAGATTATCATTTCATTATTATATTTTATTACGAAAAGTACTGATTAATAATTTCTGTACAAAAAGTAATAATATTACATCAAAAACATAGACGCGAAATGAGAGCCAAGTTCAATATAATGACTTATGCCTTCTGTGGCGACTTCCACATGCAGCGCAACAACATAAAATATATAACAGCGCCATCTACCCAACAAACATCGAACTACGAAGCAACGAAGAAAACTAAGAAACTATCAATCCTAAATCGCGCAATAGAAGTTCTCGCGCCGATTAACATATAAACAACTTCCCAACATCAATCATTGGGCAGTGGCCCGCCAGGCACGATCACCTCGCCTGGTTGGAGGATCCTCCCTTTGTGTTAGAGGCATATGTGACCCGTTACTCCACACCTTCATAATCACTTCAACGACAAAAGCTGTGAGATTTTAATGGGTGCCAAGTTCAATGGTCACTTCTGCGCAAAGATGATGCTTTTCCGGTTTTTTTAATAGGTGTATAGCTGACACAATGGCTTTACTCAGCCTGACGAAAATCGACCGTGGAAGAGCCACGCTTCGGTATGCATGTGCCGGCCTGTACCGAAGTGAAACCACGGCCTCACAGAAAACCAGCGGTGTGAAACAGCGCCTTCGCCCCCTCCCGATCCCCCAAGCACGGCATCGCACTTGTGACACCTTTGTTACGTGTTACGGGTGTCTATGGGCGACGGTAATAGCTTACCTTCTGGCGATACGTCTGCTCGTTTGCCCCCTATTCCATAAATAAAAAGAAAAGCAGGAAACCAAGATTGGGGTCCACTATGCACATTGCGAATGTTGACAATTCATCAATGCAGCGTGGTGACCCACGATATGGTGATCTGTTGCTCGGTGGCCCGGTCTTGTGCTGAATGCCGTCGTGTTTCATTCGTCTTCTGTAAGTGGGTAGTACCGCCCCGAACGAGCTGGCCCGTTTGTGCTGCAGTCTTCTGTCTCACATTCCTTTTGCGGGGACTAGTGCTGAAAGCAATGTAAAAGTCGATTTGTCTTTTGCCTACTGATTGATTACGCTCACCCCTCCTGACTCGCCGTAATAAAGCGGGATATTTGACTAAATGCGACTTCAGTGTTTGAGGTCTCGGGATCCATTACCGGATCGGACCAAATATTTGTCTTGGAGTTTCGGTGTTTTCTATGTATAGAATGTACGTAGTTACAAAAAATCATCATCATCAACATCCCACAATGTCCCACTGCTGGGCTCGGGTCTCTTCTCAGGAGAGCGTTAAGGCCATACGTCCCCACGCTGACCAAGTGCGGGTTGGGGACTGGCAAGACAACGTTGTGGTTACGTCATCTTGCTGTTGGATGTTTTTAAGCCGCCCGAAGGCCTCCAACTAAGCTTCACGACTGTTATCGTATAATAACAAAAGGGACCGACTTTTTAACGTGACCTCCGAATCACGGAGACGCTCATGGTAACATGTCATCAGCGGTCACCCATCCAGGCACTGACCGCGCCGTCGTTACTTACCCTCGGTGATTGTTTCTAATCACCGAGTGCAACTGGACTATAAGCACCGTAAAAAAAGTATATATGTGGTTATATCAATTGTCTAGTAGTCATAATACAAGCTCTGCTTATCTTGGGACTAGATGGCGTTGTGTGTAAGATGTCCGAAATATTTCATACAAAAATATATTTATTTAAATGAGCCAAAGGGCGTCACCGAACCCCTTGTATCTTATTTCATTGAAAAAAAAAACTATTCATCATCAGTGTATTGCAGTCTACTGTGGTACATAGGACTCTCACGAAAATATAACATCACTCACTTAAATCTCGAAATATTCTTCCATTACACCAACACAATAGGTATATATATAGCAACAACAACAACACAACAATCGTATCAATACGTAAAAGTAACCTTAGAGTGCCCTCACCAAGTGTACAACACTTAAACAACAAAAACCGTCTTGTAGTGCGGTCGATACTATCCCGCACCCCGGGATTAAAGGCTTAAACGGACCGCGCCGATACAATCTCTCTGTGTAATCAAACACAAAGACGTTTATATAAATAAAATTGAGGACAACACATTTAGGTAGAACAAGAAAATGTTATTGTTACTTGTGTTGCTAAGAACAATTTCTGTATTGTTGCACTTTTTGGTTGCATCCAGAAGAAATCTATACAAATAAATAAAATTGGAGTGTATGATTGTAATTTTATATTAACAGCTTCTTCAAATGAGCAACTTTTTAATTCTTTGTGTGTCTGTCTGTTTGTTCTGTTAATGAAGAACTGATGCGAAAGAAGATAAAAGAAATCTCTGAAGCGATTTAATATGCGAGGCCCGGGAGTGGACGTCTTTTGACTGAGATGATGTTGATAATTACGATTAAAATTTACATTCTGTCGGATGGCATTTTAGTGTTTTTACTCTAGTTGTTATTGATAGGACACGATAAAATTTATATCATAAAGTAATTGTGTACTATCGTTATGTAGATAGCAATACTAGTGCAACTGCGCAACAAGACACTCATAGCCTAGTTGCACTTGGTGATTAAAACCAAACACCAAACACCCATTACCCACCTGGGTACAGGCCGCGCCGTCGTTGTGTAATACGACGGCGCGGTCACTGCCTGGATGGGTGTTCGCAAGTGGCACGATACCATTAGTGTCTCAGTGGTTCAGATATCACGTTAAGCAGTCAGTCCCGGTTGTTATCACAGGATAATAGTCGTGAAGCTAAATTGGAGGTCTAAAAATATCCTACAGCAAGATTACGTAGCCGCAACGTTGCTTGCCAGGCCCCATTCCGCATTCGGCCAACGTGGAGGCGTATTGCCTTTACCTTCTCCTGGGAGGAGCCCCGAACCCAGCAGTGGGACATTTTGGGCTGTTGATGAAAAAGTTGGCAATAACATTATTTAATTGCAATAATACCAAATTGTTATATGTCTGCAAGTTTCTTTATTAACAAATAGATAAACAAAATTTCATTGAAATTAGTTATTAAAATCATTAGAAAAGATATAAAAAAGACATTAATTTAACATGTAAAGTCTTAGTTTTTTTAAACAGATATTGTGCATCGTATTAAAATTACTTGATCTCGATTATAATTAGAAGAAATAAATTACCTAAGTTTAAACTTTCAAACAGACAGTGTTACCTATGAATGTAAAATGTGCCCAGTGACATAAAGTCCTGTCCTGCCATTATTAAAATCGGTATCAGTCATAGCAAGAGTTGGGCAATGGTATTTTCTTTTTCGTTAATATAATTGGAGGTGGCAAAATCATCATCATCATCAGTTCCATCATCAAAGCCAAAGACAGTCCAATGCTGAACATAGGTCTCTTCTTAGAAAGGTGTTTTGGCTTATCACGCTGGCCAGACATATTCCTCTAGGGTTTGTGACAAGTTATGCATTTTCTTTCATTGTAGTTGGTTCCTTCAGTCGGCTCTTACGGAAGCCACGAGAGGAATTAAGGTGGTAGCAGTCAGTATTCTTAATTCGTTACCGCACGAACAAGTAGAACGTATTGAGGTGACTAGTTAACTCTTAAGAGAGATATCACAATTACCCAAGAAAGTGTCCCCAAACTTTCCTGAATAAATAGTGAGTCACGCTAATTCTCAAATTAAACACAAACGCCTAAGTCCCGGACAAACACTAATAATTTGTCACTAAGATAACAGTCCCGTATACGCCCGGAGTCCCGGTCTAATCCCGTCCCGCGGCGTGACGCCGCATATAATCCCGGGATTACGGAGACAAATATTTCACTTCACTACGCGTAAATGATTTTGGATGACTGAGTTGATCATTATTTTTGATAGTATCGTTTTATGATTGACTAGCTGTGCACCGTGGTTGTTGTTGTACCTTGCTTCCACGGGAATACGACATTTTTTGGAATAAAAAGTAGCCACGTGCTTTTCCAGACTATAATCTATCGCTTTACCAAATTTCATCCAGGTTTGTTCAGCCGCACTGTATCAAAGCGAGGCAGTCAAAATAAATTAGTGTAAAGCAATCCTTTAGGTTCTTCTCATCGAGTGAGTAAGAGTTCCACCTCATTCTAAAGAAAGAGGAAGGTTTGATAAAGAATAACAACGCCCTTAATCATCTTGAGTTGTAGATGTTTTTAGCCATTAGTAGTAACTTACCATCAGGTCAAACGTCTACATGAAGGAATAAAAAGGTCGATACCTAAATGAATAAATAACACATGAAATATTACACCCAGAATCGGAATCTATTGACACCTCAATCCTACAAATCGATTTAGTAACTTAGGTGCTACGGTGAAAAATACATCCATACTCTAATATATAAAATTCTCGAGAAGTAACTCTGTCGAAACGATCGGTATGATTTTTATGAGATTTTGTGTACATATCGGATTGTTATGAGAACCGGGCAACGTGTATTTTTCATACCGCTAAATGACAAGAGTGAAGAGTTTGGAGATATTTTAGAACAGCAAAATTAGCACCAATGAATAATGTAAAACCTGGTCTTGGTTGCCGCGATACAAGGCTCGAGCTTAGTGCGGAAACCATAGATAAGTTCAAAACTTGTACTTAGTTTATGTACAGATAAATAAATGAAATGAAACGTTTCTGGATCAGCTAGTATTACATTATAGGATAGGTCCATGTAAATGTTGCCTGGAAGAGATCGCAGTCTGCGATAAAGAATGGGTACCACTATTTTTATTTGTGTATATTCGATATTGTATTTTAATATGGTTCGCAATTAAGACTGTCTTATCTTTCGATGCATAGACTGCCAAAATATTACCCTTCCTTTTCACTCACTGTCGGGTAGCGAATGACAAAATAGAAAAATGAACACATCGTCCTACTATTACAGTATTTTAAATGTTGAAATATAACTTTCTTTGTTTGCTTAATACAAAATAAAATGTAATATAAAAAGAGAACTTTGCATCCAGCTTTTAGAATTCTCATTACAGCTTCAAAGAAATAGTGTAATGAGTTTCCATGAATGTAAAGCTTTGAGACTGATAATAGTTGCCAGGTAAATAAGTTTACGGTTAAGGAAATATGCATTTGGAATACACATTTTAAGGGTTAATTTATTTTATTTTTATATGTGCATATTGATTCTAAATATAGATATCATAAAGAAATCAGACAGAATAAGAAACAAGCTAATTAGGAAACGTACGAAAATAGAAGACGTAACCATAAGAATAAGAAAACTTAGTGGAGATGGGCAGGACATACATTAAGGGGCAATGAGAAATGGAGTAAAAACATCATATTCTGGTATCCAAGAAACGCAAAAAGAAAACGAGGAAGACAGTACCGAAGATGGCAAGACGAAATTAAAGCAACAGCAGGCAAAGAATGGACTAGAACAGCGCTAAGTAGATCAAAATGGAAGGAGTTGGAGGAGGCCTTTGCCAAAGTTGGCCAAACGGACGATGTTGTCGATATCGTTGTTTCACTTTAGATCCAACAGTAATTTTTAACTAGGAGAAAAGCATTGTAGAATGTTGTAAATAATGATGTCTGAATAAAGGCTTATATATATATTGATTTTATATATGCATTTTGACCGTTATTATTAACCGTTGGGGTAAACGAGATCTTGAGTGGAGACCGCGTCTCGGCAAACGTAGTGTTGGACGTCCACAGGCCAGGTGAAGCGATGACTTGCGTAAGACGGCTGGCAGGAGCTGGATGCGAGAAGCTGAGGATCGAACTAAGCGGCGTGCAATTGGATAGGCCTATGTCCTGCAGTGGACTGCGATAGGATGATGATGATGTATGCATATTCTACCGACCTTAGTGCGATGGAGAACGAAACATGGCAAACCCTTCTGTAGCTGTAGTCCATAATAACATTAGTAACACTTCCAAACATGTAGAATTTGACTAAAAATAATACTTCAACTTCAACTTTTGATTTAATGGCTCTATGGTGTGACCACAAAAAAAAATACTTTCCGGTAGGATTCTGTTTTATCTGACAGCTGACAGGCCTGACAAATACCAAGGGCCGTCTGGTGGTAGAGAAAATAAACAGCTTTTCACTAATTGCATATCTATACTAATAATATAAAGCTGATGATTTTGTTTGCTTGAAGCGTTAATCTCAGGACCAACTGGTCCGATTTGAAATATTCTTTCAGTGTTAGACAGCTCATTTATCGGGGAAGGCTATAGCCTATATCAATTTTTAATTCAAAGATAATTAAATTTCTAATTTGACACTTTAATTTTACAAATAACATTCTTAGTTATAAGTTTTCACTTCTACCGGCAGCCAATTTGCCAATTTTTTTAACTAGCTTTTCTCTAAGTTGTTACTCTTGTTATTGTAAAGGTACAACAACCACAGATAACAACGAAGGCGTAACTTAATTGCTATCGATAAATTCAATATCGATGAGGCCTCCTCTAGATATAATACTCTGTCTGTATCAAATTCCCATTCATCTCTAGCGACTCAGTTGCGCTCCGGCGCCCTCTATTCTCTTGAGAACGTAATATTTCAACATTTATTGATGAAGACACCTTCAAACCTTGTACAAGTTTAATTTGCTGTAGAGTATCTACTGTTAGTGATTATTTCTACCAGAATCTACTTTAAGTGATTTTTGATTGCCGCGGTGGCGCAGCGGTAGCGTATGCGACTGCTGTTCTTGAGGTCTCGGGTTCGATTCCCGGGTCGGATCAAATATGATCTGCAAATATTTGTTTCGGAGTTTGGGTGTTTTCTATGTATGATATGTATGTATTTACAAAAAAAAAGTATATATGTATTTATATCAGTTGTCTAGTACCCATAATACAAGCTGTGCTTAGTTTGGGATTAGATGGCGTTGTGTGTTAGATGTCAGGAATATTTATATTTGACTGCCTCGGTGGTGAAGTGGTAGCGTATGCGACTGCTGTGCTAGAAGTCTCGGGTTCGATCAAATGTTTGTTTAATCTACAAATATTGGTTTCACAGTTAGAATGTTTTCTTTGTATAAATATGTATGTAATCACAATAAAGAAAGTGTATGTATTTTATTTATATCAGTTGTAATTGTAAAATGCATACTCTGCTTGGTTTGGCACTAGATGGCGTTGTTGTTTTGTTGGGAATATTAACCCCTGTCAATTTCAATGTGGCAAATGCTGGCAACGCACTAACGGTCTTCTAGCTTCAGGAGTAGACATTAATAATGGTGTGAAATTTTTTGAAATGTTTTTTGAAAAATGAAAGAAAAACATACACTACTCTTTAATGCGAGAACCGATATACACGCTTATAGAGCCGCGGGCACAAGCTATTCTTCTATATCAAATATATAAAGGAGTAAGGTGACTGGCTGACTAAGATACCCATAGATCAACGCACAGCCCAAACGGTTGAACCTGGAATCCTGGAATTTTGCATGTAGGTTCTTTATATAACGTGAGTGAGCACTAAGAAAGGAATTTTTGAATTGCCACCCTCAAGGGGTGAAAATTTGTATGAAACTTTTTTATTACTTTGATAGATTTGCTTAAGATTTTGTAATAATATAGTGAGGTTAAAGAAAAGAAGCAGAAGCAGGCGCTCATGGCCCAGTTGCACTCGGTGATTAGAAACAATCACCGAGGGTAAGCAACGACTGCGCGGTCAGTATCTGGTTGGGTGACCGCTGGTGGCATGTTACCATGAGCGTCTTCGTCCGGGACAGTCGGTCCCGGTTGTTATCATACGATAACAGTCGTGAAGCTTACTTGACCTTCGGGCGGCTTAAAAACATCCAACGGCAAGATTTACGTAGCCACAACGTAGTCTTGCCAGTCCCCAACCCGCACTTGGTCAGCGTGGGGACGTATGGCCTTAACCTTTTCCTGAGAGGAGACCCGAGCCCAGCAGTGGAGAGACCCGAGCCCAGCAGTGGGACATTATGGGTTGTTGATGATGTTGATGATGATGAAATTAATGAGATACGTATTTTAGTATTTTTGAAAATGCCACTACTAAGGAGGTATATAAGAGGATGAAAGTTTGTATGAAATATTTTGTAAAACTAGAATAGAATAGAATAGAACAAATTTTATTTTACACCAATTGATACAGTTATATTTGAGCTAAACATGTCTTATCGCTAAAAAGCAATCTCCTTGCAACCTTTGGATGGACAAATCGACTGTAGAAACACAAAATCATGGGTAGTATTGGTGTTCAAAATAAATATAGCAATTTACTCAATTCAGATAAAATTACATAAACTAAAATATAGAGATATTAATACACATTAATGCATACAAATAAAACATAAAAAACAATGCACAATATCCACAATTTTATAGTAAAGAAGTGCAAATGATAAAATATTTTTTTAAGCAGGTAAATTAGGGTAAATTACGAAGCTAAGAAATGCTCTAGGACCATTTTTTTAAAAATAGGCAGAGACTTAGCTTGCTTTATAGCCATTGGCAAAGCATTCCATAGTCTTACAGCCTATACAGTAACATAAAACTAGTGCTTTATAAAAATGAGAATCGAAATTATACTTACAATACTTTTAAATAAACTTTCAAGACACATCCAAGAGGTCACTTAGCTTCCTATTATATATTTATAAACTATATACATTCATTTCTATATAAATTCTAACCATCCAGAGCCATGTCCCCCCACGGAGCTACCCTATACGTTCGACCGTCACTTTCAATATAGGGCCCTCGGCATCGATTACTGTGAAGGTTTGTCTAGACCAATGGCTCTCAAACTTTAATGGGTCGCGATCCACCCACTTAATTGAAGACCCCACTTTCATAGTCACATCTGGGCTACAATCAAAATATATTGTTTTCTATCTATGTCTTGTATATATGTATGTATTTACACACAAAGCATATAAGTATTCTATCAGTTAATCTAGCTTTTATAGTGTAAACGCTGAATAGTTTTAAATTGGATAGCTTCGTTTTCTTTTTTTTGTGGTATAGGTGGCAAACGAGCAGACGTATCACCTGATGGTAAGTGATTACCATGGCCCATGGATACTCGCAAGACCAGAGGCGTCTCAAGTGCGTAGCCGACCTATAAATATGATTTCATTGATGGTTTTTCGTTGATATTGATAATGGCAACAGATAGACGCTTGAAATATATAAGATAATGATTCGGAAAGGTTGAAGTCCGACTTGCCCTTGACCGATTTTATTTTAAAGAAATAACATATGGGGTACAACTGTATCAAAGTCTACTATAACATTACTATACGTTAATCCAAGTTCAATCTTACTGACCATATTAAAATATTGACTCCTTATTATATATTTAGCTTGTAAGGCTTGTTCTTTCTATAATATGTTAATTAATTAGTAAACCTATCTCTGGCGACGGCTTTATCACCAACCGTGATTCCTGTAATTACGATCTATACTTTGAGAACTGTTGGTCTAGACTTATTGAACTTGCATGAATTACATACTAAAAATGCGTGTTAAAAGGGGTGCTAGTTATATGGCAAAAGCATGTCATTTTGGAAAATGACAAACCTATACTTTTTTTTAAAATAATTGTTTTTCTTTTGACACAAAAAAACCGAAGTTAGAGAAGTAAAAACAATTTTTTATACCAATTGTTAGATTATTACTGATATTAGCCAAATCAAAATGGATATTTATGTAGAATTGGACCTTTCAGTATGTTATTCTAGATCTAGTCCCAAGCTAAGCAGAGATTGTGTTATGGGTACTAGACAACTGAAATAAATACATAGGTACATATTATACATAGAAAACACCCAAATTCCGAAACAAATATTTTCTAATCATACAAACATTTCATTCGATCCGGGAATCGAACCTGCACAGAAGTCGTAACGCTACCACTACGCCACAGAGGCAGTCAATCGAGGATTGAACTGGCAACACTCAGGACAGTAAAAAATGGCAAGGTTATCATTATTCGTGCAGTTGTTATATACTTTGTGTATGGTTACAGCTTTACTTTAATGACAGTTGTAAATCACAATCCATCAGTCTGGGTCGGGCATTCTGACAGTACAGACTTGTTTCAAACTTCGGTATTCAGTTCGATAGTTCGAATATTTGGCAGTGAATAACATTATTTGGGTGTTTAACGGAGCCAAAGTATTTGTTTTGTGTGTTTAGACCGAATAGGGAATATGCATGTTGTTTTTTATATCTTAATCTGTCCATTTACATCTCTATATCATAGAAAAAATATATAAATAGGCTAGAAAATAATCAAACTAATTTTCAAAGTTAAATTTAAAAAACTGACTAAATTTACGCTATTCAAACGCCGCCATTTTGCGCGCGCTTTTGACACAGTCAATGACGTCATTGTCATTTTGTGTTTGTTTACTATTCAGTGTTTCAGTTACTTAATACTTATTAACAGTTTTAATTACTATAAAAATCATGGAAGAAAGTAATTTTTCTCACAAACACTACTAACACAGTTTGAATTTCGACTCCGATAACTTCCATGACGTGACCATCGACGTCACATTTCGTTTCGACCAATAGCAAGCGTTTTGTAAGTTTGAATTTCCCTCCCTTAATTTTCACTATTTAATTAATATTTTCTGAATTTAAATAACCACTTAATAAGAAAATACCCTTTGAGTGTATATGTAAAGACAATAAAGAATCTAAAAAAAAAATTAGATTTAAAATATTGCTGCATAGGATAGTGACATGACACTTCAGACAAATTAGTTACTTTCTATCATCTGTCAAACATGTAACATTATAAGAAAAAATTACTAAATACACACTTATGACGTCACTGTTTTAGACTACTCCAATGAACAATATATTTCAATGTTTGTTTGATTAAAATTTGTTATACAAATAACAAGCTATAAACATATTTGCGGGGATGTTTTGTACTATTCGTTTTATGAAGGAGACATCGGTATTTATTAACGATACACACATCTATTTTTATTTAAAACTATATTATGTATATTTAAGAGAATTCTGCCGACAAACTGTCCTACAGTTTGGCAGACTTAAGACTGTAACATGTGTAATTTAAGTTAAAATAAATAAAAAAAAAACTACAAAGTGGGAGCGTGTTTAAGCCCATATATATAAATAAATATAAATAAATGTGTTCAGACATTTTAACACACAACGCCATCTAGTCCCAAACTATGCGGAGCTTGTACTATGGGTACTAGATAACTGATTTTATTACTTATATACTTTTTTGTAAATACATACATATTATACATAGAAAATACCCAAACTCCGAAAAAATATTTGCAGATCATACAAACATTTGTTCCGACTCAGGAATCGAACCCGAGACCTCTTGCACAGCAGTCGCAATCGCTACCACTGCGCCACAGAGGCAGTCAATGTTGTTTTTAAATATGAGCCTGCTAAAGTGACTCTAGCCTGTCTGATGGAAAGCATGAGCGGAATCCAAGAGTGGTGGTCACATTATCATCGCAAATGCAACAGACAATGCAGAATTGTGACCCACACGATGGCGGTCTGTTGAGATACTTCCGCATCTTTGATATCACGAACTCCAGCTTTTCAATAAACTTATATGCAAACATATGGAACTTACTCAAAGAAACAATTATTGTTTGTCCATCTGTGTGTCTGTTCCGACTAATCTCAGGAACGGCTGGACTGATTTTGACGGGACTTTCATTAGCAGAAGCTGTTGTAATAGAGGTAACTTAGCTTACTTTTTTTTAAGGCTTGGTTTTGTAATGGTAAAGATACAGTTTGGTTTAGGTTTCTGAATATTGGGTTGGTTGTGGTGTAAATATACAACAACTGCGGGTAATGCCGTGGGGCGCAGTTTCTTTCTGATGGGTTTTGGGCATAAAGAAAACTATTTATTAGTATAAACCGAGATGTATTTTGATAACAAGTGGAGATAACTTTCGACACACACAGAACAGCGTACAAGAGCAGTGTTGCCACACATCACGGTTGAAAAAACAACCAATATGACATTAACATTAGAATGACATATATTGCGTTTACAAAATATACACTAACACTTTCTAGCCTTATATACCAAGTTTATTTGGAGTCGGCTTCTAATTCTATTCGGTTTTACCAGAATATCAGTTTTTACAACGAACGACTGGCATTGGAGCTCGGAAAAATCTAAGGGTAGAAATTAATATCAGTTCTACACGCCGCGACTGGCATCTGACCTCCCGCCGCAGAGTAAACTGCATTTGTGGGTTGAACTAGTTCAGTATGGTCAGTATAAGTCATCTCGCAGAAGGAGGCGCTGGAAAAGGCCCGGGAGGACGATCTCCACTCGGACCCGATCCGGCGCCGGCGAACCGGGGGGCGGAGGCGCACCTACCAGCGCCTCATGCCACCCTTGTGTGGCCGCGGATGGGCGGGACGGGTTCCCCCCCCCCCCATCCGCTTCACAGGCCAGCCGCGAGGGGGCGACGTTACGCTTGTGCCGTACGTCGCCTAAATTGAGAGGCTACCATCAGACGACGGAGCCCGCTTCGGTGTGGGCAGGCGCTGGGAGGGGTCCGGATGGCGTAAGAAAGCGGTTCCCGGATCTCTCTTGNGCCAGCCGCGAGGGGGCGACGTTACGCTTGTGCCGTACGTCGCCTAAATTGAGAGGCTACCATCAGACGACGGAGCCCGCTTCGGTGTGGGCAGGCGCTGGGAGGGGTCCGGATGGCGTAAGAAAGCGGTTCCCGGATCTCTCTTGTCTCAGGCGCAGAGTGGCACACCGTGTGGTTTTAGTCGTTTCGATTCCGATACACCGTCCCGCCGCAAACCCCGGTGGGGTGAAGGCCCGAGGGGATTTCCACACGTAAAAAAAAAGTGTCAGTATATTTGAGGGCACTGACTTCATGGGTACCGCTTAACGTGCTCTCCGAGGCATGGGCGTATGTTTTTTACTGCCAAACTTCCATATTCCAGGCTGGTGGTAATAAGAATTTCATAAATGAAAAACCATATACATTACTTTGGTCCGACTCGTACGCGGTAGTAGTATACGCTAACCGCCAGACCAACGAAACAGTTATATACTAAAAAGTATCAAATAAAACTGCAAACTAAAACAATAACCCAATTATAAATATGTGTATAAAGGTTAAATAAAGTCCACTGGACCAATAGCAACTAAAATTAGCTCCACCGCGGTACACTGCACCGCTAAATACACCACGCTTTTGTGTGCAAACAAATTGAGGTGTCAGCGAAACCTGCACTCCGGGGTGTAACAACATTTCAACTTTCAAATATGGAATGTAATTATTGTTTTGTTTTAATTGACTTCTGGCCGCTAGGAATTTTTATTGTTTAAATTGGTTTTGTTTCTTCTATAAATCTGATATATTCTGGCTACCCATGATGTGATGGATTAATGTTCCATCCTTTAGATCTCGTAAGAGCTGACTTATAGGGCAAAATTTAGGACTACCAGCGCACGTATTTCTCACAATCTATAATCTCGGGTCTACGAGTATAATGTAGAGCGTGAAAAGGCCAGCATAGCGTTCACGGTGAGTATGGTGACCACCACTTTTCACCGTGGGACACACACACACACACACATGTTATCGTGGATTTTTGTTTCTTTTTAAAAACAACTCTTCAATTTTCGCTTTTAACTCCTTCACTTGAATGTATGAAATGATCACAAAGACCAATCACACTCATGTGAGGATCGAGCTCGCCTAAGAATATGAATTCTTACTTCGGAAATTAAGAAACGGTTTTGTTTTATTATCAACTTTAAACTTACCAGTTTAAAGTTCAAAATAACACAAAGGAGCGTCAGAAATTCAGTTAGATTTGTTATATTTCCTCGGTATAGGTATAAATCGCAATATTTTGTAAGTCATAGAGCAATATTATTTTATTCCATACTTCAATACCACCATTTATTTATCGTTCAAGTTAATATAAAACATCGCCCCTTATTTTAACAATAATAAAAGCTTAATGAAACCCCGCTCGAGTGGTCACATATAATTCTAACACGAATACAAAGCCCGCTTGCTAGGGTAGACAGGAATAATAAAAATAAAATAAAAAATTGCGGGTAGACAAATACTAGTTGATTCAGCCATTGTTGTTGTCTATGAATTCGATTTTTGAATTAAATAGAATGATGAGTGCTTTTGCACGTGACAGTTTTTGATTGACAATAATGTTTTTTTTTTTGTTGTTTTTTTCGAAAGCGTGACACAGGGAACTAATGAATAAATTAGTAAGCCATGAATGATACTATGTATGATGTACTTTTTTTAGTTTGATCATTTTGATACAGTTCCTTTTGCTTTCTTTCGACTGATAACGCCATAATAATACCGCCATTCCTTAGTAAAACTGTCTTTTAATTGGATTTCATCAATTAAAAGACAAACTTAGTAAAGAAAGTGCATCAGTAACCTATAAAACAGTCTGTAAAGACAATTGGAATAGCGCGGTCAAGATCATCAACAGCTTTTGCTTGCCGCCCCGCAACGCCAGAGGCATCACAAGTGCGTTGCCTAAAGGTTGCAGTATGGCCCTCCGGTATGTTCCGGATGGCGTAAGAAAGCGGTTCCCGGACCCCTCCCGTCTCAGGCGCAGAGTGGCACACCGTGGTGGTTTAGTGGGTAGTCTGGCTGGTGTCAGCCAGCCAGGAGTCCCACACGAAGCGAACCCCCTTGTCCCCGCGGGGGGGAGCGAAGTGCGTAAAGGCATTCCACCACGTAAAAAAAAATGGCCCTCCGGTATCCTCACTCATTCGATGAAATTCAGCGCAAGCGCTATTTCATAAGGGGTTTCTGTGAGGCTGTGGTATCACGAAGTCCGAGTTGGCCCATTCGTGTCCACCGATGTAACATTGTACAAGCGTCTATTATTTTCAGTGTTCCTATTTGAATTTTACTTTGATTATGCATGAAATTGTCTTAAATTTTCGGATAATGCTTGAATCTTTACTGACTTTTATTTATTTATTTATTTAAAACTTTATGCACTTTTGTACAATGTCGGACTTAATGCCCAAGGCATTCTCTTCCAGTCAACCTTAGGGTGGTGTAGAAATCTTGTACGGTAGGTGGTGCACAGAGGTTTCCGTATGAAACTAACTACAAACAGCGCACAAAAGAATGAAAGAAATACTTAAACATATATAAACACATATAGGATACCTATGTAGATCCGTGGGAGAGCCACGCTTCGGCATGAATGGGCCGGCTCGACCGGAGCGATACCACGGCCTCACAGAAAACCGGTGTGAAACAGCGCTTACGCTGTGTTTCATCGAGTGAGTGAGGATACCGGAGGCCCATACCCCAATCCAACGCCCCCTATCCCCCTCACCATCCCCCTTCCCCCCAGGCCGCCATAGTGTGGGTCACCATGCTGCATTGTTCTTTTTCGCATTGAGGATGGCGACCACCACTCTTGGATTCTGCTCATGCTTGCTCAGGCAGCTAAAATATAAAAAAAAATGTCTTAAATATAAACACAAATATATACATATATAAATATACATACACACACAACTATATTAGTACACTAATAAAACTTGAATATATACCAATTATCGGTTAGTAGTTTCTGCCATTTCGTTAAGAAGGAACTCATGCACCTTCTTTTTAAATGTAAAACGGTTTGTGGACATCCTGATTTCGAGTGGGAGCGCATTCCAGAGCAGTACCGCTTGGACAAAGAACGAAGAGTTCACGAAGTCAGAGTTGTGACTTTTGTGTTATATGTTTTTTTTTTTATATTTTTTCAATTTTTAAAATCATTAAATTAAGAATATAAAATGTTTGTCATTGCAAAGTTATGTAGATCAGAAAAATTTACATCTGTCAAAAAGATCAAGCTACAAGGTTGCCTGGAAGAGATTGCTTTTGGCAATATGGACGCGCTTTGTATATTATATTATATGTTGATCATTTTATGTATTCAATTAATATTATATAAACGGTGTACAAATAAAGAGTTTTGTATATATCTATCTATCTATCTATCTACAATTACTACAGGGTATAATACGAGTTATATGTTATTTGAAACACTTACACACAAAAATAGCATTTTGGAAATGACTTTACTACAATGAGAGAGAAAATAATTTTAGAAAAGAATAGAATAACCAACAGAACTCTTATATTACGTAAATTCTAGAGATCCTTGACAAAGTATTTGATTTAATTCAGGATAGGTCATTCTACCAATAAATCTATTTTAAACCCTACCTCATTACAAAACATTACCGATATTGACGTAAAACATTCGAAAAATCAATAAATCTAACTTCACACTAGCCCTTTCAAATATGATCGTATCAAATTCAACCCTGTTGCATTTCAGTAAGGTGGAATTTTGTTACTTTCCCATATGTCCCCTAACAAACGAACTTGGCCACGAATAATCAGCGATAACAAATCGAATCGCTCCAAACCAACGGTGCTAATGCGGGACTTCGTTGACCTATATCTGATAGTAGCCGACTCGCATAACTTCATCTCATCAGTACCCTAACAGATTTTATTAAACATCTCTATTTAGTAAACAGGTTCTGTTGCCTACTGTGCTACCAGGGTTTACCGTGGGAGAGCCACCCTTCGGTATGAATGGGTCGGCTCGACCGGGGTGATACCACGGCCTCACAGAAAACCGGTGTGAACCAGCGCTGTGTTTCACCAAAAGAGACTGACGATACCGGGCACCCATACACCAACCCCACCCCCTACTTTTTATAGGATTTTTTTAGGAATATTAGATAAAGACTAGTTGACCCACGCAATTTCGTCTGCATATTTTTTCAGTTATGCTCGGCTTCTACTAATTAAGCGTGATGTTAACAATCCCAAGGCGTCGTCGTCCTTCTTAAAAGGCCGGCAACGCACTTGTGACGCCTCTGGTGTTGCGGGTGTCCTTGGGCGGCGGTAATCGCTTATCATTAGGCTACATCTGCTCGTTTGCCCCTTGTACCATAAAAAAAGACTGGTAGATATTCAGTTTGTTGCAAGTTCTCTTTGCAATGATGTTGTCCTGTGAATTTTGCCCCCTTAATCGCCTTTTACGACACCCACAGGTGAACAATTGGGGTCAAACTATTTATTCTCTATGATTCTCTTAAGAGGAATAAGCTTTCCCCGTTTTTGGCAAAAGTTGCTTTGACACTCCGCTCCTAGCGGGGGTAGCGTGATGTAATACAGCATGTAGACTTCCTCAATAACTGGGTTATCTAACAATAAAGCAATTTCTCAATTCGAAGCAGTAGTTCCTGATATTAGCGCTTTCAACCAAAAAATATTTGCATTTGTAATATTAACATACATTAGGAGATATTCTAGAAATAGAATTACTTTTTGCCACCTACCTGTAAAATAAAATATAGCCCCCGCTATTCCCAGAATTATATCGTCTTCGTTTATTAATTCTCTCTCACATAGAATAGTTAACAAAAATCAGTTCACAAATTCAGTGCCATTTGATCGAGTAGGTGAATCTGTGTGAGACACTAGTATCTGCACTAGGAGAACCTGTGTGGCAGAGATTATATGACCTTATATGACCTTCAAAACTTTTAAACAAAACCAAAATATCCACCGAAAAGGTCGGCAACACTTTTAGAACTTTAACGTAGCCATGCACGGTAGGTATACACACAAAATCGGAATCCATACAACCTTGCCTCGAAGATAAATAATATAAATAAATATTTCGGACATCTAACACACAACGCCATCTAGGCCCAAGCTAAGCAGAGCTTGTGTTATAAGTACTAGACAACTGTCTAAAATACACATTTATATTTTTTATAAATACATACGTAAACACCCAAACTCCGAAACGAATAACTGCAGAACATACAAACATTTGGTCCGATCCGGGAATCGAACCCGAGACCTCAAGCACAGCAGTTGCATATGCTACCACTGTGCCACAGAGGCAGTAGACGTAAAGTATCTACCCGGAGGTGTCGGATAATCGTCCCATCGGATTATGAGAGTGAGGGAACAAAGAGTTTACTTGTATTAGCGCACACACTTGTGCCCTCCGTTGAGGCTGTCCGCTGCTGCCATTTACAATTTAATAACCATAGACAGGGAAAATTTTAATTTTAAATAGGCTACACCTCAGGTCTCCTTCAGTCAGTCCTTAGTTTGTGTTAAAAGACCGAACGAGCTGGATGACCTGGATCACCGAGCTTTGCTAGATATATTTTCTATGGTCAATTGTCTAAAAAGAAATCCTAGCTACAGCGATTTATCCCCCCGAAACCCCTTGCCTTCAAAATTTCATGAAAACCGTTTGAGTCGTTTTTGAGTATCAAATGATATAAAAATGTATACAGGAATTGATAAATAGATAGTTATTTAACTCAGTTGCGCCAATCCAAAACCCGGCCAATCACAAGACACCCTTAACAAAATTGTGTTCAAAACAAATCGTTTGACAATTAGATTTCTCACATATCGGTGTATGGACCGATTGGCAGCGTCAGCATTCGATTATAACGCCTCACTCGCCCTAGGGAGGGAAGGGGATGAAAAATTCTACACTAATCAACTTGTTAGTCGGGGTTCGAAAAATTTACCGTTTAGAACTCCATATTTGATACATTTGCCATCAAATAAATAAATAATGATGATGATGTAGGTTGGAGATACTGTTATCTTTTCCACGTATTTTTAATGTGATTTGATTTATTTGATAATTTATATGGCAGAACCACTTTGCCGACCAACAAAATATAAGTTATATGGCAGAACAACTTTGCCGACGGGCAATATATAAGTTATATGGCAGAACAACTTTGCCGACGGGCAATATATCTTTGAATGCAAGGCTAACCTAGTGGTTTAAGACGTCGCCACACAGTTTTCTGCTGCGCCAAAAGCTGTAGGGTCAAATCCCACATGGGACAACACTTTGTTTAATCCACAAATTGTTGTTCCGAGTCTGGATGTTCTTTTTGTCCGTTTCTTGCATGCTTGTAAAGTCCCCATGACACAGGATTTATATTCTTGATGCGGTAGTTGTCTTTTTAAAAAAGAAAGAAATATACTGAGAGTAGGAGGCCTACTATATACAGTATATATAAGTTCTTTTTTTTCTGGGTTGTAGGCATTCTTTCCAAGGAAATTATATGTCTCGCAGTAAACTATCAAAGGCTGTTGTTGTTGAGGATAAATTTCCTATATACCTAATATAGAAAAAATAATCTGATCTAGAATTGTTCTGAAAAACAAATTGAAAACGGGAGAGCCACGCTTCAGCATTAATTGGCCGACTCGACCGAAGTGATCCACGGCCATACAGAAAACCGATGTAAAACAATGTCTGCCTCATGCCCCCAAGGCTGGTGGTAACACACTTGTGATGCTTCTGATGTTACGGGTGTCCATGGGCGGTTTTATCGCTCACCATCAGGCGAAACGTCTCCTCCTTTGCCCCCTGTTTCATAAAAGAAGAGGTGAAGCGTCTATGTCCTTCCTCTAGAATCAAAGTATCTCCATTTTAAATTTCATCTGTATCGGTTTAGCGGTATAACTTTTGAAAAGTAACAGACAAACCGACAAACAGCAGTTACTTCCTAATTTATAATAATAGCGTCGTGAACCCACGACCTTGCGTGGTCAGAGTCACTAACTGCTATACTATCTCTTAAAAGCTACCGTTTTAAATACCTTCTCCAAAATATTATAACCACTCTCAAGTTATATATAGAACCCAAGCTAAAATTATAAATGTTAAACCAACCCAAGTCCTTAATCAGGTAATTATACGCCAAAAATGCCTTACACCATTTAGGAATAAAGCTGATACACCGCTGGACCGATATGTACCGAATAGCTAAGAACCACTGCAAGGAAACTGGCTTTTGCATGAAAAATACCGCATCGAAATCGGTCCATTCATGTGAGAGCTACGGTGCCACAGACAGATACACTTTGAAACATACAGATATCGACGTTAAACTTATAAATAGCACTCTTTTTGTGTCGAGGGTTAAAAAAAACAATAAATACCACGATATTGAGGTTCTAATTAACACTGTTCTTCATTCAGGCCGTGTATCTCATTTGCGATCCGGGTCGAATCGACCGACCGCGACGGGAATACAGACTAGTATAGGGTAGGAGCTCGCGATTATTGGCAAGATATTTTTTTTAAATTATTTTCGCAACTAGCTAAGATATTTTGAATCGGATATTTTTCTTTATGTTATTGGTTTTAATATTAAACTGAAACATTTGTTTTTATTCTGAAATGAAACCCTAAGTTACACCTCATAATACCAGCTACCTGCCACTAAAAGTTCCGCCAAAATTGGTATAGCAATTCCACGGATTAGCCGGAAAGCCGAAAGTACAATTACAAGCAGAGACTTAATTTTTCACTTAATTAGTGTATTTGATTTATGACAAATGATCTAAATGCTATTATTTCCTATTTATTTTGCTTCACCCTACGATTGACTCCTAGAGAATGCTTTAGGTATCCTTTCCGCAAATGAACCTATAGTGCATAAAATAACCCAGCTTTTGCCCGTGGCTCTTCCCGCGTGTATGCCGGTTATTGCGGCAAAAAGTAACCTACGTCCGTCCTCAATAATCAAAGTATCTGCACGCCAAATTTCATTCAAATGGGTGTCGCGGTTTAGCAGTGAAGATCTAACATACGGACAGACATAGGTACTTTCCATTTTATAATATTAATATGGACAAATAAATAAATTAAGAGCTAACGTAACCCCTTTAATCAAGTATATCGCGAGGAAGCCGCTGTACAGCAAAAATGACTGCTAGGTTGTCCAAGTGGTTTAAGAAGTCGCCACGCCGCTTTCTACTACACCTAGTGTCGTGGGTTCTAATCCCAGATGAGATGACACTTTGCGTGTTTGTTCTGAACCTGGATGACCTTGTATGTTCGAAACATTCCCCGCTACCCGCGATGTATATTCGTAATGCACGAGTTGTTTTAACAAAGATAAGAAAACATCACTTAATTAAAAAAAAAAGTCGATATATTTCCCTCTGCTGTCTCCAGAACTATAGGAAATAACTTAAGGTGGGGTTCCGATATTTTAATTTATAACTAATCGAGCCAGCTGGGTTATTTTGCGATGTTTACGCCTTTTGAACGAGATTGGCGGGGTCCGCACTCGAGTGTGCTTGTCTAACTACCTATTAAAGATATTGGGTGTTTGGACGGGGTTGCTTTTAGAAAATCAATTTTCACCTCGTTGAAGACGATACAAATTGTTTTTTTTTCATTCATTTGAATAGTATCGAGGCACTGATTTACGTGTTTATAACTTCAGTTCGTTTCTGTACTAGATTTCGTTTGTGATTGGAATTTTGATCTTTAATTTTTAGCAGTATAAAAGTGCATAATAATTTTTTTTTTCGAAATTGTCTATGTTATGGCAATGACGGAGAATGTTTTTTTTCTGTTATTAATAAAATAATTGTCGCTTTAACTCTTCTAACGTTAATTTCTTTCTTTCTTTCTGAAAGGATAATGCCCGCATTAGGAATATATCCTGTATCGCGGAGGACGTCATAAACAGGCATGACAGGGACTCAAAGAACACCCAGACTCAGAACACACAAGACTTTTTACCGTGGGAGAGCCACGCTTCGGCATGAATGGGCCGGCTAGACCGGAGTGATACCACGGCCTCACAGAAAACCGGTGTGAAACAGCGCTTACGCTGTGTTTCATCGAGTGAGTGAGGATACCGGAGGCCCATACCCCAATCCAACGCCCCCTATCCCCCTCACCATCCCCCTTCCCCCCAGGCCGCCATAGTGTGGGTCACCATGCTGCATTGTTCTTTTTCGCATTGAGGATGGTGACCACCACTCTTGGATTCTGCTCATGCTTTCCATCAGGCAGGGCAGAGTCATTTTGGCAGCTTAAATATACAAAAAAAAAAGAACAATTTGTGTATCACACAAGTTGTCTCAGGGAAGGGTTTGAACCTACGACAATCATCACAGTAGACAACGGCAAGGCGACTGCTTAAACCACTATGCCACCTGAGCAATTTGAAATACCTTTCATATACCCATTGACCTGAAATCCATTATTTACCACCTTAATTCTAAAATACCTTTAATTACCTCAGAAAATCCGTCCAATATCGAACGAACTAATAACTTAGTTATAATACGAGGCCCAGTGAGATAATTTCAAATCATAATTTGAAACTCCAACAATAGAACTACCTGTATTGAACTATTTCCCGATCCGATTGGGTAATGGCGGCAGGAAATGGCTTCGCGTTGGCGTCACGACGCTTCCGGTACTGCCTGCTTACCCCGCCATCTGAGGGCTTATTATATTGAAGTACATGAATCGAGTTAGGACAGGAGTAGAATGAAAGTCAAGGATATATTTAAAAAAAAAATCTACTATTTGTACCTGTGTATTATGCTCTGTATTGCTTTTATGAAAACTGGGGGGCCAGAAAACCGGTGTAAAACTACGCTTGCGCAGAGTTTCGCCGAGTGATTGAAGATACCGGAGGCTCAAACCCCAACTGCTCCCGCCGTTTTCCACCCCATACTCCTAAGTCCGGCAACATACTTGTGACACCTCTGCTGTTAAGGGGGTCCATAGCCATCCAGAGGGCGCGTTTGCCTCTTATTCCATAAAAAAATTTACAGGTTGTTTTACTGGACTAATCCCTCCCACACACATACTACTGTAACTTCTGTACACCAGGATCAACAGCAGTGACCCACGAACACACCGAGTTATGACACTGTTCTTCTTGTCTGTCTTGGAACCCGCAACGACATTAATCAGAACAAAATCAGAGGAGATGTTACTATAACTGACTAGCTTTTGCTCGTGGCTTTGCCTTCGTTATATCGTGTAATGCAGTAAAACATTGAGTGATTTAAGAGAAATATTAATTCGTGTAGTACACGCATTCCTTTATATGTATGACCCTGTCATAGTGACTACTCTGCCAGATGGAAAACGTAAGCAGAATCCAAGAGTGGTGGTCACCAAACTCATTACAAATGCAGACAAGGCAACAATGCAGTATGGTGACCCCACACCATGGCGGCCTAGTGATGCTTCCGCATCATTGGGCATCCGGCCTCGCACTCACTAACGAAACAAGACGCTGTAATTTCACGTTGATCTTCTGTGCGAGGGTAGTACCGCCCCGGTCGAGACGGCTCAACCGTGCTGAAATCAGCGTGGCTCTACTACCTTGAAAAACCTTAAAAAAAATACCTCAATAGAGGAAATCCGAAAATTTTCAAAGATTTTCATGCGTAAACGGGCTGGATCGCTAGTAAAATATAAAAACACATGAATAGGCATTTAAAACTTACCTTCTTATTCCTTCAAGAATATAACCGTACATGTGTGTACATATACACGTATATCTAATAACTATGTTTTTTTTGTTTCAGGTAAGCAAACTTAACACTATCCAAAGGCTGAACAGAAGAAGAAGGTGTAGAGTAATTGTACAACTCCATTAGTCTTCTTATCTCGTTATAAGACTTAATTTTGAGTAAATTTTTTCTTTAATCATAAGTTAAGAATATGGAGTGTTGACCCTTATTCATTCCAACGCTTGGATGTTGTAAATCTCTTCTTAAAAGGTTTTCTTCTACGGGTTGGTATCAGGTTTGTGTCAAGTGGTCATTTTCTTTCAGTAATGTGTTTCTGCGTAGTTTTGCTCCCTTAGTCGGCTATGTAACACCCGTGATGTAAATAGGTGTGGTAACACTCTGTTCTTTATCCGTCGCCACACGGCGGTGTACTACAGTATATTAGATCATAATGCCAGTGTTTCGTTCCATGAAAAAAATATTTAACGTTACAAATTTCACGGTTATGTAAAAGAGTTCATAGAGCAACACGGACGACCAAAAGGAGGGGAGTAGCTTCTTCTTCCGATACAAACAGTGTGTTCTTTGTTGCGAGGGTAAATCTTAATATATACACATGTTAGATTCGCCTATAATATTTATTTTTATGTAATAGGGGCAACGAGCAAATGTATCATCTGATGGTAATCGATTACCGCCGCCCATGGACACCAGAGGCGACACAAGTGCATTGCTCGCTTCCGGGGAATGGGAGGAGGATGGGGAAAGGGGTTGATGATTGATGAAAAACAACGCAAGCGATATTTCACACCGGTTTTCTGTGAGACCGTGGTTTCACTCCGCTCGAGCTGGCCAATCATGCCGTAGCATGGCTCTCCCACAAAAACAATCGCCTATCACTTCGATAATTAATATAATAATTAATTTTATCAAAACATTCAGAATTTCACTCATACATAATTACATTCTATGAAAAAATGGTGTAATGTGTGGGCCCATTTGTGCTTATACTTTGACGAGGACAACGCTTTCGTAAGGCCACTCCTTCCCGTATGTCTCTATGAAGAGAGTTACGCTGGAAATAAAATTACTTTGTAAAACAATATTAGGTTGTTAGAGCTTATAGAATACCAGTTATACCCAACATTAGTTATCTATTCAATACGGGTATGCTTAGTTAATTTGTTTTCTTCTGAGCACCGATCGATAGGGCTTCGCGCGTGAGCACCGGTGCCATTATCACATACGGCACGTTATGTTTTTCCATCTCGACATAATATTTTTGCTTTTCCTGCATTCTTTTTTTATGACTTTTTAAGAGGGAGTACGTTTGAGTAAAGTTTGAAGGTCGTAATGGTCCGGGAATACTGCAGGTGACAGTTCATTCGCCAGTTTTGCATTCGCAGTAAGAATTGTGATCACCACTACTGGATTCTGCTCATGCTTTCTATTAGGGAGACTGGAATCATTTTGGCAGGTTCTTAAAAAAGTCTAGACTTAATTAAGCCTAGCGTGGTTTTGGAATCTGATGAATCAAGTACTGTTTTAACGTAAATGAATTTCTGTATAAATGTTTTCGCAATTGTGTTATTATGTCTTGTAAAAAAATGACTGATCAGAAACCAGCATCGTTCAAAAATTCAGTGTTTCGCGTCATTAACCCTGTTTTTGGAAAAATATCAGGGCTTTCTATCGTCTTTGGAATTCAAACCTCAAGTACAACAGAGGAACTCTGTGTTCTCTTTTTTCTTGACAGCTGTTGATCTTCAAATGACATTGTATATGAATTTCAGACAATAACCATCTCAATTTAGTGCCCTCTAAAAAACCCTTCAGATATACAGACACGCGTTATGTTGTCTATAGATACAGACACACATGATTCAGCCAAGTAAATATCGTTCCATTTTTCTCGTGACGTTGTGACAGTGCGAACCCACAGCTAGCGTGGCTACGTGCCCTTAACCCTAACGCTTGTAATTCACAGCGCCGCACAATTGCGTTACCGAACACTGTTTCATGTGCGGGACCCTAGCTCTCGCACAAAGGGTTCTTTACACGAAAATATATTTTTCTTTGTCAGTGATGTGCAGGAATCTGAGGAACTCCATAACTAATGATTTATTTATACTATTACTTAAATATATAATAGTCCTACTGACTTTATTTGTTACAAAGACAACTCCCGCTTAAGGAATATACAAACACACATGAAACATACACAAAGAACAATAATAACAACCAAAAAAAAACAATTTATTTATCACACATAATGTTGTTCCATGTGGGGTTTGAACCCGCAAATCTCAGTGTGATAGAGAGCGACTTGGTGACGGCTTATACCACCAAGCCAACCAGTCAAATGCGCCTACATCGTATTGTAATAATCGTTGGCACCCACTGTGATCCCGGTTCTCTAAAGCGGGGTGTGGAAAATAATCTCTGAAGGCCGCTATATTGTGGGATGCTGACCACCACTCTTGGATTCTATTTATACTTTCCATCAGGCAGAGTAGAGTAGTATCTTGAATAATATCGGAGTATGTGACGAGAAATGTGTTAGGAATGGGAGTTGATTTCTGGTACAGGAAAAGAGAAAGACTAAAGAGATTGTATTGGTGAGGATATGGGTGGTAGGAAGGAACTGTTTATTCCCGTAAACATAAAAAAATGACGAGGGGACAACTCCACCACATATTAAAAAAAAAATGATATTTCGAACGTCTAACATACAACGCCATCTAGTCCCAAACTAAGCAGAGCTTGTACTATGAGTACTAGACTACTGATATGAATACATATATATATTTTTTTGTAAACAGTCAGACTCCGAAACAAAAATTTGCAGTTCGTACATTTGGTTCGACCCGGGAATCAAATCCGAGGCCTCAAGCACAGCAGTTGCATACGTTACCACTGCGCCACAGAGGCAGTCCAGGAAACTACCTACTACCCAGTATATATTTGTAATGCGGAAATTGTGTTTTTTAAAAGATAAAGAGGCTACTAAATAACATACCGATTATTGCCTAACCCTAGAGTTAGTAATTATAAAACAAAACAACAACCCATAATGTCCCACTGCTGGGCTCGGGTCTCCTCTCAGGAGAGGGTTAAGGCCATACGTCCCCACGCTGGCCAAGTGCGGGTTGGGGACTGGCAAGAATACGTTGTGGCTGCGTACATCTTGCCGTTGGATGTTTTTAAGCCGCCCGAAGGCCTCCAACTAAGCTTCACGACTGTGTTATCGTATGATAAGAACCGGGACCGACTGCTTAACGTGACCTCCGAATCACGGAGACGCTCATGGTAACATGCCACCAGCGGTCACCCATCCAGGTACTGACCGCGCCATCGTTGCTTACCCTCGATGATTGTTTCTAATCACCGAGTGCAACTGGGCTATGAGCGCCTCTTGTTAGTAATTATATTTTTTATCAATTGTATAACCTCCAAATCAGTATTTCACAATATGAAGAACAATAAACATGTGGAACAAAAAACCTCAACATTTATCCAGTACGGAACCCTTACCCTTAGTCTTAGGGTGTGTGTAAAAACAGCAGGATATTCCCGACATCGATTCTATACGTCTCAGTAAGTCCGTGGGCTGTTGAGCGTGTGCCGTGAAAAATCGAGATCGAGACACTGGCGTGGGGATGTCTTTAGGGTGTCCCTATATTCACGATCACATAGAATAGTCCTGATGGATCGAACCTTACGGGAAATAACACTATATTAAATAAACTTATCGATATAACTGCTGTTCAAAATTCAACCGTGTTTTATTATAATTTCATTTTTTTTAATACCTCGTGGATATGGATTAAGCGATTGTAATCTGATCGTAAGCGATTACCGCCGCCCATGGACCCCAGAACCAGACAATATGATAACACCAGAGGCGTCACAAGCGCGATGTTGACCTTGGGGAATAGGTAGGGGAGTGAGGGGAAGGGTTGGATTATGGGCCTCAGCTATACTCACTCACTCGGTAATACACAGCGCAGGCGCCGTTGCACACAGGTTTTCTGTGAGGCCGTGGTATTACTCTAGTCGACCCGGAACACGTAATATCACCGCCGCTGTTTATCTCTTAGGTGTCGCATGGGCTGACTAAGGGAGCACCACTCAGGACATCAGAGAAAGAAAATCTTGAAATGAACTTTACACCACACGTATGGCCACTGCGGGTCAAAATCTCCTTTCTGAAGACAGGACCATGTCCAGCAGTAAACCGTTAAAGGCTGGTGATGGTGATGAGTGATGAAGAAGTTTAATTTAAAGTAAATTTCATCTAACTGTATTCGATATATCTAATTTAACTAAGTTTAGACGCCGGATCGTCCACAAATTACGAATATCTCTTCAATTTTTCTGTCACCTGTATATTGTAAACATGATGTAATTTGTTAAAATAAAATTAACATCATTATTACTATTATTTATGTCTTCAATAAATCAAAATTCCATTTTCCATATTTTTATATATAATATGGTTACCTTACTTCTGATAAAGTAGTGTGTTTGAGCATTGCTTTTTGTTTCGCAGTCGAGAAACGACGGGGGTCCGCAATATACACATATACATACATATATACATAAATATCTGTTATGTTTTTCATAACACAACTTTTTGTTATGGTGTTGTGTAATTTTACAAGAAATTGTGTTTTATATACCTACCTATCTGTATCTAATACCTTTAAACGAGAAATTCTTGTATATATATATACATATAATCATTTATTTGTTGAATATTTACCAAAAATCCTATCAAAGCTCTGTCATTCATGTACTATAACTAAAATAACTAAGATTAAACTACCAATATAAGTACAGCTTACCCCATTCCAAATAACAAGGACAATGATACTTAAGAAAACGGAATTTTTCCGAAACATGTTTGTGTTACCTCAATGTCATTAGGTCGAGTACACACGGTCCGGGTTTAGCATCGCCATGGGAGCGATAGTATGCCCTACGCCTGCGAATGACGTCACCATATACAAACATGTGCACACTCGCGACGATATACTCTAGGGGATGTGCAGAGGTGTGTTAAAAGTGTTTTGTAATTATAATTTTGATACAACTTAACTATGACTTTGATAAGTGTATGATATATATATAGAAGACTAGTTTATGCCCGCTGCTCCGCTCGCGTATATGTCGGTTATCGCGGCAAATAGTAGCCAATGTGTTATTCTGATGTATAAGCTGTATTACTGTAAAGTTTCATCCAAATCTGTTGAGTAGTTTTTACGTGAAAGAGTAACAAACATCCATCCATACTTACAAACTTTCGCGTTTATAATATTAGTAGGATAATCATTTCAAAAACTATAGATATTTTTTATTATCTTTTAACTTAGCAGGATACTGGTTAGATTATACTTTTAATTCTGTACCTACATACTGTAATATATATATATATCGTGTTTATATATCAGATAGTTATTAGACTTGTGGAACTATTATATTTTTCATAGTTTTCGTAGTTTGTGACTTATTCGCGATAAAATTTCTATAAATGTTGCTAATTTTTGTAAGTAAATCTATGACAGATGTTTTTAAGGGTTGTTCAATCTCATTCCATTCTTGTATCATCCCAAATGCTTATTCCGTACTCATCCCACCTTTAAAATTATATTTTTGTTCTCAAATCGTTCCAATTTCTGTTCTTAACTCATCCCACCTCAAAAGTACTAAAAAGTAGGGATTGCAAAATCATGTATACAACCAATTTTGACTTTTGACTGCCTCGATGGCGCAGTGATAGCTTACGCGACTGCTGTCTATGAGGTATCGAGTTCGGACCAAATGTTTGTATGATCTAGAAATATTTGTTTCGGAGTTTGGGTGTTTTCTTTGTATAAATATGTATGTATTTAAAAAATGTATTTATGTATTCATATCGGTTGTCTAATACCCATAACACAAGCTCTGCTTCGTTTGGGACCAGACGGCGTTGTGTGTAAGATGTTAAAAATATTTATTTATTATTAATTCTATAATTTAATAATGGCACAAAAAATGTAACACTTCATCGATGCGTATTTTGATATATGCTTTACCTTAATACTGTTAAAATAATTTCTATGTAGTACACACGTTCAAGAGTTCGCCAATACTGATAACAATAACTAAAAACAAATAATAAATATAAATTTATTGTGTATTCAATTTACGAGATTTGGGTGTTTTTCAAATTAATGATCTGCTTGATCGAAGTAAGACCTGTATTGCAGGCAATTAGTACATGAAAGAGGTAGAATGGTCCCAGAGCGAGAGAGAGGTAGATCCCTTAGTCAGTAAAGCCCTTGACGACAATACGTCGGACTTACAGATAAAAGGAAACAAACTATAGACGGATTTTGTTTTTAGGTCCGATAACATGGATTGAATAAATTTATTTTTAAAGACAATACCTGCAGTAAGTTCTTCCATATTCGATGACGCAGGGAATTATATAAACATATATGAAATGGACGCAAAGAATACCCAAACACAGAGCAACAATTTATGGATCACACAAAGTGATTCGAACCCACAACACTCAGCGCAGTAGGAAACCATTACACAACACGTGCAATCAATATCAATTCATTTGAATCCCATATTTTAGTAAACAAAAGCCGGTCAAGTGCGAAACGGACTCGCATACGAAATGTTCCGTACCATAATCTATAAAAACGGCAAAAAAATTATGTCTGTTGTACGGGAGCCCTCTTAAATACTTTTTTTTTATTTTGTTTTTTAGAATGTGTTGTCATAGCGGTAATATATATACATCATCTGTCAAAATTTGAACTGTCAAACTCGCCTATACAACTTGAGGACAGACGGACAGACGGCGGAGTCTTAGTGCGGAACCCAAAAAACCGTTCCGAAAAGTTTCCACTCCCGTTTTAGTTTCGCAATACCGCACAACAAACAACTACGTATATTTCTGTGTTCTTTTAATCTCCATATTCGAAGCTGGAGGAAATCCAAATAAAAACATGACATTAGTAGGTCGTGTACCTGCTGACTGCATATGTCAGGCGTTTTATTGCCCTGCCCGGCTGGAATCTAGATGGGTGCAATACCCCTACTATGGTTCTAACTATTGTGGGCTTCGCTGAGACCGCGGTGGTAACCGTTAGAGCGTCGGGCTTGAGCTATTGGGAATTGAATATTCTGTGTGATATTAAGTCCCTGGATGATCGAACTTTGCTCGGTTTTTTTTTATGTTATAGGGTGCAAACGAGCAGACGTATCGCCTGATGGTAAACGATTACCGCCGCCCATGGACACCCGCAACACCAGGGGCGTCACAAGTGCGTTGTCGCCTTTGGGGGATGGGAAAGCGGATTAGGGGAAGAGTTGGATTATGGGCCTCCGGTATCCTCACTCACTTAGTGAAACACAGCGCAGGCGTTGTTTAACACCGGTTTTCTGTGAGGCTGTGGTATCACTCCGGTCGAGCAGTGTCCAGTCCCATGCATGCCGAAGCGTGACTCTCCCATGGAGTAATTTGTTATTATTTGTTAATTAAAATAAAAATCCCAAATATATCAATTTATCTACCCCGAAAACGCATACATACTAAATTTCATTGAAATAGTTGTTCCGAGATTCAGATCATAAATATAAATGTATACAAGAATTGTTCGTTCAAAAGTTTTATATAATATAATAGTTGCTTTAATTCAAAAATCTATACAAATTTTATAAATGTGATAGTTTGGGAGGATGTTTGTTACTCTTTCACGCAAAAACTACTGAACGTATTTGGTTGAAACTTTACAGTAATATAGCTGATGCATTAGAATAACACATAGGCTATTTGCCGCGATAACCGACATATACGTGGGCGGAGCTGCGGGCATAAACTAGTATGTTCATAGTTTGTAGTTATCGTATGTCAAAGTTAACTACAGTCCCTACCTTTATAGGAAACTATACAAATGGTTGTGGTACAAGAGAAAAATATGTATGTACGATCGAGCGCCCCCTGTAAACCAACATGCATGCGATAGCCTAGGGATTTCTATGTTATTTATTTATTTATTTGAATATCGAAGAGGATTGCAAGTTGTAGTTTTGCCTGACGTTTCATAACATAACGTCTATATCCCAACGGGTCATATATCTATATATTTTACTTAGAAATTCACGTTTATGTGTTTTTGTTCGCGATAAATGTATTTTTTTCGTCTATACATATAAATTTAAGTATTCTGACCGAGTGATACATTAATACAGAGTCTAAACCAATAGGGAGACTAATTTGAAGTTTTGGCAGCCGATCCTTTTCTGTTTATTAAACAGTGTGGTGACGGACTAATAATACCAAGTCTCACCATCTTTATATATCCCATGGGTGTCGTAAGAGCTCAAACAAACAAAGAGAAGAGACGCTTGATACTAACCTTTTTTACTGCTGTGGCGACTTCCATATACAAAGCAACAACAGAAACACACTACAGCGCCATCTACCGAAGATACGTCGAACTATGCAGTAACGAAGGAAACTAAGAAACTACCAATCATGCATCGCGCAATAAATTTCTCTTGCCGATTAGCATATATACAACTTCCTAACATCAACCGTTGAGCAGTGGCCCGCCAGGCTTGATCACCTCGCCTGGTCGGTGGATCCTCCCTTTGTGTTGGAGGGACATGTGAGCCGTTTCTCGATAACGTGTGGAAACCCCGACGTGATTTGAACACGTGACCTTCTGATTACAGTTCCGTTCCTCCACAACGTGTGGAAGACCCCACGGGCCTTCAACCTACCGGGGGGTTTACGGCGGGGTGTTATGTCGGAATCGGACCGACTTAAACCACACGGTATGCCACTCTGCGCCTGAGACGGAAGGGATCCGGGAACGGCTCTTATTAACATATCCGGACCCTTCTGAACGCCTGCCTGCTTTGAAGCGGGCACCGTCTGCTGTTAACACTTGAAGCAAACTGTATACCAACCCTAGCTAGCGTGGTTTAGTGGAACAAAACCATTCTAAAGAGAGGCCTATGAACAACAGTGGACTGGTAAAACTGTTGACGATTGACGAGCTATATAGCAGGTCTCATGAAGATTATTACCGCTGACCTGAGTGCCATAGAGAGGAGACCTTAATTTAAAGTTTTAATTTTTATTTTGTAAGCATTAACTAAGAAAGGATTTCTTTAAATTTACCTCCGCATCATTATAAGGCGTACAGTAGTTTACTCTGAATATATAATAAACATTAATAAATATTTCGGACATCTAATACACGCCATCTAGTCCCAAGCTAAACAGAGCTTGTGTTATGGGTACTAGACAACTAATATAAATATAGATATATACTTTTCTTTGTAAATAAATACACAGCATACATAGAAAACACCTAAACTTCGAAACAAACATTTGATCCGACCCGATAATCGAACCCGAGACCACAAGAACAGCAGTCGCATACGCTACAGCTGCGCCATCGAGGCATGCCTCTCCTAAGCAAGGAGGTTTTGGCCTATTGTACCATACTGCCTAGTTTGCTTTATCCAGTTCTTACGCCATCCTTGATATGGATAGGAGGAGTGGCATCCCGTATTCTTAATCCAGTTTGTGCGGAAATCTCCTCGGATGCCACGAACTGGTGGCCATGTTGGACTCGAACCGACTTAAAACCGCACACTCAAGTACTAGAAGTCGGGGAACCAGATGTACCCTCGAAGGGAAATCCTAAGTCAGCCGTATCTTAATACCTCCCCACACGAATAATTTAAAAAGCCAAGCCGGAATTGGTCTCGCGCACCGAGGGTTACGTACAAACTTGTAGGTATACTATACGATGTAAGTAAAACTTAGCTTTTCGTGAGTTTTCCTTTCTCTGTGCTATAAGACGCTGCTTCGTACCAAATATCAAGATTCTGAGTTCACGGGAAGTACCCTGCAGGTTTCGATTCCTTTGCGAGTGTCGAAAATTTGCAGCATAAACGGCTGTATGTTTTGATTGTGTTGGCTTCTAAGTTGGATATTTTCACAGCTCCAAAGGACAATAGACCTGAGTATTTGATATGAATTTCAGCTTGATATCTCTACGCTTTCCTGAAAAAAAGGTCTTGTTAAAGGTTCAGTTTTTTTTTTTCCTTTTGAGGTACGAAACTCTGAAAAAGCATCAGCTGGTTGGTTTGTGTCGAGTTTTCCTACTCTTTGCAGTGTCCTGCGCAGTTTGGGTCATTTAGTCGCCCCTTACAACACCCACGGGATGAAGAGGATTGGTGACATAAATATGAACGATATTATTAGTATTATATTCAGTCAACGCCTAAATAGCACGATTGGGGTATAAACAGAGTATCAATTAGGGGATTGTACGCTACAGTGATTAGACCGTCACTTAACATTCAGACGGCATCCCCTGATTGTGTACCGGTTGTGATTAGAATGTAATGGGACGGTGATATACATTTGAGAGTGTAATATATGTAGTTATATATAAACTGATATATTACCTGCCATGGTGGCGCAAACAACTACTGTATCTGAAGTCTCGGGTTCGATTTCCGGGTCAAACTAAATGTTTGTTCACTACAAATATTTGTTTCGGAGTTTTTTGGATGTTTTCTATGTATAATGTGTAAGATTTTACAAAAAAAAAGTATACAGGTTTTTCATCACTTGCTTAGTACCCATAACACAAGCTCTGCTTAACTAACTACTAAGATACTGCATTAAGATCCCGGATCCTTTAAGCGGGGCGTGAAAAAGCATGTAATCTTTTCACTTTCGCATTGAGGATGGTGACCACCACACTTGGATTCCATTCAAGCTTTCCATCCGGCACAGTAAAATCACGGTCAAGAAGCTAATACTTAAAAAAAAATACCTTGTTAATCAATATCTTATAAATTTAAAAATACTCAAGTGAAGACACGTCTCCACAACATCCTGTATAACACATCCCCATCTCAAGTTAAGCACACAGTCATATATTAGTTTGCATAAGTTTTACAGCTGCCCGTTCGAATCCCTTACCTCAGGGATCGTCCCTAATGGGGGCATTGTTTGCCCATGACGTCACAAAGCAAGGTATGGAATTTGACACCTGGTTGTCGATGATTAGAGGCCGTTGTGGCCTATTACTTGAAAGTGATCCTTTATACTAGCTTAAACTTGCGATTCTGCTTGACTGTTTGTTGGTTATGGCGGAAGAAAAGCCTATGTCCTTCAAAACCATCACGATTTGATTCAGCGTTAAAGTATACTTAGCGTGCTTACGTATACTCCAAGGATTCAGCGGTTTAGGAGTTAATAAATAATAATATTAAATATTTCAGACATCTAACACACAACGCCATCTAGTCCCAAACTAAGCAGAGCTTGTATTATGGATACTACAACTGATATGAATACATGAATACTTTTTATTGTGAGTACATACATATTATACATAGAAAACATCCAAACTCCGAAACAAATATTTGCAGATCATATAAACATTTAGTCCGACCCGGGATTCGAACCCGAGACCTCATGAACAGCAGTCGCATACGCTACTACTGCGCCATCGAGGCAGTCAAAAGTTAAGTACACATAATGAGAAAATAAATTTATAAACTTCAGAAACGCATTTGTGATACGTATCTTAAATATAAATAATACGAACTGTTAACAAAACAACCCACTTCACGAGCTGGACCAATTGAAATTGAAATGGGTCCACGCGGGAAACGCTATATTTAAAATAAAAAAAGAATCATCAAAATCGGTCAACTCGGTGGAAAGTTCTGAGGTAACAAACATAAAAACAGCCTAAAATAAAAAATAATCCCTACACAAGTTCTTAATCCAGTAATTATACGCCAAAAATGCCTTTTTCTTTTTTTATGCTATAGGAGGCAAACAAGCAGACGTATCGCCTGATGGTAAGCAATTACCGCCGCCCATGGACACCCGCAACACCAGAGGCGTCACAAGTGCGTTGCCGGCCTTTTAAGAAGGAGTACGCTCTTTTCTTGTTTACCTTACATCATTTTGGAAAAGAGCTGATACTCTATGATACTGCTGGACCGATATTTACCAAATATAGCTAAGAACGCAAGGAAAATGGCTTTCAAACGAAAAAAAAACGCATGGATGGTGCAGTTATTAAAGTCGGTTTTTTTCAATTTGTGTGACCTTTCTTTAGATGGTACTGACAAAAAATCAAACCCATGGCCTCTGGTTTGTTAGACATTTTTTCTTTTTTAACGTGTGGAAACCCCCTCGGGCCTTCACCCCACCGGGATTTGCGGCGGGGCGGTGTGTCGGAATCGAACCGACTAAAACCACACGGTGTGCCACTCCGCGCCTGAGACGGGAGGGGTCCGGGCACCGCTTTCTTACGCCATCCAGACCCCTCCCAGCGCCTGCCCGCACTGAAGCGGGCACCGTCTGCTGCTGGTTTGTTAGACAAGGTCATCCATTACACCAGAAGGACTATCAAAAATTTTACGTCACTAAGATGAAAATTCCAACGAATTCGTAATAAATAATCACACAGAACCACAAACAATTCTCTATACATAAAATATAAGAGATATTATCTACAATTTTGCAACGTCGGTCGCTCTGTCACCCAAGTGTAAACTAAGCAAGAATAAGTTGAAAACAGTGGGCAAGTTAAAAATGATAAGTTACACTGGAAACCTCTTAGAGACGGTAAGTTTATGCTTATGTTGAATGTTGTGTTGTTTGTTCATTGTTCACGGGTTGGACTGAAGTTGACAAGTTTAGACTTGTTTATAAGTAGTTATGTATTGTCAGGACTTTCTTTTATATATCTGCTGACGAGTTTGCGTGGAAACCATTCCAGAAGCCACTGGAATTTGCGTAGTATTTATGCAACATTTCATCCCCCCTGACAACCATTTTTTTAGATTAAAAAGGAGCCCTTGTTGCTTCTTAAGATTAGAGTATATGTGTACTAGTTTCCATTTAAATCGATTCAGTAGTTTTGGCGTGAAAGCGCTACAGATGGAGTAACTTTCGCATTTATAATATTAAGTAAAAATATTGCGAAAATTTTGTAATTTTGTTTGACTGCCTCGGTGCCGCAGTGGTAACATATGCGACTGCCGTGCTTAAAGTCTCGGGTTCAATTTCGGGTCCGATGAAATATTTGTGTGATCTATAAATATTTGTTTCGGAGTTTGGGTGTTTTCTTCTATAATATGTATGTATTTACAAAAGTATATATGTATTTATATCGGTTGTCTGGTACCCATAACACAAGCTCTGCTTAGTTTAGGACTAGACGGCGTTGTGTTAGATGTCTGAAATATATATTTATTTATGCTAACTTTTTCTGTGGGTGGTGACGGATTTAGAATACAGTGAAAAGACACCTCTATACGTTATGTAGGTGTCGTAAGAGCTCAAGGAAAACTGCGCAGGATTAATATCACTGCGAAGAGTAAGAGAAATTGAGACAAACCTTATATATACCAGCACCTCTGTTGCCGCCCAGTATAATTGGTCTAAGTCTCTTTTCTAGCGAAATCTTTTATTGACATTTCAACCTTTCCTAGATATTAAAAACCCTATGTCCTTAAAGTACGCCTGTGAACGTTTATAGAAAGTTTAATGAAGATCTTATTAATAATAATAACAAGTAGCGAATTATTAAAATAGAAAATCCCGACTTTTCTTCAATATCTACCATCTTTATTAAATTCATCGGAGAACTGAAAAGATGGAAAGTAAATCAATTTTTTTTTTTATTTTGATGTACCTTGTGTCAATCCCACATTCAAGACGAATCTATTGACACCACTCACAGAAACATACAACAAGCCGTTTAGGCTCTTTAGGCGTGCCAAAGAAATATACATACATGCATAGATACACTCGGAAAACACAACCCTTCTTCTTTCGCATTCGGGTAATTTAAGCGTAAAAACAGTAATTAACAAACTCACTATCTTACATAAATGTATCTACCAACTTATGTTCGCTGTAAAATGGTTTAGGCTATCATTTTCTAGGAGGAAATATCCTAAATAATGCCTTTTTTTTTACATGGTGGAATGCCTTTACGCACTTCGTCCCCCCCCCCCGCGGGTAAAGGGGGTTCGCTTTGTGTGGGACTCCTGACTGACTCGCCAGACTACCCACTAAACCACACGGTGTGCCACTCTGCGCCTGAGACAGGAGGGATCCGGGAACCGCTTTCTTACGCCATCCGGATCCTAAATAATGCCTACCAGAACCTACTTCGATGTCGAAGTTTTTTTTATGTGAAACTGCCAAAGTGACTGTACCCTGCCTGATGGAAAGCATGAGAAGAATCTAAAGTAGTGGTCACTACACTACTTGCGATTGCAGACAATGCACCGTGGGAGAGCCACGCTTCGGCATGCTCGGCTCGACCGGAGTGATACTACGGCCTCACAGAAAAACGGTGTGAAACAGCGCCTGCGCTGTGTTTCACCGAGGGAGTGAGGATACCGGAGGCCCATAATCCAAGCCTTCCCTTCATCCCCCTCCCCAACCCCCAAGGCCGGCAACGCATTTGTGACGCCACTGGTGTTACGGGTGCCCATGAGCGGCGATAATCGCTTAAGATCAGGCGATCCGTCTGCTCGTTTGCCCGAGAGTACATAAAAAACATAATAATCACAAAGTTACTATCAAAAGTGGAACTTAAGGTGATGTTCGATTAAATTTTAATATTCCATAAATAAATATTGTAAAGAATTTATCCACCGTACATGAATGTATGTTAGTGGGTATTCACCTTAAATAAATAGACGTCACCGGGAACATTTGTCTGCACAGATGAATGGCCCCGGTCTGAGCCCGGGAATGATGGTATACTAATGTTCGCGAATGTGACGGGAATACATATGCCCACTACACTAATATGTTTAGGGAAGTGCGGTTTAAGTTTCAAGAGGGTAGCGTTGTGTTTGTAAAAAGAGAAATACTAATTTTGTGCTTATAAAGACTGTGGAGAAACGGGTTTCATGTCCCTCCAACACAAAGGGAGGATCCTCCGGCCAGGCGAGGTGATCATGCCCGGCGGGCCACTGTCCAACAGTTGATGTTGGGAATTTGTATATATGTTAATCGGCGAGAGAATTTTTTTGCGCGATTCAGCATCGGTACTTTCTTAGTTTCCTTAGTTACTCCGTAGTTCGACGTATCTTCGGTAGATGGCGCTGTAGCGTTTTTCCGTTGTTGCATTGAATGTGGAAGTCGCCACAAAGAGTGATTACTAATATTATAAATTCGAAAGTATCTTCATCGACTACACGGTTGGCCTAGTGGTTTCAGTGGTCGTCACACCACTTCCTGCTGCGCCAATTGTTGTGGTTTCAAATCCTACATGGGACAACACTTTGTGTGATCTATAAATTGTTGTTCTATGTCTGGGTGTACTTTGTGTCCGTTTCATGAATGTTTTTAAAGATCCCCGTGACACAGGAATGTATATTCCTAATGCGGGAGTTGTCTTTTTAAACAATAAAAAAACTATTACGTTTTACTGATAAACCTCTGCACTGATTTAAATTAAATTTGGCATAAAGATACTTTGAATCTTGGGGCCTTCCTCAAGGACATATGCTACTCATTACCGCGTAACTGGCATATGAAACAATGTAGTGTTTCTATATATTTTATAGTCATCATTAACATCATCCTATCCTGTTTAGTTGCGTTGCAACAAGTTTTCTTCTTCATCACTGTTTAGTGATATCCTCTTTCATACATTTATTCATTTCATGGCGAAATAATTTTGGATATTTATTATCAAGACCGAAGCTATATATCAGATAGGCTGGGATACAATTCAAATACAACGTTTTAGTTTACAATAATTATAGTCTTAGCTTCGAAACACATATGAGGTTTTGTAGAGCGTCTTTTCATTATATATTACTTATTTATAGCCCCGATACCTTATCAATACACACCCAAAGTGTTCGTCTAAACCTTAGCTAGCATCTGCAAACATACTAAATTCGATAGGCAATTGGACAAAATCCCTAGCAGATAATAACAATAATAAACGCCTGAGCAAATATTCTTATCGCTACCTCTTATGCCTTGTGCTAGCATAACCGTAATAAGAAAGTCGAGTGGGTTGGAAGGGTGTAAGGAAACTGTCTCCAAGGAGAGGGGTACCTTGTGCATCTGATCGAATGTCGAGGGTTCCTTTATCGGTTCACTTGCCTCGCGATTGACGGAAAATGTTTTTGAGTTACCAGTTTTAGGTGAATTCTAGTCGTAATTTTTTGACTAGACTTGACTAGATTGCCTCTGGCTAGATTACAAGAAACAAGTAAAGAAAACCCGGCTGCGTTAATATCATATATAAAACATATAAGTTATATATATATATATATAACTTATATGTTTTATATATATTATATATATATATTCGTAATCGCTTTTATAAATTCTTTATTTAGATACAGCATTCGATGTATTTTGAAAACTTTTATTTTTTGAGATTACTTTTGGCTGCAAAATCCTTGATTTAATTTGTTTTTTTTTTAATTTTGATGTATCCAGTGTCACTCTCAAAACAAAGACGAATCTATTGACACCACTAACATTGAAATACGACAAGCCGTTAAGGCTGAGGGGCGTGCCAAGGAAATATACATACATGCATACTCTAAAAACATATCCCTCCTTCTTTAGCAGTTGGTTAAAAAGAAGAAATAAATATTCTTAGATATTTTCTAGTTATTATTTCATTTTTCTTTTAAAAACACAACTCCTGCATTAGTAAATTATTATCCTGTGTCGCGGAGGAGTTAGCAAACTTAGATGAAATGGACACAAAGAACACCCAGGCTCAGAACAACAGTTTGTGGATCACACAGAGTGTTGTCCCGTGTAGGATTTGAACCCACAACACTTCGCGAAGAGACAGGAGGCGTGGCGATCGTTAAAACCACTAGGCCAATCGTGCAGGCAAATCTATAAATCTATTCAAGTCTTGCCTTTTCGAGTCAAGTCTATTATTGCAGTTAGTAATATATGTTACTAGGATTTGCCCGCGGCTCAGCCTGTGACTGTATTGGTTATCATAGTAAAGAGTTGCCTACGTCCTTCATCAGGAATCTAAGTTTTTCTATGCTAAATTTTATTGAAATAGGTGAAGCGGTTTAGCCGTGAACACATTACAAACAGACAAGCATATATGTATTAGTAAAACCGCTTTTCTCGTAACGAACAGAAAACCATTATTAACATACGTTGCTTTTCATCACGTGCTAATGAGTGGCGATAGTCGCTTACCATCAGATAACGCGTCAACTCCTTAAGCGAACAAATTCCCCCCCCCCCCCAGACACTCCGTTAAAAAAAACATAAACTCCACCCACACTCTCTCATAAGAACCATCTCATTTCACAGAACACATTTCTTCCCTACATCTGTACGACATTACGTTCATCTAATATTAAGAAAAAGCTGTCCCCACGTCTCCAGACTAACCGCAAATGTAGTTAAAGCCCTTTTAGACTAGCCAGCGCGTGTGGTCTGCGCCGAGTGGCCCCCAATTGATGCCTTATTGAAACATTAGGCTGCGTTCGCGTGTGTCGATTAGTCGATGCGACTTTTTGTATCTAACTTTGCAATTAAAACATGCTATAGATATACTACACGGTTGGCCTAGTGGTTTCAGTGGTCCGGATGGCGTAAGAAAGCGGTTCCCGAATTCCTCCCGTCTCAGGAGCAGAGTGGCACATCGTGTGGTTTTAGTCGGTTCGATTCCGACACACCGCCCCGCCGCAAACCCCGGTGGGGCGAAACCCCGAGGGGGTTTCAAAACGAAAAAAAAGAGTGGTTTCAGTGATCGACACACCGCTTCCTACTGCGCCAAGTGTTGTGGGTTCAAATCCTACATGGAACAACACTGTGTGTGATCTATATATTGTTGTTCTAAGTCTGGGTGTACTTTGTGTCCGTTTCTTGAATGTTTGTAAAGATCCCCGTGACACAGGAATGTATATTCCTAGGCGGGAGTTGTCTTTTTCAAAGAATAAAAAAAATGTATATAGCTATACCATTCGCATGTAGGTCCTTTATATAACGTAAGCGAGCACTAAGAAAGGAATTTTGGAAATGCCACCCCTGAGGGGGGTAAAATATGGGATGAAAATGTATACTTTTATTTATATTGATCTACTGCCTCGGTCACGTAGTGGTAGCGGATGTGACTTCTGTGCTTGAGGTCTCGAGTTCGATTCGCGAGTTGAACCAAATGTTTATGTGATCTGCAAATATTTGTTTCGGAGTTTGGGTATTTTCTATGTATTATATCGACGTAATCACAAAAAAAAGTATATAAGTATTATATCAGTTATCTAGTACCCATAACACAAATTCTGCTTAGCTTGGGACTAGATGGCGTTGTGAGTTTGATTTCTGAAATATTTATTTACTTCTGCGCGTACGAAGTCGCAGGCAAAACTTACTGTTTTATGAAGTAGTCGGGATATTGTTTTCACTTATATATGGCCTTGTTTGTCTCCGGTAGGTACTAGTACAAATAATGTTATAAAATGTTATTTGAAAGTAACTCTGTATGTTACGATTTTACGGCTACACCGATTTCAATGAAATTTGTGTTGGAGATAATTTGAGAGAAGGCCTTAAGCTACTCTTTATTTACTTTTTTATTTATCTTTATTGTACAAACTTAACAGATAGAAAAAAAAAGAATTACAACATACAAATGTGACAATTGGCGGTCTTATCGCTCATGGCGATCTCTTACAGACAACCTTTATACGGATAATTTGGTGACATTAATAAGGGTACCAGTAGTAGGGTGCACAAATCTCAGATCTGTTCAAATGTGAATATTTACAAAAAAAACACCAAATTCAAAATATTCAATATTCATATATAAATACACATCTACTCATACTACTCATATATACATACATATACCTAAATACATACACAAACTTAATATATATATACTATAAACAAGGTATTATAATCAAAGATACTAATCCTTCACTAACTTTTTGAATACAGGCAAGGCCATAAACATCAAAAACGCGAGCGGAGCCGAGGATAAAAGCTAGTTTTTAAATGAAAATAAAGATACTATCTTGCGACGAATCCCCGCGACAATTTAGTCGCAAGGTGCATACATCGCTAACCTAATCAGGAAAGTTCCATTTGTACACGTCTGAGCTCAATGGTATACTCAATAGAATTAGATCCGTGCTGCACTGAATATTGCGGTCAGAACTACTCTAGCCGCTCGATTATGTTTCAAATATTACTTTCGTACTTGTCTTATAAACAAGTGCCTTTTTTTGTCACCCCACCGGGGTTTGTGACGGGGTGGTGTGTTTGAATCGGACCGGATAAAACAAAAAAAAAAGTGTATATGTATTTACATCAGTTTTCTAGTACCCATTTTTTTTACGTGTGATACACCCTCCCGCCTTCACCTCACCGGGGTTTGCGGCGGAGCGGTGTGTTGGAATCGAACCGACTAAAACCACACTTTGCGCCTGAGACGGGAGAGATCCGGGAACCACTTTCTTACGCCATTCGGACCTCTCCCAGCAGTTGTCTAGTACCCATAACACAAGCTCTGCTTAGTTTGAGGCTAGATGGAGTTGTATTAATTTTTTTCACTCACTACCAAAATGCGTGTCTGTGTTTTATGTCCCCCAAATGTAGTTAAACATTGGTTTTAATTGTAAGGTTGTTATATCGACCATACAAAGACACACAATTAGTTGCAGTGATGAGGGCGAGGTCCAACTGTAGCCGCACGAAGCGGGTAAAGGAATAGTGTCTTTAAATTGTGGCGCAGTGGTTGCATATGCTGTATTGGAGGTTTAGGTTTCGGTTCCTGGGTTGGACTAAAAGTTTATCTGGCCTGCAAATATTTATTTCAGAGTTTGGGTGTTTTTCAAGTATTACATGTATGTATTTACAAAAAAACATTTATATCAGTTGTGTAATACTTACAATCCAAGCTCTGTTAAGTTTGGACGAGACGGCGTTGTTTATTAGGTGTCCGAAATGTTTTTTTTATTATTATTTATTTAAATAAATGAATTCCTGATTAAACTTGATTAAGAACATAGGGCTTCCTTGTGGTGACGGGTTAAGGGATTAAGAATACAGATGTCAGCCCTCTTATTGTCATATTTTCATAGTCTTTCATTAAAAAACAAAGTACTAACTAGTAACGGGCTCGGTGGTGCAGTGGTAGCACATGCGACTGCTGTGCTTGAGTTTTCTGGTTTGATGCCCGGGTCGGACCAAATATTTGTATGATTCTCAAATATTTGTTTCGGAGTTTGTGCGTTTTCTATGTGTAATATGCCTATATTTACAAAAAAGAAGTATTTATGTATTTATATCAGTTATCTAGCACCCTTAACACAGGCTCTGCTAACTTTGGGACTAGATGGCGTTGTATGTTAAGGTGTCTGAAATATTTATTATTTATTTATTCTATGAAGGGTGATTTCAATAAATATTTTGACTAGCGGTCGCAACTTTCCGCTAAATTTCAACATTAAGTCTATACTCTATTGAAAATGTTTTGCTTGACACAACCAATACAAACAAATTGACGCCTTCGGCATATTCAGATCGATACGACCTTCAAAACTTCGAGAAAAGTGTGTACTCCGGTATATATACTTGTAAATATACGACTTTCAAGATGGGAACGTAGTCACAACAAACGCATTTGTGATTCTTAAGTTGCACTTTCTTATAGGAGGGTAGCTGTGGAGTATAATAAACTTTATTATACACCTGTTCAGTACATCATTTGCATAATAATCATATCCAATTAATCTCTTACAAGTAAAATAATTTACAAAAACGACGGCGTCTGTATTTGTCATCTTTATTAAATTCCGGTTTTAAGGTTTTTTTAAATAAATATATTCCTAACCACCGTTCAAAAATATTTACTTTTTTACCACACTCGATGTATTGTGTGTTATGTGTACTTTGAAATTTTTTTTTTGAGATTGATTTGGCTCCAAAAGTCCCTAAATTTGGTTTTTTCATTATTTGGATTTTCTCTCACGAATAAGACGAATCTATTGATACCACTCACATTAAAATACGACAAGCCATTTAGACTCCAGGGTGTGTCAAAGAATTATACATACATACAATCGACAAACATAACCCTCCTTCTTTTGCAGTCGGGTAGAAAGTAATTTGAAAGAAAAGAAAGAAGGAAAAATCGTTTATTCTGCCTTTAAGGTAATGGGGCAAACGAGCTGTTGTACTGCTTGATGGTAAACGATTACAGGTGTCACAAGTGCGTTGCCGGCCTTTGGGTGATGCGGAGATGTTGGGTTATAGGCCTCCGGCGTACTCACTCACACGATGAAACACAGCTCTTGCACAGTTTCACGTCAGTTTTTTGTGAAGCCGTGGTATTACTCTGGTCGGATCGGCTCGTTCGTTCCGAAGCGTGGCTCTCTCTCACGGTAAATAGTTAAGGTATAGAGGCATATAAAGTTAAGGTAACGGAACACAGGCAATTAAAGTGCCAGGAAAGGCGCCTATTTCAGCATATTGCTGTACATTAAGAAACTGCAGAGCTGGTATTACGATGGGCCCGCGCTCAGTAGCGTCGGTAAGTCCGTGTAATTTTTTCAGGCAACTTCTTAATAGTCAAATCGAATGTAGATGAACCAATTTATGCAGCTGTAGTTTTGGTGGGAGTAAACGTTACGAGAAAGTGCCTCCTTTTTCTATTATTTCATAGAAATGAGCTGTATCAATCATAATTTCAAGGTCACCAGTTAATTTCTGACTATCGCTAATCGCGCTTTGTATCTGTTGGGACTGCAGCTTTGCGTACTAATTTAGAACAGTTTGAATCACAATGGTTATGTAGATAAGTGGGCAGTTGATTTTTATTGTATTTGTGCAAGACAGTAATGACTTGAAGGAGAAGATTTATAGAAGACGAGATGAAAGAAATACCTAATATGTTGTTAGGTTTGAGGAGTTCATATTTACAGACTAGTTTTTGCCTACATACTTTAGCTTACAGCATGCATGCAGCGATTGATGTAAGCAGACGAAGCAAAAGTGGTGTTTCATTACCGTAGTAAGTGCAGATCAATTGACTCTGCCTATCTCTCTTTTTTATGTGATATTTGGCACACCGCAGGTGCTGTTTCACATCGGTTTTCTGTGATGCCGTAGTATCCATCAAGTCCAAAACTAAGCAGAGCTTGTATTATGGGCACCTACTAGACAACTGATGAGAATACGTATATATTTTTTTGGTATACGTAGAAAACACCCAAACCCCAAAAAAAATATTTGCAAGATCATACAAACATTTGGTCCGACCCGGGAGTCGAACCCGACATCTCAGGATCGGCAGTCGCTTAAGCTAACCGTTAGACCCACGTGCAGTTTACTGACAGTGCTATACCACATTAAAAACCCAAAAAAAAAACAAATTCGAACTGTGAACGACACACTCACATTGATTAATTAAACGAAATAAGATTGGATGTATGTATACAGCTTCCCATGATCGTGTACCCGTCCCCGTCTATGATACTTAACCTCGATACGCGATGACAAATTATCTCTCTGTCTGTGTATCCGACCTGTACTCGCCGATTCACTTGAGAAGCAATAAATAACTGCTTTTGTTCGCATACTTTCATATAATACAATCATTTTTTTTATTTATATATCTTTATTGTATACATGCAAAATTACAACGTTAAAACAGAGGATGAGTCACAAATATGCAAATGATACAATAGGCGGTCTTATCGCTCACGGCGATCTCTTCCAGATAACCACAACACGGATTTTCGGTATCCACAAACTTCGGGTATCACACGTCACATCACAATCATATACTATGATTACTAATGATATAGATATTTTTATTACCTTAAACCTAAAGAAAGGGTAAAAATTTTGCCAGTCTTTGTACAGTACTGGACAAGAAATAATACACATCGACGTTTAGAAAGAGACATTCGGCTAATTTCAGCTTTGTAGAGTGTTGTCCCTTTCGCACACAACATGTGTTAAGTTTTTTCAGTCGATCGTCAATTGCGCTGTGTTAGTAATTCGTGTGAAAGGAACAACACACTACAAAGCCGAAATTAGCCGATTGTCTCTATCTAGAGGTCGATGTGTGTTATTTTTTGTCCAGTACTATACGTTTATAGATCCTCCGTAGTGCCTAAACTACTGAACCGATTTAGCTGAATAAGATGTGAGCTGATTCGTAGTAAAATGGTCCGGGCAACATCGGCAACATAATTTTATCAAAAGTTTTTAGGTACGCGGGTTAAAGGAGAGCCACGCTTCGGCACGAATGGAACGGCTCGACCGGAGTGATACCACGGCCTCACACACAATCGGTGTGAACAGCGCTAGTGCTGTGTTTGACCGAGTGAGGGAGGATACTGGAGGCTTATGCCCCAAAAATCCAAATACGTTTGGATACTATTAAGAAATACTTGTAAGCAATCAAAAGTAATCAAAACAGCAATCCGACACAGGAATCGAACCCGAGACCTCTTGATCGGCAGTCGCCTACGCTTAAAGCTAGACCATCGAGGTAGTGAACAAACATACAGACATATATTAAAAAAATAGATTTACTGATGTAAATACCACATATATTTTCATTTGTTTGCATATTTAAACACACATTTAGTAAAAAGCTGCGAATTTGAAATCACAAACAGACACTTCAAATTATTTGTATAGTTCAAAATCAGACAACCGAATGAGAAGCATATCAAGTTATTATTAATATACATTGTTGTATATTCAATAGACACCCATCATTCTGTAATTCGTTACCGGAGTGTACTTAACCTCAATACCGTATGATAAATGATCCTACCATCTCGACACTGATTCAACAACTTCTCACGACAAATTGACGGTATTGTTTTGTATTATTACGACCGTTATTCGTAGAGGGGCTAGTCTGAAGTCAAACTAAGTTTTTACTTGAGTTTCTGTAATATAATTTACGACTACACGGTTGGCCTAGTGGTTTCAGTGGTCGCCACACCGCTTCATACTGCGCCAAGTGTTGTGGGTTCAAATCCTACAAAGGACAACACTTTGTGTGATCCATAAATTGTTGTTCTAAGTCTAGGTGTACTTTATGTCCGTTTCATGTATGTTTGTAAAGATCCCGCGATACAGGAATTTATATTCCTAATGCGAGAGTTGTCTTTTTATAAGAAGAAATTATATAATTGAAAATCAAGCAAAAACATAGTTTGAAACTGAAAAAAATTATAAGAAACTGAATTTCTGCTCGTCTTTTACGCTTTCACGGCTAAACCGCTGCAGCATCAATCATTATCAACAACCCGTAATGTCCCACTGCTGGGCTCGGGTCTTCTCTCAGGAGAGGGTTAAGGCCATACGAGACGCTCATAGCCCAGTTGCACAAGGTGATTAAAAACAATCACCGAGGGTAAGCAACGACGGCGCGGTCAGTACCTGTATGGGTGACAGCTGGTGGCATGTTACCATGAGCGTCTCCATGATTCGGAGGTCACGTTAAGCAGTCGGTCCCGGTTGTTATCATATGATAACAGTCGTGAAGCTTAGTGTGAGGTCTTCGGGCGGCTTAAAATACATCCAACGGCAAGTTTACGTAGCCACAACGTAGTCTTGCCAGTCCCCAACCCGCACTTGGCCAGCGTGGGGACGTATGACCTTAACCCTAACCGCTGCACCGATTTCAATAAATTAGGCATAGAGATACTTTGAATTTTCAAGAAGGGTATAGGCTACTCTCTATCGCGATAAACGATAAATCGCGTGCTATTATGAAATACTAGTTTATGCTCGCGGCTTCGCCCGCGTATATATTGGTTATCGCGGCAAATAGTAGCCTATGTGTTATTCTGATGTATAAGTTATATTACTGTAAAGTATCATCCAAATCCGTTCAGTAGTTTTTACGTGAAAGAGTAACAAACATCCATCCATACTTACACACTTTCGCGTTTATAATATTAATAGGATGTATAACTCGGAGAGCAAGTAAAACTGTCGGTCCTGCGCCTGATCTCTCCCTGATCGTGTCGGTTAACCGTCCTATCGGATTATGAGAGAGATGGAACAGAAGTGCACCTGTGTTTGCGCACACACTTGTGCACTATATCCTGCGTAGTTATGCGCCTATGCAACATATATCCTGCGTAGTTAATAGGTTTCCCTCGAAACAAGCCGCCGTGGCCGAATTCAGCGAGGGGAACATTATAATAATACGTATAACTTCACGCTGTGACATATGAGAGCCCAGATTCAATGAAAAATGTACCAAAAATGGGGAAATTTTATTCCTTTTCCTAGATGCAATCGAGGTTTAGTCAGCTATAAACGTCTTTAAATATAGTTAAGACATAAAATGAGCATTCCCATTCTAAAAAATCAGCACGCGATCTCCCAGTAGGCTGAAAACCTTTACTATATTGCTATTTCCCACATTCTAATTCCACGAAGGATGTAGCTAGTGTCCATTTTTTACCAGCCGGCCTGTTCCCCTGAGGCCAGTGTACAAGGCCTTTCCATTTGTGTAGGAGTGGCCTGGCCTCGCGGGACAAACCTCGTGGCCGTTTCTGTTTGAGACTGGATATAAAATGTTAGTTTTTAAAGTGCTTAGAAAATTGGGAGTAGTGTTAAATGTTGATTTATTTTAAAATAGTTTATTTTCAATCATGCTCGAGGTTTGCATTGCCTGCATTCGCAATGAGTATGGTGACCATATGAGGATAATGCTTTGATAATGCCATCAGGTAGAGTACAGTCATTTTGGCAGTCCCATACATAAAAAAAAAACATGGGTCACCTCGTCCGGAGTGACACGGCCTTACACAAAACCTCTGTAAAAAAAATATTTGGTTGTTTTTAAACCTTTTGTGAGATCCGGCAATTCTGTAACCGCACTTAAGGTAGGTCAAAACTGCTTCTGTTTTTCCACTTACCCTCAAGGAGGCCCAATGAATCAAAAGCATCTCAATAGCCCCCATAGTATGGGTCACCATGCTGCATTGTAGCTTGTTTGCATTCGCATTGAGTATGGTGACCACAGACAGAGTCACTTTAGCAGGTCCGTAGATATATATATATAAAATTAGCTGTCTTTCTCTCGTTTGACGCCTATGCCACATAAAACCCAAAACTACATTCCTGGCTTACTTTTTTATATACAATACTTATCCATCTACCACCAAATACAAAGGGCATATCTTCACAGTCCCAATACACAATATAGTGGGTTAATATTATTTACGGGAGTGTACGGAGTTACGGACAGGATCCGGAAGTGGGCGAAATCGGGAACATCGTGGAGCGGACGGTAAAGCGATTTGTCAATAGCCCCGATTGTTTGGCGGCATCGGGTGTGATTTTGATACTTGCTTTGTACTTTTAAAAGTAATGTTTCTTGAAATAGACATGATATTTGCGGTTTTTGAGGCTTGATATTCGCTATCTATTCTTTCGATGTTTTTTTACGCTTTGCTAATCTCCCGCATTAGTAACAAAAATCCTGTGTCTCGGGGGACTTTTACTAACATACGTGAAACGGACACAAAGAACAACCAGATTCAGAACAACAATTTGTGGATCACACAATGTTTTATCTCATGTGGGATTTGAACCCACAACACTTGGCACATTAGAAAAGGGCACATTTTTTACGTGTGTAAACCCTCTCGGGCCTTCACCTACCACCAGGGTTTGCGCCGGGATGGTGTGTCGGAATCGAACCGACTAAAGCCACTCTGCGCTTGAGACGGGAGGAATCCGGGAACCGGTTTATTACAACAGCCTGACCCCTCCCAGATAGCTTAAACCATTAGGCCAACCGTGCAGGTCAAAATGAAAACGGGCAGAAGAAGGGGTCCCTTTCCAGCCATGTTTTCTTTTACGTACTCCTCTGTTTCAAAATGGTTTTGGTTTTTTGTATAATGGTTTGATAAAACGAAATACTATTCACTCACCATGTACTCAGCTCAAGAAGTAACTAATTTAATCAGAATATGATACTGCATGCGACTATAGCGAAGCCGGAAAGAAAGCTTTTTGCAGTTAGTATGTCTGTGTGTTCCACTATAGTGCATAAACTACTGAACTGATTTTAATGAATGAGGTGTCAATACATTCGTTATATTGGACAGGGTGACATGGGATAAAAAAATAACATAATCCCGTTTTAGTTTTAAAACATTTTCTTGTTACTAATTTTTAAACCTTCACTCATGACAAATGACAATAAAAAAGAAATTAATATTATCTCTGCTTCTAATCTATACAAATAAATACAATGAAAGTGTCTGTTTGCCTGTCTATTTGTTAAAATAAGCACTTTTTACTAAAACATATGTATGTATACACGTTACTGTGTTATATATACAAAAATAACGTTATTTACAATTTTTGTCTGTCTATCTGGCTGTCAGTCTAATTGTACCGGCTAATCTCTGGAACGGCTGAACCGGATTTGATTTTTTTAGACTAAGTTTTCCCCGCGGTTATATCCGTGGTTGTTAAAGTACAACAATAACGGCGGATAACAGCGCGGGCCTCAGATATTCTAATATTTTAACCAAGAGCTATTGTTATGTCTTTCATAGTTGGCAAGTCTATTAAACGATAAAGGCTTTATAACATCTATATAACACCACGCTATGACAAATAGGAACTTAATATGTTTACAGAAATGTAAAATAAATGGTCCATTCGATAAACGCTGACGAAGCTTTGTGGGTGAGTAATAAACAATTATTATTTACTCAATTGAAAAGAAATTACAAAGCAATGGAGAATCGTTTTTAATTTTTGCGAAAGACGGTCCTCATTTCATGTCATCCACATTTTTAATATTTTTTATCATTAATTCCATCACTACGAAGACTTGAAGACTCGAAAACTTAGAATTGAATACTTTAAATACTTGACATTGGCAGAAATAGATGATCCGGCTGGTTGCCATCTCATTAAAAGAAGTTCAGTGCAATGGAATACAGATTTTTATTATCAGAGTCTTGAAACTAACGGAAAAGGTATAATTAAAAACTAATATAGATCAATAAACTTAACAAAGCTGGAAATAATTGGAGTAAATGAATCTAAATGAATATTCCAATTGTACTAATTGATTATTGGAATAAAAACTAATGATGAATGAATTGTTTTATTTTCAATACGTTTTATTCGTAGTGTTATTAAGGAAGACAAATTCAGACTGCCTCGTTAGTCTAGTAGTTAGCGTAAGTGACTGCAGATCAAAAGGTCTCGGGTTCGATTCCCGGGTCGGAATACTGTTGGTTTTTTTAAGAGTATGGCAGATGGCAGTGTTTCCCGCTCGTGCCTCGGAGAGCACATTGAGCTATCGGTCCCGGTTGTCATAACAATCGTTATTGGGTAGCCAGTGCCCTTAAATGGACTGACAACTAGTTCAACCGTCGAATTCAGTTCACCTTCAGGGTTGCGGAAGTCAGATGCCAGTCGCTCTGTGAAAAAATTGGTACTCAGGTAAAACCGGTTGAACTAGTAGCCGACCTCAAATAATTATAGGAATAATAAAGACTAGGGACATAAATAACATGTTATTAAGACAGACACTTTACAGTTGGCCTAGTAGGTTAAGTTGTCACACTTTCTACTGCGTCAAATGTTGTAGGTTCAAATCCTACATGGGAAAACATGTGATTCCATTCTTAATTCGGGAGTTGCCTTTTAAAAGATATAAAATAGATGAGAAAAAAATATTTTTAGACTTAAAAACAGGAAAGATGGACTGTAAAATCTATGCTAATATTAGAAAGCTGAAGAGTTTGTCTGTGTGATTATTAACGCCATACTCAGGATCTACTGGTCCGATTTGAAAAATTATTTCAGTCTAAGATAGCCCTATTAAAACACTTGATAGATTAGAACTTACTCTGGTTTATTTCTAATACGGTACAGAGTTTGCTGTACAATATGTAGGGCCGACATCTTTTAGATAAAAAAAGAAAAGGGCGTTTACAAAGCCTGATCTTATTATGTATCATACTTCGTAAACGTATGTTTACAGAGTGAAATATAAATGTACAAAACAAACCACTGTTTAACAAACCCATTCATTGAAAAGTGTATATTTTTTTTATGGAATCGCGGGCAAACGAGCAGACGTATCGCCTGATGGTAAGCTATTACCGCCGCCCACGGACATCTACAACACCGAGACATCACAAGTGCGTTACCGGCCTTTGGGGGATGGGAGAGAGGTTGAGGTATGAGCCTCCGGTATCCTCACTCGCTCGGTGAAACACAGCGCGAGCGCTGTTTCACAGCGGTTTTCTGTGAGGCCGTGGTTTCCGACCCATTCATGCCGAACCGTGGCTCTCCCACGGTCATCACTCATCACATATTCAATTAAAAATGTTGCTTAAGCGGAAGACTTTTTACCTTTTAGAACTTCTGTTGTGTGCGTTATAGTTATTATAATGTTAATTTCGCAAAATTAAATCTGAAAGAAATGTTCCCTTCTAAATGTTCTTAAAAAAATCTCGTCAGCAAAGTCTATACCTGGCTCGCCTTTGCTCATCATTATCATCTTCCTATCCCTTTCCCAACTTTATTTGGGGTCGGTGCAATGAGTTTTCTTCCTCCATTCTCCTCTATCTCCAATTTCACGCCACTTAGTTCGATCTATGGCTTCTCGCATCCAGCTCCTGCCAGCCGTCCTGCGCAAATCATCGCTCCACCTGGCCTGTGGACGTCCTACACTACGTTTGCCGAGACGCGGTCTCCACTCAAGAACTCGTTTACCCCAACGGTTATCGGTTCTTCGGCAAATGTGGCCAGCCCACTGCCACTTCAGCTTGCTAATCCTGTGGGCTACATCGATGACCCTGGTTCTTTGTCGGATCACCTCGTTTCTAAATTGGAGAGGCCTATGTCCAGCAGTGGACTGCGATAGGCTGATGATGATTCTCCTCTATCACGCGTCAGTGCACTGTTTATTCCATTCCTGGCCAAATCCTCTTTTACTCAGTCCATCCATTTTTCTTTAGTCGCCTTCTTTTTTTATATCCGTCAACTTCCATGCTTAAAACTTTCTTAACTACATTTTGCTCATCTCTACGCATCACATGTCAATATCGGGTATTAACCCGTCTTGCGTCTCAACTTTTCATCCACTGGTGCTACTTTAAGGCTTCCTCTGATGTATTCTTCACCTGATCCATTCTAGTTACACCACACATGCATCTCAACATTCGCTTTAAAATCTATGGTAAGTGAATAAGTTCACGCTGGATAACATCACGCTTCGGGTAATATGAGATGTAGATATGATTGTGTGGTTCAACTAGTTTAGAAGACTCAAAGATAAAAATGCCTACATAACTTTTCACATATATACATTCATCTAGTCTGTTTCAATTTTAACTTGGTGATTCTGCACATTAAGACACAGACATTCACAGTTCAACTTAAACTAGTTAATGCTCGACCAAGATGTATGCTCAGATGAATTGGATTCAAGAGGCTAAAATTTGACCAATGTCGTGTATGTTAATGTAAAAGGTATAAAGTATCAAAATGATTCATTCGCAGTACACATCATTGACTGACAAGTTTTGATGGTAGCGGTACGCATCGTTAAGTGATTGGCTCTTACGCTCCAACGATAGTCAGAATTATATTTATGTGTTTATCTGTTTTAGAACACTTATATATTGCGTTTATTATTATATTAGCGTTTGTGTAGCTTCTCTGGTTTTTGACTCTACTCTGCCTGATGGAAAGCAAAAACAGAATCCAAGAGTAGTGGTCGTCAAACTCACTGAAGATGTAAACAATGCACCATGACGATGCGTACTATATCAGCTTATTGAGGTGCTGCTGCATCATTGGGCTTTCGGTCTCGCACTCACCAATGGAACACGACAGCACGAACGCAGACGCTTTAGGTTTGTCTTCTGTGAGACAGTAGTACCACCCCGCTCGAGCTGGTCCGTTCGTGCTAAAACCATATACACTCCTTCCACCCCCGTCATATCCCCAAAAGCCGGCAACGCACTTGTGACGCCTCTGATTTTACGGGTGCATTGGGCGGCGGTAATCACTTACCATCAGTCGATACGTCAGATGATACAGAATCAGGTAAGGCAAGAAGGCAATCCCCCTTGACGCTAAACGTGTAGTGGGGAGGTTCCTGTCTTTGGAGCCATAACCACTGGTTTATTGGTCCCTGCACCGAGAGTCTGTGGTCTAGGTAAAAAATAATTAAGAAATTGATAAGAAAAGTGTTTATATATTACGCATTCTCTGTACTCTCTACAATTTATTTATTTTTTGTTTAAAATCTTACAATCTAAATATTTAGCTTAGCTTTATATGTCGGTTTTCGTTAAAAAGTTGCCTATATCCTTTCTCAAGAATCAAAGTATCACGGTGCGGCTCTGTTACCTTGACAGATAGACTGACAAATATACTTTTGAATTTATAACATATATGTATTACTACGGATATCTTTTAAATCTTACCTCCCAACATTCTTCCGAAGCTTGAAAAAGCTTCAAAATGTTTTATCTTTAAAGCTATTACCACGCAAGCAATATTTTACTTTATCTCGAGAATATACCATGTATATTGGCTTGAAGACTAATGGATGTATATCCTTTATTCCCCTGACAGATGCTCGTAATCATGAAATGCACCATATTTACTGATCTGAGAAGGATTGGGGATGAAATTGCGTATTATATTATAATATGTCTTGTATGTGATGTAGGTTAATATTAAAATGCGAATGCTTCCACGCCTAAATTACTCTATCGATCATCGTGAAATAGACAGGAATAAAGAAAACGAGATTCAGACAGTTGTCCGTATAACAAAGGGTTTTTAGGGATGTTTTAATATACTTATCCATGGGAGAGGCAGCCCGGAGGCAGACAGGTGGAGTTATTATTTACGCAAGATGATTGCAGAAGCTTTTTTCTGTATTTTAAAAAACAATTCCCGCATTAGGAATATACATTTTGTGGCGCGGAGGACTTTACAAATATACATAAAACGGTCACAAAGACTCATAACAACGATATATGTAGCACACAAAGTGTTGTTCTGTGTAGGAACGGGTGTCATATCCCTCCCACATAAAGTGAGGATCGTCTGACCAGGCGAGGTGATCGTGTCTGGCGTGCCACTGCCGTTGATGTTGGGCGGCGGCGCCCTCCCCTCATCCCCTCCCCATCCCCCAAGGCCGGCAACGCACTTGTAACGCCTCTGGTGTTGCGGGTGTCCACGGGCGGCGGTAATCGCTTACATCAGGCGATACATCTGCTCGTTTGCTGCCTATTACTTAAAAAAAAAATACCTTGGTCTAACCGTCTAGCGGTTACCGCCTGTCGTAATGTCGTTTGCCTCCACAAACCATAAATAAACATACATTTATGTTCGCAATAACAGCCCGTTAATTAAAAAACTTTTTTTATGTACAAGTCACAGGTAACATCCATCGCGCCAAGGTTGTATAATAATATTTCATGCACAAACTCCTAAAATGCCGCTCCGCCTAAATATAAATCGTATATGTTATTTATTGGAGTCGGTTTAACATGGTGCCTGGCACGGATAGTTCTAATGCCGAATTTGATCTATGGGTTATGGGACATGCTATCACATGTAAGACTTTTATGCATAACCTTGGAGTTTTAAAAGCATATTTTATCACTGGATTTTGCCTTCAGCCCCATTCGTGTATGTTTCGATTAAAGTGGTGATTATTTAAACTGATATAACTCTATTTGTCAACCGATTGAAATATACCAAGCTCAAATTGTTAATTGATTTAACCACAATACGTAAGAAAGAGATAACCGCATCTAAATCGATTGAGTCACTTCTCAGATTAGCTCTTAAAACACACAGACAATCAGACACAAATAAAATAACTTGTTTTGTGTGCTTTTCCTATAGTAAAGACCCTCTTTATTAGTTTTTAATTCTCATATACAGGCATCGACGTCTTTCTTTTCTTTTATGATATACGTGGCAAACGAACAGACGTGTCGCCTGATGGTAAGCGATTACTGGCGCCCATGGACACCCGCAACACTAGAGGCGTCACAAGTTTCCGGCCTTTTAAGAAGAAGTACGCTCTTTTCTTGAAGGATTGAAGGTCGTATTGGTCCGGGAATACCGCAGGCGACAGTTCATTCCACAATTTTGTTGTGCGAGGTAGAAAGTTCTATAACTATGCAAAAAAAATAAATTTTTGTGTCCGTTTGTAGTTCCAAATTACCAACTTTTTACTACCACCGCAGAGAAAATCAATGTAAAATGACAACGTTCGAGCTGTCGTGTTTTATTGGTGAGTGCGAGACCAGAGGCCCAATGATGCAGAAGCATCACTCGGCCGCCATGGTGTGGATCAACATGCTGAATAGTTGCATTGTCTGCATTAGCAATTCCATTCAATTGTACTTATACTATCCATCAGGCAGAGTAAAGTTTTTTTGGCAGGGCCATATATATATAAAAAATCTTTTTTTTTTTATTTTGTTCTGGCAAATCTCTAAAAATCGGTACAGCTGGTACCGATTTTGAAAGGGCTTTCACTAGCAGATAGCTTAATAGATATAGGGAGTAAATCAGACTTATATTTTAGGCTAGCCGTGGCCTGCTGCGTTACTCGCGGTCGTTGTTGCAGTTTTACATCAGTAGTTAATAAAGCGCTCATAGTCCAGTTGCACTCGGTGATTAGAAACAATCATCGAGGGTAAGCAACGATGGCGCGGTCAGTACCTGGATGGGTGACCGCTGGTGGCATGTTACCATTAGCGTCTCCGTGATTCGGAGGTCACGTTAAGCAGTCGGTCCCAGTTGTTATCATACGATAACAGTCGTGAAGCTTAGTTGGAGGCCTTCGGGCGGCTTAAAAAACATCCAACGGCAAGATTTACGTAGCCACAACGTATTCTTGCCAGTCCCCAACCCGCACTTGGCCAGCGTGGGGACGTATGGCCTTAACCCTCTCCTGAGAGGAGACCCGAGCCCAGCAGTGGGACATTATGGGTTGTTGTTTTAATTAATATGGATATACAAACACAGCTTTACATTCGCAGACCCTAATTCTTAGATTCTAAACAATAAATAAAATAATAAATATTTCGGACATCTAACACACAAACGTCATCTAGTCCCAAACTAAGCAGAGCTTGTATTATGGGTACTGGACAAGTGATATGAATACATAAATACTTTTTTTTGTAAATATATACATAGAAAATACCCAAACTCCGAAACAAATATTTGCAGATCGTACAAACATTTGGTTCGACCCAGGATTCGCACCCGAGACCTCATATGGACAGCAGTCGCGTACGCTACCACTATGCCACCGAGGCAGTCAAAATACCCCATACATTCACTGAAATAACTCTATTATAGTCAATTTTACTCCACTAATGGTGGAATTCATACCTCCATATGTTCATCATTATGCTGATGGCATTGAGCTAAACAGTACCCAGATGTCCCCAGTTCCAGGTAATCCATTAGCCTCACGGTTGAACGGCACCCCAGGCGATATGGCGACCAGCATCAACTCCATAAACAAACTGTACATACACACAATAGCTAAAGTTTCTTTTGAGAAAAAAAACGTTTAGATAATAAAATGGTTTATAATAGTACATAGAGGTGCTTCCCGACTTTACTGGAACCTATATGTATTTATCCGACTGCCATAGAAGGAGGGTTATGTATTTCGAGTGCTTAATACTTCAATAAATAGGGCTCGAATACACAAGTGATTGATTTGCAGCAATGACTTAAAATGCCACCCCAACAGAAGCACTGGTAATTAACATTTATTATAAATGAAGATATTTAATGACTATTTGACGCATATTTTTCTTTCAAACCCCTAAAACAATGTGAAACTGTATTTTTCGCTTCATAAATAACTTTGTGAGTCAAACCGGGTAATTACCACTCATAAAAGCTTCAAATTGTCTTTAAACAATCTCCTTTCTTCGCGTTTGTTTTGTTAAAAATATTTTCCTTGTGTCCCTATCAATGCTTTCATTATTACCGTGGCGACACTGATTAAGTGTTTCAATTTATTAATTATTCTCTGTTAATATTTTTAGGGTTCCGTTTCCAATGGATAAAACGGGACCCTATTACTAAGACTTCGACACCATCGGTCCCGTCTATCACTAGGCTGTATCTCATGAATCGTGATAGTTAGACAGTTGAAATTTTCAGAGATGATGTGTTTCTGTTATCGCTAGAACAGCAAATACTGAAAACAGAATAAAATAACTATTTAAGAGGGCTCCGCAATCGCAATTTTTTGCCGTTTTTGCTTGATATAGTAGTAGACTGCCTCGTTGGTGTAGTGGTTAGCATAAGCGACTGCAGATCAAGAGGTCTCGGGTACGATTCCCGGTTCGGACTGCTGTTGGATTTTCCTCACAAGAAATTCTTAATAGCAGCCCGGAGTATGGAATATGGCGGTGTTTGCCGTCCGTGCCTCGGAGAGCACGCTAAGCCGTCGGTCCCGATTATCATGAACACTTATCGCAATCGTTATTAATATGCAGACAACTAGTTCAAACTTCGAATTAATTTCACCCTCAGGGTTGCGGAGATCCGATGCCAGTCGCTCCGTGTAAAAGTTGATATTCGGGTAAAACCGGTTGAACTAGCAGCCGAGCCCAAATCTTCCAAATCTTGGGAATAATAAAGGCTAGGAAGATGAAGGTGGTGCTTGATATTGATAACGGCAACAGGTAGATGCTTGCAATGTATAGATATGGTACGGAACCTTTCCTGCGCAAGTCCGACTCGTACTTGGCCGATTTTTTTATTATTTTCATTGATGTGATTTCGTAAAACGAATAAATAAATCAAATCTATCTATCTATTTATGATTCACTGGGATCATAAAGCTGTGTGAAAGATATGCATAGTTATTATTACTATCTAATAATAATAGTAACCGATTATTATAGGTCTTCTATTTAGGTTTTACACGAGATGATCCAAAATCTACTAAGCCATTGTAAAGTTCCGTAGTTCATGTCTCGGAAATCTTAAAGTTTCGTCATCATTTCGGAGGCGGACGGACGGCAAAGGCGTCTATCGCACTCTCACCAACAAAAAACCATCCTCGTATTTCTCTGAGCCCTACATTCAGTTTCCCTACTTTACTTTCTATTATAGTGCACACAAAATGCCCAAAACCGTTTTATTTCTGTCCAAAACCATTCCAACTCGCTTAAATATTTTTATTTTATGATATTTTTCCACGCGCACCGTCAAATTACATTGTTTAGCGGAAGGTTGTACGTAAGATGCCTACCAGTGCCATCTTGAATAAATAAATAATGTCTCCGAGCCGTTCAGAATAATAGCTTTCCGTCACGCGAACTTCATCGACTATGAGAAGGGACGGATCTGACGCAAAGCTATATTTTTTATGTATGGCCCTGAAAGGGACTCTATTCTGCTTGATGGAAAGAAGAAGCAGAATCATATGCAACAATGCAGCATGGCGAACCACACAATGGGCGACATTTTCTTTGTGATAGACCTTCTGGTCTAATGATTTGTGGTGAGGACCCGGAGATCGTAGGATTTCCAGCCAAGATAATTAATTATTATTTGTTCGGTGTCTTTAAATAGTATGTATTAAGGAATATGTAAAAATGCGTATATATGTAATAATATCAGTTGTCTAGTACCCATAGTACAAGCTCTGTTTAGTTTGGGACTAGATGGCGTTGTGTGTTAAAATGTCCGAAAATATTTATGTATTTATTTAATATATAATATACAATGACCATGTTGCTGCGTACCCCCTTATATACCGTAACTATTGTAATTAATGAGATGTTAATACATTCGTAATTATGGGTCGGACGATAGGCTATGTGAATTTTATCAAAACGTATTGCATTTCCTAAGTTTTGTTCATATACAGTGTCGGAACCGGACCGGTAGTGCTATGGAAGAACGGGTATCATTTCCCTCATCAGGTGAGGTGGGAAGTATATGCCAATCGACGTAAGAATTTCTTTTTCGCGATACAGGATTATTAGTTACTTCGTAGTTCAGTGTGTCTACAATAGATGGCGTTTGTGGCGACTTCCACATACAGCGCAACACTAGGATAGTGCCGTCTTGCCCATACTCGCAGGGCTCGTCTTAGCTACAACGGCGCGATGGCCGACTGACAAAACGTAAACAAATACCTTCAATAGAAAATCTGTTTGTACGTTTGTACCCTTTATAATATGTATAAATAATTTATTATTTAATAGTATATAATATTTCTACAGAAAGTTTGAGTACATAATAGGAATGAAAATAAGAATATAATAATAAGAGTTATTCAACACAAATAGGTGTCCTAAGTCACTACGGCGTTTTAAATTTTATGTTGCGCAGTTTATGAAAGTCGTAGCAGTACTTTTATTGTGAAAATAACTTAAAAATACACATTCAAACCAGGCCTAACCTGATATCATAAACTTAAACGACTACAACCAAGCTCCACGCTCCGCTACCAGTCGAGTCATCAAATCTACCAGAAACCGGTCCCAGAAAAGCCATTCGATTAATAAAATTAGGTCCACATGCGGAACCTTTAGTGTGATCACGACCATTCGATGGTACAAGGCCCACGGGGATACCGCGAAACGGAATGATTCTGTGGCCAAGTTATGAAAACTGGTAATATTGCTTTACACACAACATATTGCAAAAGTTATCCCCTCTTGCCTTCTACAAACGAAAACGTTAATAGAAAACTAGGTCGCATGGTCAAAACAAAATATTAGCTTTCTTTCTGTCTGTTTTCGCTAATCTCTGGAACGGCTGGAGCGATTTTGACGGGACTTTCACTGACAGATAACTGATGATATTGACGGGGTTCAGCTAGTTTTACATAAACTTCAATATGAAATACTCTCTGTATATAAAATTCATCGTATATTTTAAGCGAAACTTTGTAACATGTATTGTGTGCAAAAAGAAAATGTACCTTATTTTTCTGAATTTAGATATTATATTTCAATGTTTTAGGTTTCATTAGTCCGTGCTGTAATGTTGCTATGTATGAAAATATTAAGAAGTAAATACCTTGAAGCATGTAGTCCCTGTAGAACCAGACAGAATGGGGTGTGGTTACACTTGTAGTATCGAATTATATGACTTAATATTCCATACCGTGGGAGAGCCATGTCTCGACCGGAGTGTTACCGCAGCTTCACAGAAAACCGGTGTAAAACAGCGCCTGCAGTGTGTGAGGATACCGGAGGCCAATACGCAACCCCTCCTCTCCACCCCTCTCCTCATCCCCCATAGACCGGCAACGCACTTGTGACGCCTCAAGTGTTGCGGGTGATACGTATGCTGGTTTGCCCGCAATTCAATAGAAAAGAATCTATCGGACACGAACATCGCACCCGAAATGCTAGCCAAGCGCTTATAGTTTTTAATCTGTGGTCTTTACTCTTTTTTAACTTCTGACAGCTGCCCCTGACGTATTTTTTAATTTTATTTTATCTTTTTACAGGTAAGCACAGACATCTGTCATTACGGAAAAAAATACATCCTGTTAAAGGTAATTAAGCCCGTTTTGGTAATCATCATCAACAACAGCCTTTGGTCGTAGAGCAACACCGTGGTTAGTAGCGATAGTCAGGCGCTCCCCTTTGTCAAAGTATAAGCTCAAATGGGCCTACGCGTTCCACTGTTATGATACAATGTATTCATGTGTGCGTGAAACTGTCAATGTTTAGTTTATTTGATATTTGTGAGTTAGTTGTGACTGGCGATTGATATTGATATATGAGTTTAATAGCCCCGGTACACGTTGACCCAAGCATTGGTATTGCGGGTGTCCATGAGCGGTGGTGGATGCTTTTTTTTAAGTAAAATGGGGGGCAATCGAGCAGAAGTATCGCCTGATGGAAAGCGATTACCGCCGCCCGGACACCCGCAACACCAGAGGCGTTACAAATGTGTGTAATGTGTGCTTATGCCGTGAAAAAAACGGCTTCTTATAGGATTTATGTGGGTAGTGTACACTTTGTATTCTTAATATGTCACCACATATTTATCTTTACACAGTTTTATATGAAGTCCCTTCTACTGGCCATTCGCAGATCTTGAGTTCTTCGACGATTTTTAATACAGTTTTTAGCGATGGATAGAGTGATTAAAAAGGAAGGTTACTTATAGTATATTAATGTATATTACAATTGATAAACTCCGAGAGTTTCAAAGACTAGCGAAGCCGGGCGAGGGCGTTAGTTAATACATAAACAACGAAATAATGTAATCTACGACTACCCCCACTAATGTGATTCGTCTGCACCTAAATACCGTCACATCAAAGCCTCCCTCCTAATGTATAGGTACCAAACATCCCCTATTTATGTATACATACACGCCCAGGATGCACTCGGGCACAATTTATGAGATATTCCCTCGTATAGGGGAGGAAATAGTAAAAATTTCCTCTACCCTTGATGATTGGGAGGTTTAAATTGAGTATTTGGTTTCAAATAAATACGTATATGCCTGGATGGTTTGTACAACTGTCTCGGGTTCGATGCCCGGGTCGGAACAAATCTTTGTATGATCTAATATTTATTTCCAAGTTTGGGTGTTTTCTACATGTAATATGTATATGTTCGCAAAAACAGTTGTTTAGTACCCATAATACAAGCTCTGCTTAGTTTGGGACTAGATGGCGTTGTGTGTTAGATGTCCAAAATATTTATTTATTTATATATTTTTGTTCTGCCCTTGTTTGCACACGTATAGCTAAAATAAACATGTATTGACTGCACGGATTGAACGGAACGAACTACCGCGCTGACTGTAGTGGCTTCAAACCCCCACATAGAACTACTTCAACTTCAATAACCCATAACGTCCCACTGCTGGGCTCGGGTCTCCTCTCAGGAGAGGGTTAAGGCCATACGTCCCCACGCTGGCCAAGTGCGGGTTGGGGACTGAAGACTTCGTTGTGCATACGTAATCTTGCCGTTGGATGTTTTTAAACCACCCATAGGCCTCCAACTAAGCTTCACGACTGTTATCTTATGATAACAACCGGCCCGACTGCTTAACGTGACCTCCGAATTACGGAGATGCTCATGGTAACATGCCACCAGCGGTCACCAATCCAGATATTGACCGCGCCGTCGTTGCTCACCCTCGGTGATTGTTTCTAATCACCGAGTGCAACTGAGCTATGAGCGCCTCATATACTACACGATGTCCATTTTATTTATGTTTGTTTTTGTATGCATATAGTTAATCTGATATTATATCTGAGTTGTATTGGTTACAGCTGAATATCAGCGCTGTGGTTACCTTCAGGACCGCCGCACAAGCTGAGCTGTGGCCTTTTAGTCACATAGCCAGACGTTTCACTGTTTTCATTTTGTTTATTTCGTATATTGTTTGTATTAAACGTATTATTTTTTTCCTTTAACTTGATTATTATGTGTGTGACTAATAAATGTATTCTTTCTTCCTTTCTTTCTTTCTGTGCAACAAAGTATAAATGCCTAATGCTGGAGTTGACTTTTGATGGCAGAAGAAGAAAATATGACACAACATTCTAACTTACGTGGTAATGGTGATGTCAAGCTGTATTAAAACAACTTTAACTTGAAACTTAAAACCTAACCCCACCTCGAGACCGAAAGACAAATTGTCGTCTCAAGTTATCCAATACCTTAACAAATAAATTAAGCCAAAAGATATCCATTTCTTAAAAGCATCTGGTGCCGTCCAATTGTTACAGACCCTAATGCCCGTTATATTGTGTAAACAAACAAGTTAATTTAAGTTTAAAACTCTAAAGTATCCCTTACAATTTAACTTGATGGGCGGCAGGGACCGAGGCTGATTTACAAGGTACGACACGACGACGACACGACTGCGTGAGACTCGGTGTCCAATGTGTGTCGTGCATTTCATTAATATAAAAAAACAATGCTGGTACTCTTTTACGTATGGCGGCCTAGTGATGCTTCTGGTTTCGCACTCACCAACGAAACACGACAGCACGAATTCTTTTATTTTAGGTTGGTCTTCTGTGAGAGAGTAGTACCGACCCGGTCGAGCCGGTCCTTCCGTGCTGGAATCAGCGTGGCTCTACTACCTTGCATTTACTTTACATATGGCTATCTATGTAAACAACAACAAACAACAACAACAACCCATAATGTCCCACTGCTGGGCTCGGGTCTCCTCTCAGGAGAGGGTTAAGGCCATACATCCCCACGCTGGCCAAGTGCGGGTTGAGGACTGGCAAGAATACGTTGTGGCTACGTAAATCTTGCCGTTGGATATTTTTAAGCCGCCTGAAGGCCTCCAACTAAGCTTCACAACTGTTACCGTATGATAACAACCGGGACCGACTGCTTAACGTGACCTCCGAATCACGGAGACGCTCATGGTAACACGCCACCAGCGGTCACCCATCCAGGTACTGACCGCTCCATCGTTGCTTACCCTCGATGATTGTTTCTAATCACCGAGTGCAACTGTGCTATGAGCGCCTACATCTACACAAATATCTAATAAAATCGGTCAAGTGCGAGTCTTCATGGCACTGGACCGTACTATCATCTATACATTTCAAGCGTCTACTTGTTACCGCTATTAATTTAGAGCAAAAATGAGCACAAAAATCTCGTTATTTTATTAAATTTTTTAGTATTTGTTGTTAAAGCGGCAACAGAAATATATCATCTCTGAAAATTTCAACTGTCTCACTATCACGATTTAAATACAACCCGGTGACAGCGGACGGATGGACAGCGAAGTCTTTGTAATAGGGTTCCGTACCCCTATAATTTCAAAAAGTTACTGAAAGAGGATGCCTTGAGCTTTAAGTCACTGATGCACAAATGTACTTAAACGTAATAAGTAGTATAATATAGATTGCAAACTAGCACGAGAAACACCAAAAATATCCTGATTTATGAATATACACCGCTATTCAAACGCAAATGCCACTGTAAATGCATATATTAAACATGTTTAGCACTGAGCACATTCAATGAGTATATATTTCTAAATACATACCTATAATAGACTAGCTCTTGGCCGCGGCTCCGCCCGCATGTTTCTCGGTTATCGTAGTAAAAAGGTGCAGCGGTTTGGTAGTGACCTAATCCATGACCTCTGGTTGAGAAGTCAAGATACATAACTAAGTGGTTACAGAATCGACACAATTGTGGTTATAACAAAAATAAAGAAATGCAAATTAAAATTTTTAAAAAACCCTTTGCAAGCACTTAATCAAGTAATTATACCCCAAAAATTCCTTATATCATTTTGGAAGAGCTGATGCCCTAAAACTGCTAGACCGATATTAAACAAACATAACTAAGAACCACGCCAAGAAAACTGGCTTACAAATGAAAAAAAACCCGCTTTGAAATCGGTTCATCCGTTTCAAAGCTACGATGCCACAGATAGACGCACACACACAGACATTTACGTCAAACTTATTACAGCTCTTTTTGCGTCAGGATTAAAAATAAGATTATTGTGTTTGTAGTATCGTCGTCGTGCCGTCAGCACTAAACCTTGAGCGTGGCAGTCCCCGAGACGTTACCGATAAAGTATTTAATGAGTGTTATAAACAATTGACAATTACTGACAGATACACCGGGAGTTGGCTCGTTGGTACATTATTGACATTGAAAACGTTATCGAAGACGTTGCTTTTGTATATCTAAGTACTTGATTTGTAAATAATACTGCACGCGGGTATTTTTTTTACAAGTTTATGTAAACTAATTAGACATGATATAGTTTTTTTCATCATTCATCAGTCATTTTAATCATAATCATTTTTAAATATAAATGTAAAGTAAGCAATAATATATATCTTAAAATATAAAAAAATGAAACTAGTGGCTTTGGCTCTAAAGACAGGAACCTCCTCACTATACCTGCCGTATAAAAGAGGATTGCCTTTTGTATCAGGCCCTTTTTTATAGAATAGAGGGCAAACGTGCAGACGTATCGACTGATGGTGAGCAATTACCGCCGCCCACCGCCGGACACCCGTAACACCACAGGCGTCACAAGTGCGTTGCCGGCTTTTGGGGTATGGGGTGGAGGATGGGGACGGGTTGGGGTATGGGCCTCCGGTATTCTTACTTACTCGCCGAGCTGGCCCTTACATACCAAAGCATGGCTCTCCTACGGTAATCCAGCCCCCTGAATCAACATTCCAAATAACGTTAATCTCGCGAGATGAATCATAAATATTTTATTTTATTTATTATTATGAAGGTTCATAAGCTACACGTTTCGTTAGGTGGGCCGAAAGGCACGTGTAACTTTGCGTACCTCGTACAAATCTTTTTTTTTAATATAAGAAGCATACATACAGATAATTAACACGGAACTGAAATACGCTGTGCATAAAAGTTAAAAAATATTAATTAATAACCACTTTTCACACATTACACACTGGCCAGTGTAATCCCAAGCCAGAGATATCCTATAGTAAAGAAACTGCTGATAAGTGTACACCTATAGATTTTAAAAATAATTAAAATATCATCTTTATATCTATACTAACTTTCGCCTGCGGCTTTGTTCGCATTTAATAAAAAGTCCTTTGTTACTTCTAATACCTCCAAAAATATGTGTACAAAGTTTCATGACGATCGGTCAAGTAGTTTTCGCGTGAAAGCGTAACGTAAACAAACTTGTATACACATTTATAGTTATGGATAATATTTGATGTCTTGCATCATGAATTGCACGTGAAGGGCTGGACCAATTTCACTAATTATTTTTTATTATATTTACTATCGTCAATCAGTTATGAAAAAATAAATGTGGAAGTTCCCCAAAACTTTCCATTACCAAGGAATCCTTTCATAAATTGATACCGATGTGAATACAATTTTCATAGTTTAAACAAGACAACGTTTGTTGGGTGAGCTGGTTATTATGTTGATAAATTACACTCAGATGCAGGACAAATTATCCTGTTCATCACACAAATATTCGTCCTGGGATTCGTACCCACAACCTCTTAAATATAAAATGATAAGTACCTATCGCTTCTCGAAACACCTGCTAATTAGAAGTGGGAGTAGTAATGGAAATACATTTTGACCTTTAATGCGGACTAAAAGACTTTTAAAGAGTATTTCAATGACGTCATTCCGTTTTCAGTTCGTCGAATATAAAGTTCCTTTTCTTGCGAATTTCAAAATTAGAATTCTATTTTTAAAATTGTGTTACAAACGATGTCGAAACAAAATAAAACTTGCTACTTTGTAATTAGACTTATAATGGATTGCACGTGAGTAACAGGTATTTTTTTTTATTAAGTAATGTTTTTTTTTTTAATGGAATAGTAGGCAAATGATCAGATGCCTCGCCAAGACCAGTGACGTCACAAGAGCGTTGCCAGCTTTTGGAGGATGGGGATAGGGATGCAGGGAGGGGTTATGGTATGAGCCTCCGGTATCCGGAACAAGCGCTGTTTCACACCGGTTTTCTGGTTCGCCGTGGTTATCACTCCGGTCGAGCCAAAGCATCTCTGTAAAAACTACATTTAATAAAGAAGACAGATATTGACGCAGTCGGGTTTTTTTTTAAATAATAATAATTGTTTTTAACTCTACCATAATTCTTTTAAAGTTACATCTATTTAGAATATCTTTTGTCAAAGGCTTTCACACCTCCTTAATCCAATATCTCATAATGGCTACTTTTGACATTCAGTATGACAGTACAGACAAAAAATAATCATCCTTTTAGTTTGACTTTGAAATAAATAATTTGTTTTGGATCGGTTTTTGTTTTTGCGAAAGACGGTCCCCGTTTCATGTCATCCACATTTTTTATGTTTTTTTATCATTAATTCCATCATGACGAAGACTTGAAGACTCGAAGACTTAGAATTGAAGACTTGAAATACTTGACATTGGCAGAAATAGCTGATCCGGCTGATTGCCATATCATCAAAAGAAGATAAAAAATTAATTTTTATATGTGTGTGTCAAAGGCTTGGTAGTGTGTGTAATGTATTATTTGTCGATTTAATGTACGTTATAAGCATTATTGTTGAAAAATATTAGCGTTCTGCACTTCTCCCACATATAAACTATAAGTGTGCCAAATTTTATACTCCTTCGTCCCCGCAATTTTTGTAAAAAGGGGTCTTAAGTTTTTGCTTCACATGTTAATATATAGATAGCAATTTTTTCTCGAATTATTTATTTTATTATTTCCACTTAAAAACAACCATCATCACAGGCGAAACCCAGTGCGATAGTGTTATACAATCTATTTAATATATATATATATATATATTATGGAACAGGGGCAAACGAGCAGACGTATCGCCTGATGGTAAGCGATTACCGCCGCCCATGGACGCCCGTAACACCAGAGGCGTCAAAACTGCATTGCCGGCCTTGGGGAGCGGGGAGGGGGATGACGGGAAGGGTTGGATTATGGGTCTCCGGTATCCTGTCACTCGGTGAAACACAGCGCAGGCGCTGTTTCACACCGGTTTTCTGTGAGGCCGTGGTATCACTCCATGCCGAAGCGTGGCTCTCCCACGGTAACAAATTATTTTACAATCTTTTTATTACGATAACAAATTATTTTTAATGCTGTCATTATGTATTCACGCAGTGAATATAATTAAGTTTGATACCGATTACAATAACATACTATTCGTAGAATAACATTACAAACGAAATCTCAATTGAATATCGTCCTCTCAATGGAACTCACATATATGTGAATATGATGTTTTTATTCCGTAGCAGTATATCCGCTGAGGCAATGACCTCTCAATCCCTCTCACGTCGCTCACAAACCCGTTTATACTCTGAATATCACTGAAGAAATATCTCGTTTATACAGACATGCCCTAGGACTGATCACGTCCCAGGGACAGCTGGGCAATAAGATGTAATAAGGCCTATGGCAAGACACCACAACAATGAAACAACAAATAATGAATATTTAATAAAATAAAACCTGTCAATCAATTAATAAACAACCCATAATGTCCGACTGCTGGGCTCGGGTCTCCTCTCAGGAGAGGGTTAAGGCCATACGTCTCCACGCTGGCCGAGTGCGGGTTGGGGACTGCCAAGTCCTTGTGGCTATGTAAATCTTACCGTTGGATGTTTTTAAGCCGCCCGAAGGCCTCCAACTAAGCTTCACGACTGTTCTCCTATGATAACAATCGGAACCGACTGCTTAACGTGACCTCCGAATCACGGAGACGCTCATGGTAACATGCCACCAGCGGTAACCCATCTAGGTATAGACCGCGTCGTCGTTGCTTACCCTCGGTGATTGTTTCTAATGAGCACACCACAATATGGATGAATGTTTATTGCTCTTTCACGTAAAAGCTACTGAATAGATTTTAACGAAACTTTACAGTAATATAGCTTATACATCAGAATAACACATAGGCTATTATTTGCCGCGATAACCGACATATACGCGGGCGGGACCGCGGACAACAGCTAGTCATCTACAAAACATATAAGTTATATGAAATATATATATTTGTAAAACCTTTTTAAAAATTGTTTTTTTGATACCACACTCGGATGTATTTTTAAAATCATTTCTTTTTTGAAGTTACGTTTTGGCTCCAAAAATCCTTAATTTTTGTTTTTTTTTTTAATTTTGATGTACCCAGTGTCACTCTCACAACTAAGACGAATCTATTGACACCACTCATACAAAAGTACGACAAGCCGTTTAGTCTCTATGGCGTGCCAAGAAATATACATATACACTCGAAAATCATAACCCTCCTTCTTTTGTAGCCGGGTAAAAACATAGTTCATCTGTGTGGTGACGGAAATGAAATGCAAATTATTTGCATAGAACATTGGTTTAATCCTATTAATATTATTAACGCGGAAGTTTGGAATGTTTGTTACCCTTTCACGTAAAAACTACTTGACGGATTTGGATGAAACTTTACAGTAATATAGCTGATACACCAGAATAACACATGGGCGGGAACACCATGGGGCTCAGCTAGACAGGAATAAAAATCCGGCGATTGTAACTTTATATACATACATGAAACGGACACAAAGAACACCTAGACTCCGAGTCTAGGTGTTCTTTGTGTCCGTTTGTGGATTTCATTTCATTCAATTTGTGGATCACACAAAGTGTTGTCCCATGTGGGGTTTAAACCCATAAGACTTAGCACAGTAGAAACTCCGTTAAAAACACAATATCATTATTATTATTGTACGTATTTTATACAGAAAACACCCAAACTCCGGAACAAATATTTTCAGATTATACAAACATTTTGTGCGACCCGGAAATCGAAGCCCGAGATTTCAAGCACAAAATGTTTGTTGCATACGTTCCACTGCGCCACCGGTCTTACTATTCTATTATACTTGCTTTTGCCTGCGGCCCCGCCCGCGTATATGTCGGTTTTTGCGGTAATTATTTAAATTGATATATCTTATTTATTTATCAGCATTTTGAAATTAAACAAACATTAAATGTTAAATGGAACAAACCGCTACGCATTAGTGAAAACCGCATTGAAATCGGTTGAGCTGTATGCAGAAAAAAATTCTAAAAATCACTGTTTTGTGTGCTATTGCGTTCTTAACATGTCGCCGCCGACCTATAACAGTTTTTCTTAAATAACATCCATGTACAAACAGTGACCAATTACGAATTTATTATATATGTAAAAGAGGAAGGTGACCGACTGACTATGATACCCAGAGATCAACGCACAGCCCATACCCTTGAACCTGAATTACCGTGGGAGAGCCACGCTTCGGCATAATTGGTCCCGCTCGACCGGTGTGAAACAGCGCTTGTGCTATGTTCCATTGAGTGAGTGAGAATACCGGATCCCCAAAGGCTGGTAACGCACGTGTGACGCATCTGGTGTTGTAGGTGTCCATGAATGGGTGGAAATCGCTTACCATCAGCCGATAAATCTGCTCGTTTGCCTATAAAAAAACCTATAATCACTACGAAAGGAATTTAGGAAATGCCAATCATAAGGGGGTAAAATAGGGCATGAAAATATCTACTTCTATGCGATAGAAGCCGCTGGCAATAGCTAGTGTCTTGATATGACCTTAGCAAATCTTAAACACGTTAATTTCCACATGATTTCCGTGTGACCCTACTGGTATCGGACCTCCGCAACCCTGAGGGTGAACTGAATTCGAGGGTTGAACTAGTTGTCAGGCCAGGGCGCTGGGAGGGGTCCGGATGGCGTAAGAAAGCGGTTCCCGGATCCCTCCCGTCTCAGGCGCAGAGTGGCACACCGTGGTGGTTTAGTGGGTAGTCTGGCTGGTGTCAGTCAGGAGTCCCTCACAAAGCGAACCCCCTGTACCCGCAGGGGGGGAGCGAAGTGCGTAAAGGCATTCCACCACGTCAAAAAAAAAAAATGTTGTTAGTATATTTGAGGGCACCGACCTCCCAATATCGATTGCCATATACATTAATGACAATCGGGAGCGACGGCTTAACGTGATCTCCGAGGCACGGGCGAGAACACCGCCATATTCACCACTCCGGGCTGCTATTAAGAATTTCTTGTAAGATAAACCCAACAGCAGTCCGACCCAGGAATCGAACCCGAGAACTCTTGACCTGCAGTCGCTTACGTTAACCACTGTACCAACGAGGCAGTCTCTACAATTTAGCCTACTTTCATCAATATGCGTACACTTATATAATATTCATGTAGGCACACATTACCATGACAGAGGGCGCTGTTTATCATACCTTTGAAGACCCTCGTCCACTGAAAATGGTTGAGTATTTAAATCTAAAGATTTTCCTAGCACCTTTGTTAGTTACTGCTTTCTATGACTTTGTGTTTTTAATCACATCTGAAATCATACAAATAAATTGAAGTGTCTGTTTGTAATTCCTTATTAACGACTTTTTACTGAATGCACTTGTACTTAGCACTTGCGCTGTGTTTCACCGAGTGAGGATACCGGAGGCCAATAAGGAGGGTTATAAACTAAAATTTTTGGCAAATAATCATTTTCCTTGTCAGTATTATTCCCAAGTTTTGATTGGGGCCGGCTACTAATTCAACCGGGTTTACCTGAATATCAGTTTTTACACGAAATGATTATCATCGCACCTCCGCAACTCTAAGGGTGTACTGAACTCGAAGGTTGAACAAGTTGTCAGTATATATTTGACTGCCTCGGTGGCGCAGTGGTAGCGTACGCGACTGCTGTCCATGAGGTCTCGGGTTCGAATCCTGGGTCGGACCAAATGTTTGCATGATCTGCAAATATTTGTTTCGGAGTTTGGGTGTTTTCTATGTATAATATGTATGTATTTACAAAAAAAAATGTATTTATGTATTCATATCAGTCTAGTACCCATAATACAAGCTCTGCTTAGTTTGGGACTAGATGGCGTTGTGTGTTAGATGTTCGAAATATTTATTTATTTATTTATTTATATTTGAGGGCACTGACTGCCCAATAACAATTGCCGTAGATATTCATGACAACCGGGACCGACGGTTTATCGTGTTCTCTGAGACACGGGCGGGAAACCTCGTTATATTCTATACTCCGGGCTGCTACTAAAAATTTCTTGTAAGAAAACCAACCAACAACAATCCGACTCGGATATCGAACCCGAGACCTTTTGATCTGCAATCGTTTACGCCAACTACAAGACCAACGAGGCCGTAAATTTTTGGCAATTGATCCTTTTATTTGTAACCAACTTAAAAAAGGAGGTTATCAATTCGTCTGTATTTCTTATGTTTGTTACCTCATAACTTTCGACTGGGTGAACCGATTTTGATGTTGACTTTTTAATTTGAAAGCTGGTGCCCGTGTGGTCCCATTTATCCCAGTTCTTGCACTCTATCTTTTTTTGTAACAATTTCTGATTATATTATTTCCATATCATGTGTTTATATCTGTAGTGTATTTTCTAATAATCTCAGAGTAAAATTTACCAAGACCAACAGATTACCAATTCAATTTTCTGTTACAATACGTAATAATATATTATCATTACTGTCAGAAAATACCTCAAATGGCAATTAACAGTTATTACGTCCATTTGTGTGTACATAAAACGGACCGTGTTGCCAGGTTAAAAAAAAAACACAGACAACCAAAAACCGCAGGCTCCAACTAATCAATAACCACTATCCATCATTCTCAAATGGTGCAATTTTTATTTACGCATCCATCGCCGGCACACTCTCTGTCAAACGTCGGGACAGCGAAATGAAACGTCATTGGATATCGTCCAAATCGACATCTGACGCGAGCAAATTGATTGTGAAGCACGCTTGTACGTAGACCGACAATTGTCATCTGTATTGTTTTAATGGAATATAAAACTAATAAACAAACAATTAGATAGATGTTTGGCCGGATATCCGGTCAAATACTATCCGGTTACCGGACACCATGACAATAATGACATTTTCCTGCTATTCTTTTTTTACGCGTATTAATGTAGAGATACACACATACAAGTATCAAATTAAAGCTTCGAAAGTTTCGTGAAATTGAAAAGCAATATTTGTCATATTTTGATGGATATTTTACCACCAAGGATGGGCTGAATGTTTTACCGATATCGATAAATGAAATATACATCGATGAAATACGGATTAATAAATAATGTTTATTTATTTTCTTCATTATTCCACAGATTATTTTGGGTCGGCTACTAATTCAATTGGTTTTTATCTCAATATGATTTTTTCTACTTCGAATTCGAGGTTTGCTCGTTGATGTTTATGTGTGTATAGATATAAATTAGGTAGGTAACCTCATCAATTAAGTTAATTTGGTTTAATTAAGAATACGGACCACGTGACCTTGTGACCATTACTCCTACTCATCCCGTGCTTTTTGTAAGAAACGACTAAGGGAGAACACTACATAGGACAGCAGCATTGAGAAGAGAAGAAAACCTTTTGGGGTACGGACCTCTTGTATCCTCTTTCACTCGGTGAAACACAGCGAAAGCGCTGTTGACATCAGTTTTCTGTGAGGCCGTGCGATCACTCCGGTCGTCCCAGCCCATTCATGCCGAAGCATGGCTCTCCCACGGTACGGTAGTACAATAAAAAAAGTTTAAATAAACAACATTGTGTTATATATGTTGGTATAAAGAACAAAATTTGCATAGAAATATGTACCTAAACGGTTATAGTTCATTAAAACATACACATGTGACATTAACAAAGGGACATAGACGATAAATCGCATGCTAATAGCTTAGAATTATTACGTCATGTTATTACGTCACTGCCGCAAATATATGCGGACAGTCTCAAGTTAGCACCTATAAAATGAATACTTATGGTATTAGTACCGGAGCTTGCTAAAATCTTAGTATTCTTACTATTCGCTGTAAGAGATTGTATGAAATTAATTTATACTACTGTATTTATGGTACCTCTAGCTAGCCTTCAACCCTTTGATCTTTATTACACAATAAACATCTGCTTAATACTTTATCTGAGTGGGATTCTAAATTGAGACAGAAATATATTAAAAGGATACAAGTCAGTAGTGCCATCTAGTGATCTAGGAGTAATCCAGTACTAAAACTTTAATCCATACTGATGTTTAAAATTCGAAATCAGCAATGTTCAGAAGTAGGTTCATTAATTCATCATCAACAGCCTATAATGTCCCTCCCACTGCTGGGCTTGGGTCTCCTCTCAGGAGAGGGTTAAGGCCATACGTCCCCACGCTGGCCAAGTGCGGGTTGAGGACTGGCAATACAACGTTGTGGCAATCTTGCCGTTGGATGTTTTTAAGTCGTCCAAAGGCCTCCAAACTAAGCTTCACGACTGTTATCGTATGATAACAACCGGGACCGACTGCTTAACGTGACCTCCGAATCACGGAAATGCTCATGATAACATGCCACCAGCGTTTACCCATCCAGGTACTGACCGCACAGTCGTTGCTTATCCTCGGTGATTTTTTCCAACCACCGAGTGTAACTGGGCTATAAGCTCCTCAGAAGTAGGTTAAATGATAATTTTTAAAGCTTTGAGCAGTAAAACATTCGGTTATTGGCTGTAATATAATGAAACTGTAATAACATAAAAACAGCTTTGAAATATCTAACTTCAGTTTGTATTGTACTTGAATATTATCGTAGTGTTATAAAAATAAAAACTGTACAATATAACTTCTTATTTCCTTGCTGTAATAGTAACCGAAAATAAATAGAAAAGTTAATAAATGACCTTAAAAACGATGGGGCCTTTCACAGCAGTCACATTCGACCTGCCTGAAGGCCAATATATTTTTGTCCCTTTTCACGTAATCGCTCCCATAGATTGCAGTAAAAGGAAGTATGTTTAAAAAGAAATGAATTTCGTTCGTTTCAACCGTGGGAGAGCCACGCTTTTTGTGCATTAGCCTGCTCGACCGGAGTGATATCACGGCCTCACAGAAAACTGGTGAGAAATAGCGCTTGCGCTGTGTTTTACCGAGTGAGTGAGGATACCGAAGGCTTACACCCCGACTTCTCCCCTCGTGCCTATTCCCCAAAAACCAGTAACGCACTTGTAACGCCTCTGGTGCTGCGGGTGTATATGGTCGGCGGTAATCGCTTACCATCAGGCGATAAGTCTGCTCGTTTGATCACTTTTCCAAAAAAAAAAAACAAGTGTTGATTGTATATCCAAAAAAGTACAAACAGAAGAGATAAACAAACACACACACAGACATACACGCACACACATATTATTATTAATGTTTGTTCAAATGACGAAAATTTTAAAAGTATAGGTGATACTTGTTTATATCGATATCGATATTTTATCACAATGTCCCCACCCTATGCAGAATGGCACCGCTCAGACGGGAGACGAGAAAAACGTCTTTATAACGCACCTGAGTCTACGGACCATACGCCGCCCGACCTGTCTTGGTACTTATAATAAAAATATCATGTTAAACACACACATTTCAAACGAAACTGACACTTAGTATCTATTACTTAAGTGTCACTTTCGCATGAAGTATATTTTGTGTTTAGTACACTCTACAGGCTTTACGAGAATAAGTTATAGTCTATGTAGATTATTTTATAAATGTCTAAAAGTATTTGGCCTAAGTAGCTTTGAGCTGGATGAATTTAAGATGGCACTTGGATATTGGAACTTAAAGAATGATTTAATAAACAGGAAATAATGTTCACTTTATTTATATCATCCATATTTCAATACTATTATAAATATTTGTATGTTCGAAAGGAACTCGGTGTATCTGTTACACTTTCACGGCTAAACCACTATACCGGTTTCAGTGAAACTTGGTACGGAGATGCTTTAATTCTTGGAGAAGGACATAGGCTACTTATTATAAGCGGTTGGTACCAAAGGCTAAAGCTGTCAATCTATATTTTCACAAGAGCTAATTACATTTTGTTAGTTATGTTTTAGTTTAACTGTCCAAGTGGTGGAGTGGTAGCAATGGTCTGACTAAATGTTTATACAAACATTGATATGCAAATATTTGTTTCGAAGTTTGAGTGTTTTCTATGTATATTATTTATGTACTTACAAAAAATTATGTATATATTTATATCAGTTGTTTATGCCATTTGCACAAAACTGCTTAGTTTCGTTTAGATGGCGTTGTGTGTTAGATGTCCGAAAATATCCGTTCATAAATGTCCATGTAATATCATGCAGCTATTTTAGGCAGGTAGCCTTTAATCAGCATTCGTCCCACTTCACATCACATTACCAGCCTTTCACACTATATCGCTATTATCCCTTATCACAGGTTTCTTCCTAAACTACAAGGTCAACTTCGTTTTAAGTTTTTCCCCATCTAACTAAATTGATTTATGAGATGTATAGGCGCCCAACTTCTTTTCTTGTTTTTGACTGGGTCATAAAGATGTTTTATTACACCTTCCATTATATTTGTTGTTCAATAAAGGGATTGTTATTGTTACTGGAATCCAAACCTCCCTCCTCCCTGATTAGGGGAGACTCAAAGATGGCATGATACTCAATATACTTGTAACTTGAGTCGTAGATGTTTATTTCGACTTAAAGGACGGCGAGTCACCTAAATCCATTGTAATTCTTGTCGCAGTCCATATGTGGTGGTAGCCACATCAGACAGGTCTACTCATTTGCATTCTTATCATAATAATTTTTATCAATCTATTTAAGTCTAGATATAGGCCTCTCTCAAGACACTCTTCATTCCCCGGTATGCTGCTTATTGTATCCAATCACCGCTGGCTCTCTAGCCTAGTCTAGTCGTCACGCTATCTAGCCAGAAGCAGGAAGAATATTCCCAAAAAGTTTCTGCCAAATCACTCCCACAAAGATGATGTTCTAAGAATTCTTCACTCACTCACTGGCCAGTGAGATAGTATCAAGATGTGTAATCCCCACACACAGCAGGTGCGCTCTCTGTCCCAAGATACAATTACGGACATTATAATTTTTTATATGTATGTATATTTTGTTGGGATTTGTTTTATTTAACATCTCGACTGGTTTGGGGGTTGCTATGTGACTCATGTTATTGATTCTTCTTATCGGTTAAAATATATACGGTATAAAAGTTTAATATAATATATTAAACTTGTAATGTTATAAATATGTAATTGTTAACACGACACAAGAACCTCTTATAAACTAATCGCTTAGCAATCAAATCATTATAGTTAATCGATATAATCCCTCATCGATAGTTAATTCGATAATCGAATGGTACTAATCGGTTCGTATCATTTTAATCCACGAATCCATTATACGTAATCTGTAGGCAATTTCGTAAACACTTTGGATAATTTGGAGTTTAAACTAGAGAAAGCAGTGTGTGGCTTAGATTTTTTTTATAGAATAGGAGGCAAACGAGCATACGTATCGCCTGAGGGTAAGCGATTCCTTCTTCCGCGTCACAAGTGCGTTATCGTCCTTTAAGGGATGGGGGGAGAGGATGGGGTATGAGCCTCTGATATCCACACTCACTCGTTGAAACACAACGCGGACCCTGTCTCACACCGGTTTTCTGTGAGGCCTAGGTATCACTCCGGTCGATCCGGCCTACTACTACAACCCATAATGTCCCACTGCTGGGCTCGGGTCTCCTCTCAGGAGAGGGTTAAGGCCATATGTCCCCACGCTGGCCAAGTGCGGGTTGGGGACTGGCAAGAATACGTTGTAGCTACGTAAATCTTGCCGTTGGATGTTTTCAAGCCGCCCGAAGGCCTCCAACTAAGCTTCACGACTGTTATCGTATGATAACAACCGGGACCGACTGCTTAACGTGACCTCCGAATCACGGAGACGCTCATGGTAACATGCCACCACATCCAGGTACTGAACGCGCCGTCGTTGCTTACCCACGATGATTGTTTCTAATCACCGAGTGCAACTGGCCTATGAGCGCACGATCCGGCCTACGCACGCCGAAGCGTGGCTCTCCCACGGTAATATAAATCGAATGTTATCTTCTATATATCAACATCCACTAACAGTTCACTGCTGCAAATCAGCATGTCCTTAAAATGGACGTTTTGACCTACCATAACAGACTGACCAGAAGGGTTAGTATCAAGTTTGCGCCAAGTTTTCTATCTAGGTAGTAGAGCCACGCTGATTTCAGCTCGAACGGGCCGACTCCTACTCTGTCACCGAAGACCAACAGCATTCGTGCTGTCGTTTTTCGTGGGTGAGTGCGATACCAGAGGCCCAATAGTGCAGAAGCTTCGCAATAAGCTGCTATGGTGTGGGTCACCATTCCACATTGTTGCATTGTCTGCATTTGCAATGAGTATAGTGGAGATGACGGACAGAGTAGAAAAAATTTGCAGGTTCAAATATATATTAATATATTTTTTCGGACGTTTTAATACACAACGCCATCTAGTCCCAAACTAAGCAGAGCTTGTACTATGGGTACTAGACAACTTATATTATTACGTATGTATACTTTTTTTTGTAAATACATACATATTATACATAGAAAACACGCTAACTCCGAAACAAATATTTGCAGATCATACAAACATTTGGTCCGACCCAGGATTTGAACCCGAGACCTCGTGGACAGCAGTCGCGTACGCTACCACTGCGCCACCGAGGCAGTTTATATATATATATTTAAAAAAAAAATTGTGACACTTCGTTATTACATTCATATTTACAAAATTCGAGCTCACAATAATAATGCCAGTTGTACAAAAACACAATCAATTATGTTTATTCCATCATTTATTCCAATTTCCAACGAATAAAATCAAAGGGCAATTAAATCAGTGAAAAACAATAGGCCTCATTAAACGGGTTATTTTCGCGGGTAAAAATACACCGCCATTTTGTGCCGGTGACGTAAACAAAGCGGCCATATTGGAAGCTAATGGAGGAACGCGGGAAATATGCCGATACTACTTAATTAATTAATGGTATTTATTACGTTTTTACCTGTTTTCGTTGATCCCTAATGACGGTATTTTTATATTTTATATTCCGATAAATATCATAATGGATTTTCGGTCTGTGTTTTTTAGTAATTTTGTTTAGATATTTTATATAACGCTGTTCTTTGTTCATTTCAATCCCAGGTGAATATATTAAGTGAAATAATTTAATATTAAAACAGGTGTAAGTGGAGTCTAGTATTTAGGTTCATTAATATTTATGTTATTCGTTACAGTTAGACGCAAAAATTACTTTTTTCGGTTAAAGTGGTAATAATGCTTTTAGAAGCTAATATTTTAAACAACTCCTTCTGTCAGTTTGATACGCTTTCATGGCGAGACCGACGTATCAATTTCGATCAAATTTGGCATGAAGATATTTTGATCCTCGAGATAGGGCATAGCTACACTTTACCGTTATAATCGACTAAACCCAACTGCGTCAATATCTGCCATCTTTATTAAATTTAGTGACGAACTATCATGTATACCGCAGGAGAGCCACGCTTCGGCATAAATGGGCCGGCTCGACCGGAGTGATACCACGGCCTCACTGAAAACCTTACAAGCTTACGCTGTGTTTCATGAGAATAACGGGCCCATACCCCAATCCCACCCGAATCCCCCTCCCTATCCTCCAAAGGCCGGCAACGCACTTGTGACACCTCTGGTGTTACGGGTGTCCATGGGCGGCGGTAATCGCTTACCATCATGCGATACGTCTGCTCGTTTGCCCCTTATACCATAAATATAAGAACTGAACAGACAAAAAGAACTATAAATAAATATATTTTATTATTTTAAGTCACCCAGTGTCACTCTCACGACTAAGACGAATCTATTGACACCACTCACATAAAAATACGACAAGCTGTTTAGCCTCTAGAGTATGCCCAAGAAATATACATACATACACTCGAAAAACATTACCCTCCGTCTTTAGCAGTCGGGTAGTAAGGAACGTTCACCAGCAAGTTGCATAACTACGTTATTATTATTACCTACGAATAAACGCATATGAGTCTGTGAATTAGGACTAGTTCGACGTACTCTCGTAAATTTTCAACTGCAAAACTATTAAAATCTTGAAATCAGTTGAAATTATAAAACTTTATTGCTTTTGCCGTTCAAAACTGTGTAAACCAACTCATATACGTTATAAATCCTTTCGAAATTAATTAAAACCTAATCTAATATTTGAGAACGCTCCCGTAAGTGGAGCGCGTGCTGTGGAACATGCTGTCGTCTCTTTTCATTAAACAAAATTATGTATATGAGCGAATGAGACATGCTGCAGGCGAGCAAATGAGTGAAGTTCATTAGGCATTCAGAAAATGAAACTCAAATCATATTATTACACGACACGTTTAAAATGGATACGTTTATTTGAGAATGTGAAATGCAGTTATTTTTGGGAGTTTTCTAATTAGTTTTAGTTTAGTGATAATATAATTATAATAGCTATTGTCCGCGGCTTTGCGTATGTCGGATATCGCGACAAAATCTCCAATATGTCTCTCTATACCGAAATTGATCCAATTTGGTTCAGCGGCTTGGCTGTGAAAACGTAACAGATTGACAGACGAAGGTACTTTATTATGTATATTATTAAAAATTAAAATCAAATAGCTTTACTTCAAGTAGGCCTTTTCAGGTATTTTTAAAACCACCGTGGAAGAGCCACGCTTCGGCACGAGTGTGCCGGCTCGACCGTAATGATAGAACGGCCTTACAAAAAAGCCGGTGGGAAACAGCGCCTGCGCTGTGTTTCACCGAGTGAGTGAGGATATAATAGTCATTAATATCGAAGTATAGGGTACTTATTTTAGTTAGGGAAGATTGGAAAGCTAAAAATATCTCTATTGTTATACGAGCACTTAATCGAGTAATCCTAAAAATGCATTACATCATTTTGGAAAAAACCTGATAATGTTACACTGCTGGACCGATATTAACCAAAACCATAGCTCAGAACCACCGCAAGGTAACTGGGTTTCAAATGAAAAAAACCGCATTGAAATTTTTCATCCGTTTGAGAGCTACTGTGCTACAGACCAATACACACACACAAAGACATCGACGTCATACTTATAACACCCCTCTTTTTGCGTCGAGGATTAAAATATATATATGTAAATATATATCTTCTTGCAGTCGGTTCCGATTGTTATCATAGGAGAACAGTCGTGAAGCTTAGTTGGAGGCCTTCGGGCGGCTTAAAAACATCCAACGGTAAGATTACGTAGCCACAACGTTGTCTTGCCAGTCCCCAACCCGCACTTGGCCAGCGTGGGAACGTATGGCCTTAACCCTCTCCTAAGAGGAGACCCGAGCCCAGCAGTGGGAAATTATGGGTTGTTGATGATTTTTGATGCACTAAAGTTTTATATCGATGGACTTAATGCCCAAGGCATTCTTTGCCAGCCAACCTTCGGGTGGTGTAGAAATGTTGTGAGGTAGGTTTCATACCTATGAGATGTATCTGTGTATATATGAGATATATTTATGTGACAATTCACAATATATACACACATAGACCTAAATATAACATACATATACAAATATATAGTAGATAACTGCCTCACTGGTGCAGTGGTAGGGCATGCGACTGCTATGCTTGAGGTCTTGGGTTCGATACCAGGGTCGAACGAAATCTTTGTATGACCTGCAGATATTGATTTTGGAGTTTGGCTGTTTCCTACATATGCTATGTGCATATGTAGGAAACAGCCAAACATTTACAAAAAAAGTATATATGTATTTATATCAGTTGTCTAGTACCTACCCATTGTAAAAGCTCTGCTTAGTTTGGGACTAGATGTCGTTGTGTGTTAGATGTGCAAAATATTTATTTATTATACACTATGAAACCCTGTAACGTGTGGTATGCTATGGTTTTGGTCGTTCTGCCAGCTCATTTAGAATGAGTTCGTGTTAGTTTTCTACTTTATTATGTATGTATGTTTATAACTTCACAATACGAACATCTGTGGCAATCGTTACGAATAGTTAAAGCTCTAAAAAGTCCGATAACCTAGATAAGTCTATCGGGGGGAGAGCCACGCTTCGGCATGCATGGGCCGGCTCGAGAGCTCGGATTGATACCATGGCCTCACAGAGAACCGATATGAAACAGCGCCTGCGCTGTGTTTCACCGAGTGAGTGAGGATCCCGGTGACACATAATCCCTTCCCCTCATTCCCCTCCCGTACCTCAAGGTTGATAACGCAGTTGTGATGTGGGTGTCCGTGGGCGGCGGTAATCGCTTACCATCCGGCGATACGTCTGCTCGTTTGCCCCTAATTCCAGAACTTTTATAGGACTTGGTTTGTAGAGATTTGACGGGAGTCAATCCACTTAACAATCATAAGTCTAGCCGTGTAGTAGAATAGTAGAGTGAAAGCCATCGCCAATCTAGATTGGGTAAAGACGGAGAATTATGAATAGGTATTTGTAACTTTACTGACTGCTCGATAGGTTTAAGCCGTTGCCACACCCGTTCCTACTGCGCCAAGTGTTGTGGGATCAAATCCCTCTTGGAACAACACTTTATGTGATTCACAAGTTGTTGTTCTAATATTTTTTTTTTGTTATAAGACAACTCCCGCATTAGGAATATAAATTCCCGTGATTCTGGATGATATTTGTTCGTTTTATGTATGTTTGTTAAGTCCCACGTAACACGGAATATATTCCTATTGCGCTTTTTAAAAAAAAAAGTTTGAGCGTTTTGCAGCGTACACAAACTGACTTAACATTTTTCTACATAGTGGGAATGCGACAGTTTAAAAGTAAGTAAAGACACGTGCAGTGTATAGTTTCTATCATCAATATTCAGCTCTAGCTCCCAACTTGTTCAACTTAATACAATTTGGTTTCTCCGCGAACTCTTGCATAGCGCCGTCAACGCCAGTGACGGAGAAAATACGATTAAGAAATGCTTTGACAAACGAAGCATACCCCATTTCGCCTTAGTTTTAATGATTAATTTACACATATTTATTAGCCTACTTATAATTAAATATAGTATATATACTTATAAATATATATAACAGTAAACTTAAAAGCCGGCAACGCACATGTGACGCCTCTAATGTCGCGTCCATGGGCGGCGGTAAACGCTTACCTTCAGGGGATACGTCAGCTCGTTGGCCCCCTATAAAAAGAACTAAGCTGGATCACTTAGTTTTTTTAAAATTTTATTTACAGAGGTATATATCATATCCCAGTTGCGTTCGGTGATTAGAAACAATCACCGAGGGTAAGCAACGATGGCGCGGTCAGAGCCTGGAGGGGTGACCGCTGGTGGCATGTAACTATGAGAGTCTCCGTTATTCGGAGGTCACGTTAAGCAGTCGGTCCCGGTTGTAATCATATGATAACAGTCGTGAAGCTTAGTTGGAGGCCTTTGGGGGGCTTAAAAACATCCAACGGTAAAATTACGTAGCCACAACGTCTTCTTGCCAGTCCCCAACCCGCAATTGGCCAGCGTGGGGACGTATGGCCTTAACCTCTCCTGAGAGGAGACCCGAGCGCAACAGTGGGACAGTACGGGTTGTTGATGATGATGATGATGATATACAGAGAAAATTCATAGATACATTTCTGTGTTGATGGATAAACAGTACGGAGTGCCACCCCTATTCAGCCCGTGGGTTTCGTAAGAACCAGACCATATACCAAACCGTCTGACCAACGTGGTACAGTAGGTCAAAACCTTTATAAAGAGAGGTCATATCTAACAGTGGGCTATATAAATCTGTTGTCGAAAAAAATAAAGAAAGATAAATATTATTTTGGCAACGAAATGTAATCAATCAACAACCCATAATATCCCACTGCTGGGCTCGGGTCTCCTCTCAGGAGAAGGTTAAGGCCATACTTCCCCACACTGGCCAAGTGCGGGTTAGGGACTAAGACGGAGAGGAACACAAAACGGGACAACAAAATGTAATACAAAAGGTAATTTACAATAGTTTTGCAAAATGCCAAAAATGGACCCAATTCAGCATTGTGTCAGACAGTACGTCTGACACTGGTTTTCAATTGGGCCCAGGTGACGCCGTGCGTAAAGATATTTAACATATCCGTGCTTTAATATATACAATAACAAAAAACAGTAATTACATACACAATCTCATCCTCCATCCAGGATAGGAAGAGACGATTGCCAACATCATTTACCAGGATCTAGACATAACAGCTCGTATTCGATCCTTAAATGTACTTCGGACTCAGGTCGACAGTAGCAAGGATAATAAGTCCAGGTGGAAATTTGCTGTTTGTGCGGTGAAACTCAAACGATGTCCCACCTTCTTTTTTTTACGTGTGGAAACCCCCTCGGGCCATCACCCCACCGGGGTTTGCGGCGGGGCGGTGTGTCGGAATCGAACCGACTAAAACCACACGGTGTGCCACTCTGCGCCTGGGACGAGAGAGATCCGGGAACCGCTTTCTTACGCCATCCGGACCCCTCCCAGAAACGATGTCCCACCTTGCATCATCCCTTGCGTGTCCAGGCGCCTGCACGAGAAAGGATCTGATGGTTGCGACTGACAATGCAGTCAAAGTGGCCTCGTTCTGGTCTGCTAAAATTTAATTACTCCGACACGAAATGTTTCCCGCCGAAACGCTAAAAAGAAGAAGCTCGTATTCTTCCGCATGATGTAGGTCTTTCATACTTTCTTGTCGGTTATTGGCGCTTTTTAGCAGATCTGTCTCTTAAGCCACTGGACTGGACAGTATACGTGGCTGGTCTGAGTAGTTTCCGACCTAACGATGACACAAGAATTTTTTGAAGTGACAACTTCTTTAGGGTCGTTGAGCACTCTTTGTAACAAAAATCATGGAACTCGTGTCACCGTCACCGAACGCTTTGCATGAGCTATATATTTTTACCTTTTTTTATACCTCAATTTATTAATAGCTTCAGAGCTTAAACAACTGTTTGTTTATAGTTTAATTATTCACTTCTGCGCAGTCCTCCTGACTACTTTGTGTTTCTTTTCTTCATAGTCTTTTTTTTATGGTATAAGGGGCAAAAGAACAGACGCATCGCCTGATGGTAAACGATTACCGCCGCCCATGGACACCCGTAACACCAAAGGTGGCATAATTGCGCTGCCGGCCTTTGGGGGAGGAGGAGGAGGATAGGGGGAGGGATTGGGGTATGGGCCTCCGGTATTCTCACTCACTCGATGATATACAGCGCAAGCGCTCTTTCACACCGGTTTTCTGTGAGGCCGTGGTATCACTCCGGTCGAGCCGGCTCATTCATACAGAAGCGTAGCTCTCCCACGGTAAAAGTCTTCTTGAACTCTACACACGTCTCTGTTTGTATCTGCCAATTTTTGTCTGTCTATTGTTCCCAAATAGCGGAATCAATTTTGACAACACTTGCATTGGCAGATAGCTTATGTTATAAGGAGTTGCTTAGGCTAATTTCATTTTAGAAGAAATAAAAAATAAAGTTAAATCCAGTGAAAAAATATTCAAAAGCAACATAAACCTCGGGTGATATCAATAAAATTTATTGATCAATGTTATTTCGTCGGTTTCTTCGCTATCTGTTACAGAGTCGAGGAATATTTTAAGATTGTAATTACTAGACTGGTTGTAGAATCACTAGTTACTAAGTCCGGTGGTTAAAACCCCAGTGTACACTTGCCCTTTTCCACCAAAATTTATAACTCAATCGTCTTCTCGTCTGTCACCCAACAAAATTGTTTTTGACGCTGCAATTTCGACAACTAATTGTTAGCCATTTTAATAATTGAATGTATTTATTCACCTGAGCATTGCTCGCGACGCCATCTTGCGAAACGAGGGGACGATTAATTTGATAATAAATCACCGAATACCGGTCACAGATAAATTAAAATATTTTTGTTTAAAAGCCTCCGTGAGGGTAGAATTGAATAATATTAATGATCGAGAACAAATCTTTGGAAGATGTCTACCAATATTGGATCTTGAGGAATGTCATTAGCGCTGGAATAATTATATTGATGAAATTATTGCGATAAATATAATGGCTACTTGTATTTCAAATTATATACGTTACGTGTATACATACTAATATTATAAATTCTAAAGTAATTCTGTACGTCTATTATATTTTCACGGCCAAACCGCTGAACCGATTTCAATGAAGTTTACAATGGATATCGTTAAAATTTAAGGAAGGCGATAGCCGAAACAACGTTTTATATTACACTGGCTTTTGTCCGTGGCTTCAGTTGCGCAAAAATAAATATTTTTTTACTTTAACCTCACTATATTTTTTTAATATAGTGTGGTTAACAGGAATAAATAGTACAAATAAATACAAATTTTCATCACCTATTTCACCCCCTTAGTGGAATTCCTTTCGAAGTGCTCACGTATACAAAGAAACTGCATGCAAAGTTTCAGGATTCTAGATATTTTAATGGAATTGAGGGCAAACGAGCAGACTAAGCAGACGAGTGAGTCACCAAGAATAATGTCCTCAACACCGGAGGCCCATACCTCAACCCCTCCTCCCATTCCCCTATATATTTACCGTGGGAGAGCCACGCTTCGGCATGAATGGGCCGGCTCGACCGGAGCCATACCACGGCCTCACAGAAAACCGGTGTGAAACAGCGCTTACGCTGTGTTTCATCGAGTGAGTGAGGATACCGGAGGCCCATACCCCAATCCAACGCCCCCTATCCCCCTCACCCTCCCCCTTCCCCCCAGCCGCCATAGTGTGGGTCACCATGCTGCATTGTTCTTTTTCACATTGAGGATGGTGACCACCACTCTTGGATTCTGCTCATGCTTTCCATCAGGCAGGGCAGAGTCATTTTGGCAGCTTAAATATAAAAAATAAAAAAATTAAATAAAAAAATATACATATATCATGTTTGTTCAATATATTGTTTAATTTTTACGTTTTTAATACACTTTTCTACCAAAACGCAAACTACTGCCTGTGTTTTCTCTGCATCACAATACAAATAAATTAAAGTTATCTTTGAAGCGCGGTTGTATGTATGTCTTGTCAAAACTTGGGCTCAATCGGTGCAGACATTTTTGAATTTTTAAAACTAACACACCGTCTTAACAAAGATATATTTTTAACATCCTTTTATTAGCTTCATTCGTATGATGTAACGGCAACTTTGAAATTAGACATTCTCATCGAGGACTTGCAATGGGCTGGCCATATTTGCCGCAGAACCGATAACCTTTGGAGTAAATGGGTTTTTGAGTGGAGACCACGCTTAGGCAAACGTAGTGTGCGCCGTCCACAGGCCAGGTGGGGTGATGATTTGGGTAAGACGGTTGGTGGGAGCTGGATGCGAGAAGCTGAGGATCGAACTAAGTGGCGTGCAATTGGAGAGGCCTATATTTTATGTATGATGATCAAGAACTGATGGCAATTCAATATTTTAAACAGTTGAACATAGACAACAGTTGTAGGATAATCGGGATTAGCTATTTTTTGTTTTCTTAAAAGCCTTTGCGCCATGAAAGCATGTTTTAAAAAAATATTAGTTATTATTGGCAAGGGTGTTCATTAATATTGGAGTTAAAACCTATGTGCATTGTTTCCCAGTTGGACCTGAACGCGATTTTCATTAATAATGATCGGTATTGACGATTCAATATCGCTAATACATTTTTATTATAACAATGGCCGGACGGACGGGCATATCAATAAATAATACATTTATTATTTTAAATAAATCATTGACTATAGTTTAACAAAGGATCTGTATAATATACTAGTTAAACCATGCAAGTTCGCCTGCGTCTATCAAAAGGAGCATTTTTTTTTTCATTTTATTCACATTGTTTTTTATTGATGCTGAACTCCTATAATCCATAGTACGATGTTTTAGCCTATAGTCTTCTTCGATTAATGGACTGTTCAACAATGAAAGAATTTATCTATTTAAGCCAGTAGTTTTTGAGATGAGCGCGTTGAACCAAATGAACATACCGTCTATACATACACACATGTCTTCTATGTAAATAAATAAAATCGTAGTGTATGTTCGTAACTTCAAATAAATAGCTTAATACATATATATGACAGTATGTATGGTACTTACATCAAAAAACACATTTTTGTCTCTGTTCCGGCTAATTTCTGGAACGGTTGAACCAATTTCGGCAGGACTTTCACTGGCAATAATCTGATGATATGAATAGTAATTTCGGTCCTTTAGTTTCTTTTCAGACTACCATCGCCCCGCGGTGTTACTCGCGTTTATTGTAATAAATAATTAGGACATGTAACACACAATGCCATCTAGTCCCAAACTAAGCAGACCTTGTATTATGGGTACTAGACAACTGATATGAACACATATATCCTTTTTTTGTAAATACATACATATTATACATAGAAAACACCCAAACTCCGAAACAAATATTTGTAGATCATACAAACATTAGATCCGACCCGGGAATCGAACCCGAGACCTCAAGAACAGCAGTCGCATACATTACCGCTGCGCCTCCGAGGCAGTATTTTTTGTATAATTTTGAAAAAAATATTACATGAATAGGTACTACACGTACTGCATGGGGAGCCCTAGGCCTGCACAGCCAGCACCTGGCTTTAACCCCTCCACTAAAACAAAACCCCGATGACAATAGAGAAAAATGTTTTGTATTTTGGTATTAGTTCATTGGGAGCATGTTTAAGTTATAAAAAGACAGCGGGATCGATATTAGCTTCCTTAAATTGTATTGTTTTCTTTAATTTTTCTTTGTTTTTAAGACTTTATATAAAGCAAATTTTTAGTGAGCCAACCTCAAAAGATACACATATGCTGTCGCGAACATTTTTTTATTTTTATTTAAAGGGGAACAATTCTTGCATACATTTACGCTGCGCACGCAATGGAAGCTCCGAAAAGGAATAATTTTCCCCTGTTTTAATGCGATAGATGCAGTCAAGCAGACGTTTCAATTGATTATTATTTTGCAACATATTTTTCGTCCTAGCGTGATCGATAGCTAGACAATATAACAGTGAAATATTTTTTTCAATCGGTCCTTTACTTCCCGAGATTAATGCGTTCAACCAAACTTTTCAGCTTTAGTATATTGGGATAGATTCACTTTTTACCCCACTACGGAGGAACTAAAGTGAAGGGTGTTGGTAGTATATGTATGGTCTACCCTAGCGCCTAAACTACTAAACCAATTTTAATGAATGAGGGGTCAATAGATTTGTAATAATGCCCCGGTTGTCATAGGCTATATAAAACTATTTATTTTCATAATATTGTTATATTTTATAAACTTGACATTTATTGTTTACGTTACGGCTTTTCATTGAAATTTCCCATTTAAAAGACTTACATTCACAGCCACATCATCCACTTTTCTAAAAACACCTAAATTTTACCAAGGTATATTAAAAAAAAATTGCTTTTTATAGCTATTTATTTATAAGACTTGCTCGTTTTGATCGACTTCAAAAAAAAAGGAGGGTATCAATTCGACTGTATGTTTTTAATCTTTTTTATGTTTGTTACCTCCGAACTTTCGACTTGGTGAACCGATTTTGACGATTCCTTTTTTATCTGAGAGCTGATGCTCCCATTGCGGTCGCATTTCAGTTTGGTCCAGTTCTTGAAGTCGGTTTTTTTTTGTTAATATTTTTTATTATAAAGGTATTAGATATAGTCATTCTCCTTTAACTTACACCAAACACAACTCATACAATTCTTGATAGCGATAAATCATAACGCAAAAACTGGTACAAAAGCAATCGGTACCTAGGCTAGCTTTGAACCCTAGACTTAGAGGCTATTGTTTAGACCTATTGTTCCAAACCCCTTTGCATATTTCATTATGATATTAACTGTAGGGTTGTATTTAATTGCGGTTGTATTAGTTTTGAAAAGGCGAAGTAATTAGCGTGAACGATTTTAATATTAAAACTGCGACACAATTTCGTAAATGTTGTATTAAAACGATAACAGCGGTAATGAGAGGCCCTATGATGCAGAAGCATTTCAACAGGCCGCCATAGTGTGGGGTTACCATGCTGCATCGTAGGATTGTCTACATTCACATTGAGTACCAGTGTGCAGGCGCTCATAGCTCAGTTGCACTCGGTGTTTAGAAACAATCACCGAGGGTAAGCAACGACGGCGCGGTCAGTACCCGGATGGGTGACCGCTAGTGGCATGTTATCATGAGCGTCTCCGTGATTCGGAGGTCACGTTAAGCAGTCGGTCCCGGTTGTTGTCATACGATAACAGTCGTGAAGCTTAGTTGGAGGCCTTTGGGCAGCTTGAAAACATCCGACGGTAAGATTACGTAGCCACAACGTTGTCTTGCCAGTCCCCAACCCGCACTTGGCCAGCGTGGGGACGTATGGCCTTAACCCTCTCCTGAGAGGAGACCCGAGCCCAGCAGTGGGACGTTATGGGTTGTTGATATAATGATATACATTGAGTACGGTGACCACTCTTGGTTTCTGCTAATGCTTTCCATCAGGCAGAATAGAGTCACTTTTGTCGAGTCGAGCATCCACGAGGTCTCGGGTTCGAATCCTGGGTCGGAACAAACGTTTGTATGATCCTAAAAAATATTTGTTTCGGAGTTTGGGTGTTTTCTATATATAGTTTTTTTTATGGTATAAGGGGCAAACGAACAGAAATATCGCCTGATGTAAACGATTACCGTCGCCCATGGACACCCGTAACACCAGAGGTGTCACAAGTGCGTTGCAGGCCTTTTCAGGATGGGGGCGGGGATATGGAGAGGGATTGGGATACGGACCTCCGGTATCCTCACTCACTCGATGAAACACAGCGCAAGCGCTGTTTTTACACCGGTTTTTTGTGAGGCCGTGGTATCACTCCAGTCGAGCCGGCCCATTCGTGCCGAAGCGTAGCTCTCATTAGTATGTATATATTTACAAAAAAAAAGTATTTATGTATTCATATCAGTTGTCTAGTACCCATAATACAAGCTCTGCTTAGTTTGGGACTAGATGGCGTTGTGTGTTTGGATGTCCGAAATATTTATTTATTATTTTTCTTTGGAAGGTACATCTGTACATTACTTACAAATAAATAAAACTGGAGTGTCTATTTGTAATATGAAAATAACCGATTTTTACTGAACGCATCGCTGAATTCTTAAACCGTTTCAATATTCTTGCTCGTACAAACTTGTCAATCATAAATTATTTAAAAGAAAACCCTCAAGTAATACGTTTCACTTACAGGCGGTGGCTGCAACTTCCCAGACACATGGACGGGAGGATGGTTCCAATCAGGGATCCCTGGCCTCATATACATCAACTCCACCAGCATGCAAGGCAAAGGGGAGTGCGCTGAGACTGACGGCACAGACAAGTTTCTGGTTTACGACAAGTATGTATATCTACTGTTTCAAAACAATTTTCGACACTTCATTTTAATTATTCTAAGAAACGGACAAGATGGTGTCTGAATCAAGTCTACTAAAATTACTCCGTGTGCCATTGCGGCTCTCATATAGAGAAATCCAGGAAAAGCTTGCCGGACTAGTTAGGATCTAAAAGGTGGAGTTCTACTTTCTCTTTACTCCCTCACCTTTACACCCCTCTATACACCCTCAGACACACACCCATTCGTCACTGCATTTAACACACCCAGAGGACCAATACACACATTATCTTAGTTTTAAGTAATTGTTTTGTTTTATTTTTCATCGCCAAATAGATTTAAAGTTAACATAAATAAATAAAATTGTGTTCTTTATAGACTGTAGTTAATGTACATGACCGATGGGTAAAGGCGCCGTACGCTTAAGCAAAGGTTTCTGACCTTGTTCAGCTGCGGAAGCGAATAAGACACAATTGATACAATGTTTCCGACATGTATAAATATTTCCGACATCTAACACACAACGCCATCTAGTCCCAAACTAAGCAGAGCTTGTATTCTGGGTACTAGACAACTGATAGAATACTTATATACTTTTTTTTTGTAAATACATACATTTCATACATAGAAAACACCCAAACTCCGAAACAAATATTTGCAGATCATACAAACATTTGATCCGACCCGGGAATCGAACCCGAGACCTCAGGAACAGCAGTCGCATACGCTACCGCTGGGCCACCGAGGCAGTGGAATTGGTACAATGTAATCATGTATTTTTAAGATTTTATAAAAATTTACAATTTGTTAACACTTTGTATCGATCAATAAATATTTTTATTATTATATTATTACATCCGGATATCTGGATAAGACTGTTGTTTATACCTCAAATTGTTAATAAAGATGTTTGCCATGTTACAGGAATGAGGAGTGCTACCGGTGTCTTGTGATACACGAAAAACATAGATATGTATTGCAGTACAAAGAAAGTGAGTGTATATTATATTTAGTGGATGTTCTAGGGTCTACGCCGTTAGTTTTCCCCTTCATCCGCTTTACAGGCTAGCCGCTAGGGGGCGACGTTACGCGTGTGCCGTATGTCGCCCAAATTGAGAGTTTATTAACAACAGACGGTGCCCGCTTCAGTGCGGGCAGGCGCTGGGAGGGGTCCGGATGGCGTAAGAAAGCGATTCCCGGATCCCTCCCGTCTCAGGCGCAGAGTGGCACAGCGTGTGGTTTTAGTCGGTTCGATTCCGACATAACGCCCCGCCGCAAACCCCGGTAGGGTGAAGTCCCGAGGGGGTTTCCACACGTAAAAAAAAGGGTTTACTCCGTCAAAATTACCAACCTAACAATTAGGCTAGCTTGTAAAACGTCTTATCTAAATATATAAAAATGAATGTTTGTCCGTACGTCCTTTGTAGAATCGTAGACTTTGCATTTTATCATGTCATCTTTAGCAAAGTGTTGTGCACGAGCCCACTAAGGTTTCTGAGTACGACCAGCTTTGCCCCGCGGCGTTGCCTGCGGTTGTTGTTGTACCGCGGGTATCACCGCGGGGCTCAGCTAGCAAGTAATAATATTTTCTGCCCATTTATCATTTCTTATGACCTTGCTCTTCTATGAATTATTTTTTGTTCTAAATACTTTATTTAATATTCATTTACGCAAAGCCTAAACCTCCGATGCCCTATCTATATAGATGAAATTAATCAATATCATTTAACAAAAAACTCAATTCTTCCAGCGTACTGCGGCCAGAAGGACTCGCTGTCCACAATGTGTGAGTCAATCACCGGAGACGCGCCACTCTACTCCATGTTCAAGAAGGACCCGAGGCCCGAACCTCAGCAGTGTCCGTTTCATCCAGCGCCGTTCACTTTTACATATAGCCGGTAAGCCCATAAAGAATTGAGATTCACATCTTCGACAGACTAATTAGATCTTTTTTTTTTTTATTTATTTATTTATTTGTCTTTATTGTATACATATAGTAAGAAACGGTACAATAGGAACAGTCACAAAGTATGTATAACAAATGGCGGTCTTATCGCTCTCGGCGATTTCTTCCAGACAACCATAACACGGATATGAGTGTTTCAAAATTTTGAAATTTAGGGTTTTGTGCGAGACTTAAAACTCTTCATAGAAAGAAAATTTTGCTAACGCTGACTGGGTTGACGGGTTAGTATTTCCAGTTGCTTTGCGTAGTTGACTGAACTGACGGAGAGACTAATTCAGTTACAATTTTAATTCAATCTAAAGTTCTTCAGACTACAACTGTATTTGATGCAATAAAAAAAAAAAAAAAAAAATCTACCGTCGCTCGCAAACCTTTTATATGATAGCATTTTCTCTATATATTTTATTTACACCGTGGGAGAGCCACGCTTGGACATGAATGGGCTGGCTCGACCAGAGTGATATCTCACAGAAAACCGGTGTGGAACAGCGCTTACGCTGTGTTTCATCGAGTGAATGAGGATACCGGAGGCCCATCCCGCATCCTCCCCGCCCCCTATCCCGCTCCCCATCCCCCAAAGGCCGGCACGCACTTGTGACACCTCTGGTGTTACGGGTGTCCATGGGCGGCGGTAATCGCTTACCATAAGGCGATACGTCTGCTCGTTTTCCACTTATACCAATAAAAAAAATGTATATTTTTAATCTCTTCGCCACCACTCTGTCGGCTTCTACGAAACCAAAGATGTAAATCGGGGTGGTGACCCTCCGTATAGTCAATCATTGACAACCAACAAGAAATCACGAGGTCGGTCTACTTACGGCGTCAACCATCATCATCTTCCTAACCATTATTATTCTCAAGATTATTTGGGGTCGCCTACTAGTTCCACCGGTTTCCTGAATAACAGTTTTACCACGGAACGACTGGCATCGTGCCTGGCAACCTTGAGAGCAAACTGAAAAAAAAGTCACTTTATTTGAGGGCACTGACTTCCTAATTATTCCACTCGCTGCGGCAACCAAGCATTTGTATTGTGCCATTATTTTTCTTATATTTTAGTGTAATGCTTAAAAAAATATATTATAGTTATCGTAATCGTTACAGCGGGTCCGGCGACTGCGTCAACCCTCCGTCCCGTGCGGAGTCGTGCACTGATGATTCGCGACTGCTTCTGCGGTACATGGCGTGCCCAGACGTGCCTAGCACTGAGAGCAATGGTAAGTTTATTTCTTAAACAAAAACGGCAGAACTGTGATGGAATAGACATGGCCTAACACGTCTAGACTAATACTACATCATCATACATCAACAACCTTTTACAGTTCTTTACTGGACATAGGCATCAAAGGACGTTTTGGCCTATCACCACCCTGACCAGAATTAATCGGTGACCAATCGCCGATTAATCGGTTCTTACAACGCCCATTGTATAAATAGAGGTGGTGACTGTAGAGAAACGGTTATCATATCCATTTCATCATTTGTATTGAAGGCAAAGGGAGGATCCTCCGACCAGGCGAGGTGATCATGCCTGGCGGGCCACTGCCCAACGGTTGACGCTCGGAAGTTGTATGTATGCTAATCGGCGCGAGAACTTATATTGCGCGATTCAGAATTGGCAGTTTCTTCGTTTGCTTCGTTACTCCACATTCTTAATCTGTCTCCTGTCAAGTCGCTAAGTTAAATAAGTTCAAGTGAGTAAGGTTATTGGATGTTCAATCTTCAATCCAACCAAATTAGGGGGAAAAGAGACACCTGAGAAGCGGTAACGCATTTCATGGCTCATAGATAGTAAATATCCAGCACTAGTTATCATGATTCATCAACCAAGATGATGAATAAATGAATGAAGTTATCCAAATGCAATATATAAATATCATCATCGACCTTTCGTAGTTCTTTGCTGGAAATAAGCATATTAGCCATAATATCATCTTTGACTTTTTTCAGTCGAGGAGCTTATCTGCCTAGCGACGTGGAAAGAGGGGTCTACCAGGTACCTGGTGGGTCTCATCTCACAGGTGCAGAGGAGGAACTCTATCGCCACTGACGAAGATATGTACAGGTACTACAGGTACACGGTTGGCCTAGTGGTTTCAGTGGTCGCCACACCGCTTCCTACTGCGCCAAGTGTTGTGGGTTCAAATTCTACATGGGACAACACCTTGTGTGATCCATTAATTGTTGTTCTGAGTCTGTGTGTACTTTGTGTCCGTTTCATGTATGTTTGTAAAGATCCCCGTGACACAGGAATGTATATTCCTAATGCGGGAGTTGTAAATAAAACTAAAAGGTTTGTACACATTCAACTAAATTTACTAAAACAATTACTTGTGTAACGCACGTAGTCAAGATACCCGGCACAGCAACACATTATATTAGCACAAACTTATAATATTCTCCAATGCACATCAAGAAGAACGGCTAGCTTCTCGATGTGCGTTCATATTCTAGAATGAATGCGGGACATTCATTCTATAATATGAATGTCCCGCATTACTCTAATCCACGGCATTTTATAACATCTGACAGGTCTAACCAAATTCAATACTAAATTCCCAAACTCAGTAGATAATATTAAACATTGTTTATAATAATTATTCTAATGATTATTAACGTACATTTATTATTTGGTAATACAGAATCGTGTAACATTAAAGATTTATTACTCCGGAAGTACCATTGTGTACAAAGAGTACAGACATCGTTAATAATAAGCACTATTTGTAAGTCGCGCCGGAAGCTGGCAAGCGGAAGGCAGCAAGATATCAATATTACTTAATATAAATCAACTATTTACTTCATTATTAAATTATAAGGTTTTAATATATTTTTTACGAGAGTAGATTTGTTACTAATAACACTTGATATAACCATAATGTTATCGTTATAACCGATTATCGAAAACCGGTAATTAAATGTGTATGCCGGTAGTTTGAAAATCGTTATAAAACTATCTATTATTCTGATTGTTGTTCTTAAAACATAAATTCATCTCTGTGTCAGTTGTAACAAGTGTCATTTTAGAAATGAAGAGATACGTTTTAGGTGTGAATTTTTATATTTTTAATGTATTCATTTGCGATTGTAATAAAATTGAAATATTAAGATATAGGTGATACGAAATAAAATGGCTTATTAAAACTCACTTCGTCAGTTTCATAGCTATCATCTGTCACTCTTAAGATATAGCTCTTGCCATAAGATAATGATTTAAAAAAATATTTGAAAAAAATTTTTTACCTACCTGTATTCAAAAATACTATATCAAAAAGTATGTGTATTTTCACCAGCTTTCAAATACCGGAATTCAAATATTTGCGTTGTTTTCTTAAATTGAGTTCCATGTACTTACTTATTTTTTGAAGTGATAACATATTTTGGCGCGTTGAGCCTTTGTTGAGTTTTTTGGTGAACAAAAAGGGCAAAATTCGCGTCATCGTCACCACATGAGCTATATGTATATATATGTACATAGATAGACCTCCGTGCATTATTAGTATACAGTATAGATTTATACATACAAAAAGTATACCTATCTACATATATTATTATTTACTACTTATCATTGTGAATATTTTTGTTTTAATTTTATGTTTTATTTGTACTAGTCTGTATGTGTATGCATACATATATATATTTCAGTGTGTATATGTATTTGTGTAGGTATAAGTATGTTTGCGTAATGTGAATAGTGTCTAACATTTGTGTATAGATCGCTACTATTTCTTTTGTTTTTTTTTTATATGTTTTGTGTGTTGCCTGTATTTAAAGTACCCTAAATTTTAAAATTTTTGAAACACATATCACATATATATAACCATAACACATGGTTGTCTGGAAGAAATCGCCGAGAGCGATAAGACCGCCAATTGTTATACATATTGTGTGATTGTTCCATTTGTACCATTTCGTACTATGTATATACAATAAAGATAAATAATAATAAAATAATAATTATATACTATAGTTTTCACTTCTATCGTCACGCCCCAAACACGTGTGCTAATATATGAATCATATTTGTGTTGTCTAGATGCTTCGTATACAAAGGCAGTCACGCAGACAAGACAGTGACATACAGCATCGCCCAGTCTGGAGACGCAACCTGCAACGGACTCACCTCCTCGGTGGACGGAAGTCGCACCATGAAGCTTACTAATAGTTAGTATATGTACTAATTTTTTTTATTGTAGGCCTATATATCATCTTTATCGTCTACAGCCCTCAACAATCCACTGATGGTCGCAGGTTTCTTTCCGGAAGGATGTTTGGACTAATATTTATCGGATCCTATATTACCTTCAGATCCTATTTACCGGCATAACCGCAAAAGAATAGTTCTTTTTTAAACAAAAAATACAATCTATACTAATATTATAAATGTGAATGTTTGTGAGGCTGTTTGTTACACTTTCACGTAAAAACTACTGAACGGATTTGGATGAAACTGTACAGTAATTTGGCTAATACATCAGGATAACACTTAGGCTACTATTTGCCGCGATAACCGACATATACGCGGGCGGAGCCGCGGGCATAAACTAGTACAAAGTATAGTTCTACTAAGACTTGCTTAGAGTTAACTTCGATTCCCACGTTAACATTCGACTTTATAAGGCTTAACAAGCCGTTTAGACCAATTTTGACAAAATTCAAGATAAGGTAGCTGATACCTGAGATTTTCAAGGCCATATCTGAATCTCCTACTTGACTGCCTCTGTGGCGCAGTGGTAGCGAACGCGACTGCTGTGCAAGAATTCTCGGGTTCGATTCCTGAGTCGCACTAAATGTTTGTATGATCTGCAAATATTTTTTTCGTAGTTTGGGTGTTTTCTATGTATAATATGTATGTATTTACAAAAAGTATATAAGTATTAATATCAGTTATCTAGTACCCATAGTACCAAGCTCTGCTTAGTTTGGGACTGGGTGGCGTTCTATGTTAAAATGTCTGAACATATTTATTATTTATTTATTTATTATTCCTACCTCATACATCTCTGGTCATCAGTAATTGTGGGCCTTGTACTAAGTTTATTACACTCATGCTAAGCTTCTTTTCCAGTCGATGACGAACACAACCGATGCCACTTCCCTAGCTGGATCGTGGAACACCATAAGTGGTATAGTTTGGATTATACCCACCAATACCACTTTACAACCAAGAATGCCACGCTAAAGGTATGTGATTTGAGTAAGGCGTTTGATTGTTACGTACATACATGTTGATATAAGCTCTCGAAATAAACGGTTTGACTTTTCCTTCCTGTGCCGGAATGAGGATGGTGTCCACACCACTCTTGGATTCTACTCATGTTTACCATCAGGCAGGGTAGATTCATTTTGGTATTAACAAAAGTAAAGGAAAAATACATATTTTAAAATAATGAAAGAATAGTAGACCATGGATATAGGTACAGAGATCAAGAAACCTGTTATGGCTCCAAAGACAAGAATCTCCTCACTATACGTGCCTTGTCAAGGAGTACAGCCTTCTGCATCAGACCCTTGATCCGGCTTTCCAACGTGAGCTTGTACATAATATTATTATGCCACTTCAAATAACTTATCTACTGTTACAGATAGAGAAACAAGATGGCACCCACGAAGAGAAGCGGATAGTCTGTCACTCAATACTTGAGCAGAAAGAGAAGAAGTACGTGAAACTCGTCGCACATCTTACAAGAGGATGGTGAGATACTCTTTCCAAGTTTTCTTTCTAACTTCTAGTAGGAAAGAGAGAGAGAGAGAGCGAGAGAGAGAAAGTTGAAACTAATGAAAAGAACGAAATTATATGAATATTACTTTGTTATTCTATTTCATGAAATTAAAAAGCTCCTATTAGTGTAGCAATAGATTATGTATACTAACGTTCTCAATGCTAATTATATATTACCAGAAACATTGGCAGGGAACTGATTTCCGTAACTTTCATTATTTTCTTCAATAGTTTGTTTCATGAACAATATCCTTCACAGGGCTACATTTATTTTATGGGCATTGGTATCACGTGTTATCATCGTATCAAAATGTGTAATAAACAAATTTTTAAGACCTACATTGGAACCTTGCAGTATACCTTGACTTCTATAATGCTCAGTTGGGTATTCAAGTCACTAAGTTGTCAAGCTTATGTATTAATCACAATAGTGATATCAAATTGTAGCTATTACCTTGTTCTGTATATTATTATATTCATTTTACACGTAAATTAATTGTGTTACATGTAGTCAAACGTCTTTCTAATTCTAATATTTTATTAATGTTTTAAAGTGATTGATTCCATTAGTATTTATGAATGTGTGGAGGAACGGGTGTCATGTTCCTCCAACACAAAGGGAGGATCCTCCGACCAGGCGAGGTGATCATGCCTGGCGGGCCACTGCCCAACGGTTGATGTTGGGAAGTTGTATATATGTTAATCGGCGCGAGAACTTCTATTGCGCGATGTAGGATTGGTAGTTTCTTAGTTTTCTTCGTTGCTCCGTAGTTCGTTGTTTCTTCGGTAGATGGCGCTGTCCTATATTTTTATGTTGAAGTCGCCACATCACTCCCCTCCAAGACCGGAGGTCGATATCTGGATGAGTCAGCTGTCTGTGCTCTGTTGCGGAGCTTGCCAGTGCCAGGAGTGAGTAGTTCCAGTGAGTCGGAACTGAGTGCCGCAAGTTCCAGTGAGTCGGAACTGAATGCCGCTAGCCCCAGTGAGTCGGGGCTGAAGTCCGCTGATCCCAGTGAGTCGGGATCGCATGCGGTGCGCGGTGCTGCGGTGAGGTCCCCAGTGAGTCGGGGCGGTTGCTGCGTAGTGGCTGGCTGCTGCATAGACGGGAGAGATATGCTCTGCTTACATGGACCGTAGTTGCAGTGTGCTGTGCCTAGACGCTGTTGAGGCCGTAGGGGTAAGCCAGGCTGGAGCGATCTCTTCCTGCATGTTGTGGTGTATCCCTGTTGAGGCCGAGGTTGCTGGCTGGCTAAGACTTGCTGTGGGAGTAAACATGATGGTGGCGCTCTTGCTGTTGATCTGCTCCTACGAAGGCTGCTTCCAATCACGTCGGGGTCACCACTGTGGAGGAACGGGTGTCATGTTCCTCCAACACAAAGGGAGGATCCTCCGACCAGGCGAGGTGATCATGCCTGGCGGGCCACTGCCCAACGGTTGATGTTGGGAAGTTGTATATATGTTAATCGGCGCGAGAACTTCTATTGCGCGATGTAGGATTGGTAGTTTCTTAGTTTTCTTCGTTGCTCCGTAGTTCGTTGTTTCTTCGGTAGATGGCGCTGTCCTATATTTTTATGTTGAAGTCGCCACAAATGATTCTTCTATAAAGTTTAAATTACATTTACGAATAAAATAATATTTTGAGTAACTGAAGTAAATTACAATGTTCATGAAGCAGGTCTCTTCAAAAATGTGTGCTACATTATGGAGATACCAACAATCTGTTAGAAGTTTTTATCACAAACTACCTCGTTGCGCGCAATGATAGCGTACGCGACTGCTCCATGCGATTTCCGAGTCGGACCGAATGTTTGTATGATCTGCAAATATTTGTTTCGAAGTTTCGGTGTTTTCTATGTATGATATGTATGTATTTACATAAAAGTAAAAAATTATTTTATATCTATTAGTAATTGTTTAGTGCTCATAATACAAGCTCTGTTTAGTTTGGGACTAGATGACGTTGTGTGTTAGGTGTCCGAAATATTTATTATTTAAACATAAAAAGCGTAAAATCATAGTACGCATTACGTGAGAACGACCGTTGCAACGTTACTGTATGTGTGACTGTCACGTTGCAACGGCGTCGTGCGCAAGTGGTGTGTGACCTTGAGGCTGTGTCGCAGTGAGTCCGGGCACGTGTGCGTGCGCGTGTCGCGGCGGGGCGGCGGCGTGTTGGAGCTGCAGCTCGGGGCGGCCCTCACCGGCGCGCCGCAGGCCGCCTGCGACCCTGACCTGCCCAGCACGCCCCATGTCACGCTCATTTGTAAGTATTGCTTGCACTACTCCATAGAAACCACTGGCACATCAGTTAAATGTCTAAATATTATTTATAAGTTAAACCAAAACTTTTTAGGAGAAGTATGAAATTTCCGCCAAGGTACATTTATATGATGAGTGCAGAAAGCTAAAAATAAAACATTATATATGATCGAATTTAAAATATTGGGCGACCACTAGTTTTAATTAATTACCCCTATCGAATGTCAGGTAACAGTAACCTCAAGTTCAGTATTTAATTTTAAACATGAATTCCTGACGTTTAGGAATGGATGTATAAAAGTAATCTTGTATATCTATCGCTATCGCTTTCCATAGAATTTAGCATGAATTTATTTTCATTCTTGAGAATGGATATAGAACACTCTTTACCGTGTACTAGCGATGCCGCGGGCTAAAGCTCTTATTATAATATCATTTACAAATACATCTGTTTGTCTGTTTACTTTATTTTTGACGGTACGATTAGATTTTATGCCAAATTTGTGTTCTACATGAATGCTAATATATATCATATCATATATCAACAACCCATAATGTCCCACTGCTGGGCTCGGGTCTCCTCTCAGGAGAGGGTTAAGGCCATACGTCTAATATAGTTTATATGCTAATATAGTTTCTTCATAATTAATGTTGAATTTTCAGCTACTCAGCTGTCCCCGTCGCAGTGTCCAATGTTAGGCCGCTACACCGTCGTCGAATCTCTGGCCGACAGACGCCGGAGACGACAGCAACTGACTATAGGTAAAGGCACATGTTTTTGTAGCTTCTTTATGTTTACCTTCCTTAGCTAAATATAATAGAACCCCGTTGATTTAAACACGGAAGGTCCTGCTCTGACCGTGGCGGCACTGATCTCTTATAGAAGACCAATCTGAAGTGATAGCATTCGTACTGTTGTGTTTCGTTGATGAACCGGAGGCCCAATGATACAGAAGCATCTCCAGCGATCATAATGTGAACATGTTACACAGTTGCATTGTCTGCATTCGCAATGAGTATGATGACCATTACTCTTGTATTCTGCTCATGCTTTCCATCAGGAAGAGTAGAATCACTTTGACAGACTCGTGTATGTAATATACGTACCATCTTTTGTAATATTATACATGCAAATAAAAGTTGAAGAAATGAAAGAATTGGCGATGATGACAATAAATTTGTTGATGATGAAGTCATCAAGTCAAAAATTTAATATTACAATTGTTTATGATAACCTATAGACAAGAAATCCGTTTAGGTGTGAATATATGTTTTCTCATATAAAATATTTTTACTTTATTTCATTAGATGAAACAGGTCTGGAGGACTCGGCAGCAAAGCCTCCAGAATGTGTGATGGGACAGTACGACAGTGCCAGTATCGGCTGTGGAGCTTCTCAAGACGCTATAGAGTTCCGGTCAGGTTGTACCAGTACAGGTAAATAATATTATAATTAGCAATAAATAAAAACAGACAAATAAACAGATCTTAATGATTTAAAATCACTCCAGCAGTAAAATATTTGTGTATGCTTTTATTGGAACATTAAAATTTTCTGTTTTTCGATCGAAAGCTCTTGGTGGTTAATAACTGTTATTATAAATCAGACTACCCATGGAAGTTTCTGTGAATATTTGCCCGCGTATATGTCTGTTATCGCGACAAATAGTAGCCAATCTGTTATTCTGATGTATCAGCTATATTACTGTTAAGTTTCACCCTAATCTGTTTTGTAGTTTTTGCGTGAAAGAGTAACAAACTTTCACATTTATAATATTAGAATAGATAACACCAATGTTGATGTTCGTATAAAGTAGTGATTTTATAAAATTATTCTAACTGGAAACTAGGCCCCAATACGCAACCCTGTGGTATACCTAAAGCAATTTGATACTGCGCTGATGTGCAACCATCAAAAACTATTAAATAAGATCAGCTGTTGGATCGTAAAGTTCAAATATTAAGAAAGACACGAAAAGGGCGATATTAAATATGTACAATGAATAGATTACAATGGTCGATTCTATCGAACCCTTCATTCTATTCAACATGAAATTTCTTAACAATAATCCCAAATCTAACTAATATCATCAATACGAATACGAACCTATTTCTTCTTTTACACTTTCACGCCTAAACACCAAACGAATTTACAACATTGTATATACATTATATAAACATGAGTATAAATATAAACACTAATATACAAATATTTTTTTGATCTTTTTAGTGTACACTTGCTACGGTAGTTGGCAAGAAGGTTCTCGGCACATGGTGGTGGCCGCCCCGGTCTCTACAAGATCGCAGAATCGACCGCACGCTCTCTGCTTTATCTACACTACTTATGTCAAGAATGGTAATTCCGTCTTTTTGTCACAACTCATTATTGAAGTCTTTAAAATACAGCTTGATGTCTGTGTTCTCATTTCTATCATTTTAGAACTTACAAGGTACATTTTAAGTGCGATTTTTATATTATAATGTATTGTAGTTTCTTTGTGATAAAAGTGACAGGTAAAGAGTGAAAATATAGGTGATACATACAATTAAATAAAATTGAAGTGTACCTTTGTAATTTCATATCAACAGCATTTCACTAAATAAACATTAAAAGAATATGTGGTACTTTAAAATGTTTGACTGCCTGTCTGTCCATCTGCTGTTCCGGCATATCTCTGAGACGATTCGACTAATTTGAAATAGCTGATATGAGGAGTAACTAAAGTAAAAAAAAAGTTACTAATATTTTTTTTGTTAGATTGACTTCGCCCTGCTTTGCCTGCGGTGATTGTTCTGAAGGTACAACAATAACCGTAGGTATTAATTAGTAAATAATATAGAGTCGACACACATTTGTTACTTAATGATAAAAGTTGACAAAGTAAAATTAAGAATGTTCCTAACTGGCTTATCACATCTCTAGTCTAGCTTTGATTAACATTTTCTTTTATTGTAACAGATTCGTTGGGTGCTCAAATGCGGTACTTATCAGTATCGATGGTGTCTCGCTCCTGCGACCGGAACGTGACTCCTGGCGTGGCCGGGGACAAAGCCTACAACCTCACACTCAACGGTAAGGAGATACAGACCAGATAGATTATTTTGTGTCTGCAGAGCTTGAATTGATTGTACCCTAACTGTGACCAAATTGGATGAAGATATTTGGCCTGCAGGAATCACAAAGTTATCGAGATGAATTTTGAGGAACGACTCGCATCGTAATACAACAGTACGGATTTAACAACGTTAAACGATGTTGAATTGGGTCCCTAACGTCTTTTCTTCCTTAAAAAAAAGACAACTCCCACACAAGGACTATCCCTGTGCTGCATACTTTACCGTGGGAGAGCCACGCTCCGGCATGAATGGGCCGGCTCGACCGGAGTGATACCACGGCCTCACAGAAAACCGGTGTGAAACAGCGCTTACGTTGTGTTTCATCGAGTGAGTGAGGATACCGGAGGCCCATACCCCAATCCAACGCACCCTATCCCCCTCACCATCCCCCTTCCCCCAAGGCCGCCATAGTGTGGGTCACCATGCTGCATTGTTCTTTTTCGCATTGAGGATGGTGACCACCACTCTTGGATTCTGCTCATGCTTTCCATCAGGCAGGGCAGAGTCATTTTGGCAG
>PKRV01000102.1:1211511-1228897 GCA_003709505.1 Hyphantria cunea | reverse complement strand
AAAAAAAAAAAAAAAAAAAAAACTTAAGATGTAACGGATAAAACACAATCAGGCTCAGATCAATAAATTGTGGGGTTTGAACCTACAATATTCAGTGAACTGAAACATCTGCTTCATCCATGCAGTGTTGTCTTTAAATTCCGTGTTACGATCCCGTGTCTTCATTCGATCTTTGTTGAGGTTGGGCGAACTTTTTTGAGCCCAATGATGCAGGAGCATCGCAATTGGCTGCCATAGTGTGGGTCACCATACTTCATTGCCTGCGTTCGTGATGAGTGTAGTGACTCTTGGATTCTGCTCATGCTTTCCATCTGTCAGAAAGCCTCTGTGGTACAGTGGTAGTTTATGCCACTACTGTGCTCGAGGTCTCGGGTTCCATTCCTGGGTCGGACAAAATGTTTGTATGATCTGCAAATATTTGTTTCGGAGTTCGGGTGTTTCGTATGTATATTATGTATGTATTTACAATAAATAAAAAGTACGTATATATGTACTTATATCAGTTGTCTAGTACCCACAGTACAAGCTCTGCTTATCTTGGGGCTAAGTGGTGTTGTGTGTAAGATGTCCAAAATATTTCTTTGTTATTATAAAAAAGCCACATTCAGTCAGCGACGATACACATCGTCGGACTTAAGTAGGAAGAGAGTGTCATGGTTCTGATGGTGTTTGTATACAGGAACATGCGAGCAGAGCAGCAGCAGCAAGTACAGCGCGGCTCAGGCGCTAGTGCCTGGAATGGCTCTGCTGGGCCTGGTCGCCCTCCTCGCGCCGAGCTGATGGCGGGCCGCCTGAGCGACCCACTCCCGCCTGCCGCGCCCCGCCACCACCATCTTGCCGCTAACCACTTCATCACTATCATCACACGAGGCATAAGCCTCTTCACACCAGTCCTTTTTACACCATCGAGGTTTCCAATGACCTTTCACAGATAGACCCCCAAATCAACCATATATGAGGTACTAAATTGTCCAGTTTTATTGTTTTAGTTTATATTCAAAGATTAACATAACAGTCATATGTCTTATTGCTCATTATTTCGTATTGTTTTTCAACAGATTTTCAAGTATACAGTACGAATTACATAAGTAGTTCCAGCAAAAACTACCAGTTAAAAAAAAAATATTATTAAAAAACAATTTTCTTTCTTTTATTAACTGTGTTGAAAAAATCTATACATTTAGTCATATGGCAATACAGAAGGAAACAGCTATTTCGAACATAAATCAAATGATAAAAAACATAAAACAGAAATATAAAAATAAAACTGAAAGGGATAGGTTTCCAGTTGTGGTTATGCGTATGTTCTAGTAAAACAATACGTCGGCGATCAAAGGCCCGTGGCATCGGCAGCTGTTAGTAGAAATTACTATAATAATCTGGCAACACAATACGAACTATAAACCATGTTGCCATATAAAAAATACAAAATATTTCATGGACCTTCTTAAATCGTGTTTTGGTTGTTTATTTTATTGGGATTTTTGTAATAAAATGTATTTCTTTTGCTTTTTTTCGTGAAATAATTTGTATTTTATTAACGATAGGCTAGTATTGAACTAAACAATGTTAAAATGAAACGAAAATAACGTGATCAATATTGTATAAAGAAATGGTATAGAGTTGGCGAATTACAGACAGAGAATATTATTGCGACGATTTTTAAATAGTGTTACTTATGTAATTTTATCATGGTATATATTCTCGAAGCAAATCAAATAGACATACGACCTTTTTATACAGTAATGTTGCCAGTATATGATAATTGTGAGGGAATCGAGATGTCATAACTTTTTTCATATTTCGATCTAATGGCAACAATGTTCATAATTCTATTTCGATTGCGATAAGAGAGTTTTGGTATTTTTATTTTTTAAACATACTTAGATAATAATGTCTGCGCCATATTAGTGAAAATATTTTTTGTCGATGTTATGCGACTAGTCGAAGGATTAGTAGTCTTAATTTATGTTCGATATATTATATATAGCTATTTTCGAAGCTGGCAAGTTAAAGTCGCAAGCGCCTGCGCGATCGCTGCGGTTACACGCGTAAAAAGTCTTAGCTGTATTATTTTGGCGTGTAATCTGAAGTAAACTTAAAAAAATTGCTCAAAAAAAATCGCGCGACAAAATTGTAGAGGGTATTTTAGGTTTTTTTTTTCATAAATATGGCGCAGTATGTGTACAATATATCTATATTACACCGGTATAGTAAGAACGCTTTGAAAGTATACATTGTACGTATACTAAGACTAACCATTTAGATAGACTAAAATGTAGCTAAAACTATGCTGAGGCAGTTTATTTCTTTACAATACGTCCATATTTTATTAAAAAAACTTTTCATTTTGTCTGTAAATAATTATAGTGCGACAATCATTTAAAAAAAACTACGTTGACATTTGAAGATAAACTGTCATAATTTGAATATAGTTTTAAACCAAGCATGTAAAGCCATACATAAGATTGTTGTATTTTTTTTAACTCTGGCAACTCAAATCTTATCAAAGTCTGTTTGGATTTTGTTACTAATGTAAAACTTTTTGACAGTTGACACTTAACCATTTTATAATAAATCAATATAAAATAATCTGATAAATTATGTCAAAAGGTTTATTTTTCGTAGAAAAAATACTCAATTGTCTTAATATGGGGTTTCAAGTGCAAATGTAGTGGTGTAGTGGTGACGGTACTCAAATGTCATCTAAAAAGCAAAAGTTTTTGTCGCACTGTACGTACGGAATAAGAGTTCGACCTAATAAAAAATGTTTTTATTGAATATAATTGAGCGAATTGACTAAAATAGACGTTATAAATATTAGATTTTATAGTAATTTGAAGCCAATACTCAATATTTATTAATTAACACCCGAAGAGAAAACTCATATTCCGTACATTATTTGTGTTGTTTCTTTTTATTTCTTATACTTATTATTGTTTTTTTTTTTTAATTTAGGGCCGTCATATTTTTTTTACTGACACAATTCGAAACTTGAGCTGTCATTTTGTGAAGTGTCAAAATTTGACACTCGACCTAATTATACTTACAGTTCAAAAGTTAAATCAATGCATTTATATAACCACATGCCGAAGCATTTAATATAAATTTTATCTGAATATGTACTTTAAACCTGCAACCGTTGTTGGAACCTCACTGAGGTAGTTCAGAAAAATAATTTTGACAGCCTAATGTGCAGCTACACATGTTTGTTTTACCTGGCAATTTGGGCACTTAGCCCATTGATTGGGCCATTGTACTTGAGTCTACCTAGATATATTATGATTACTAATGGTATCAGAAACATAATCAAAAAGTACATTGAATACTTTGTGTTTTTAACAAAATTCTATTCCGATATTATATTAACAATGAAAAAATCGTGGAAAAGCCACGCTTCGGCACGGCCTCGAAGAAAACCGGTGTGTTTCACTGTGTGAGTGAGGATATCGGAGAACTATACGTCAACTCCCCCTCTCCTCATCACCAAAAGGCCGGCAACGCACTTGTAAGGGCTCTTAAGTTGTATGTGTCCATAGGCGGCGGTAATCGCATATCATCAGTTTGCCTCCTATTTAATTTTTGTACATGTCTTAACAATTATGTTTATTTGGTAGCTATTTATCGAAGGCGGCTCATTTTCTATTATTTTTATTAATTATTATTTTCTACTTTAATTACTAACCCAAACCGATAATGACCAACAGTAGATATATAAATATACATGTGCTCAGACGAAAATTGTCCTTTTTTCTTCAATTATGTGATAAATTAACTTAAGAACTGCAAACCTAACATCTAGGTAGGCTTTAAACAAATATGGGAACTTTCACAGTGATCTAATGACTTCATAATCTGCGACTTTTCGTATTAAAGTTGCAAGCACATGTGAGATTATTTGTCGCAAAGTCTACCTGTCTGTCGGTTCTAATTTATAATTAATGTAAATATTATCAAGTTCCTGTACGCTTTTAGTTGGACTCAAATGGTTTATTTGTGATAAATGTCCTATCTAAGAATGACATTGCTTGCCTAAATATTATTTTATGAAGAAATACATAAATTATTGTAGCCCAAAAGACTATTGTATATAGATGGTAGCTGGATAATTTGTTGAAATGTTGATGGTTGCGGTGCAGTCGTCCGAATTTTGGNTACTTGCATGTTCACTAAGGGAACTTAAATTTGACTGAATTTTTATTACGAGATCTGAAGTCCAAAGCAAATTTTCACAGCTCAATAGTTTATTTACTGAATAGATTAAACACTGTATGTTATATTTATAATGATGTATAGATTTAAATACTAATAACTTACATTGGTCAGACATACATTGGGTATAAGTTTTAACCACAAACAAGTAACATAAAATAACAAAACGATTATTAATGTAGCAAGAAAATACATTAAATTTTTAAGTTAGAAAATATTCGTGACAGACCGAAAGTGCAATTCTATAGATATAAGTAGCGAGTATAGGTAAGCATCTATGGCAGTATGTAGGGACATCAAACATATACAAATTTAATACGTCTTTTGCAAAAATACAGCATACATCTCAGCCCTTAACTAATTTCTTTTAATATTTAGCATAATATCAGTACAACGGGGGTAGCTTTTTCAACATTTTTAAAATACATGGCCGGTTTCATTATTTTTATATAAGTTTTTTTATTTATTTTAATTAAAATTAAACACATACTTTAAGCTTACTAAATACAGCTATATGTATAATTATAAAAACAGATTTTGCTACATACCTATTACGTTTTTTTACTAACGGATGCCTCTAGAAATCCTTACTTTACCAACCATTTTTTCATTATAAATTGATTGTTTTACAGACTGTAGCATTGACTGTTATACGCTAATAAAAATGACGCTGCTATTTCAGTGTTCACAAAAACAGGTTTTATTAGTTCAAGCACTTTCACATCTCTATAACATCACATAAAAAACAATTATTCAAAAATGGAAGTACGCATAAATGTGTTCTTTTTTTAAATTGATTTTTGCAAAAACGTGTCAATAAGGAAGCTTTGTGACAACTATTTTTTTAAACTTTGAAATACTTACTATTATTTTTTATTACAATTTGGAAGTGCAGTCTCCAAAACAAATCATTTCCATATTCCTAATCAAACTTTGTGCACCTTACCGTAGTTCTATTTACACGCCTTGAAGTGTACAGAAATAACAATTACGTTTTATTCAACGTTATTGTTAACTATGATTATACGTTAACGAAATAGTACGCTACCTATAAAACTTATTGTTTTCAATAATGTGATCTGTTTAATTTAGTTTTAATTATAAGTTATGCGATCTTCAGCTGCCGTATAAATAAATAAATAATAATAATAAATATTTTCGGACATTTTAACTCGAAACGCCATCTAGTCCCAAAGTAAGCAAAGCTTGTACTATGGGTCCTATACAACTGATATTAATAAATATATACTTTTTTTTGTAAATACATATAAATTAAACATAGGAAACACCCAAACTTCAAAACAAATATTTACAGATCATATAAACAATTGGTCCGACTCACGAAGCGAACCCGAGACTTCTAGCACAGCAGTCGCATACGCTACCACAACGCCACTGAGGCAGTCAAAAAAATACCCTTGCTAACAACGTCGTTCTTTCTTACTCCACTATTCCTTTTAATTTACTCTCAATTTATAAATCTAGTAATATCCTTTTCACGTAGTTATAACTATATTCGGGAAACTGTAAGTACATACATCTCTGCTTACCCCTTTCGGGAGTAAAGGCTTCAGATAAAAGAAGTACAAATGAAATTTTGCTCTTTCTGTTCACTTCAAGGAGTTTATACAGAACTGAACCAAAATTCGTTTCTAACACAACCTAATCATTCTTCTACTTTCATTTCACTGTACACAACTTACCAGTCCTAAATGAGTTTTAAAACCGTTCTGTAAAAGATTTTTAACAATCTACCGTCAGGCGTAAGCCTTTTGTCCTTGGTAAAGTGGTTTTGCATTATTCAGTATAATAATTATAATAATAATCTTCATTGTCTCATAAAAAGAATATATACATAAAATGAGGCCCTAGAGCCCACACTAGGATTGTGTTGTGGGATCTAGTATTGTCGTTGACTGTATTGTATGAATATTCGTAAGTGAAATATAATAACTGTTATTTAGTTATTAATATGCGTTATTTAACGTTGTTAAATATTATTTTAACAGAATCGTATTTGTAAAACTAAAAAATTTTTTTTTTAGTTCTGCAAATCCATAAATAAATTTGTTTATTATTAAATTGTTAGGTATAATAACACCATCTCAAATAATAAATAGTGATTTGCCAAATGAATAAGTGAAACAACAAACTTAAAACATGTTAAAATTATTAAAAACAAAACCCGACTGCATCAATATCTGTCATCTTTATAAAATTAAGTATTTCTTAAATTAAACATATAAGTTACATATATACATATTCGTAATCACCGTTAAAAATTGCTTGAAGCCACACTCGATGTATTTAAAAAATATTTTCATTTTTTTTCTTATTATTTTTTGGCGCCAATTGACAGACACCACTCATATAAAAATATGACAAGCCGTTTGGCTCTAGGGCGTGCCAAAAATATACATAAGTACATACATATTACAGTCGAAAAACATAACCCTCTTATTTCGCATACCCGACGGTAAGAAGAAATAAAACCAATTCGAGAAAATTCTCGATTTTTGAAATGACTTATTAATATTTTTATTTTGCGTCATAATCTAAAGGAATGCTAATTCTCATGAAAAATATTAAAGTCGTATTTGCTAATTACTTTTTTAGGCTTTTGGTATTGCCAAATAACACAAAATGGCTACCAGTTAAAAAACTCATTTAGAAATTAAATCAAAAATATTATCTGCATAGATTACATACATCAAAAGGCAAATTCACGCAATAAAAATTTGTTCAAAATTGATTTTTTATCTATCCCCGATCTCAAAAGTATTATAAAAGTATTTTTAATATAAATTGTAAACCAGCACTGACAACAATGTGATTATATCGTACTAGTACTTTTGTCCGCGACTTCGCCCGAGTATGTGGCGACAAAAAGTAGCCTTTTTCAAGGTTCAATCTATCCGTATGGCAAAATTCATCAAAATCGCAACACCAAATAGACAGAGTAAATTTAAAATATATAATATTAGTATTAATTGTAACCGGAAATTGAATCTGTAATCTGCTGGTTTCAGTAACTTTACTATTTAACTAAGAAAATACTTTTAATGCCATTTGTGATACAAAAATAGATCAGTATTGGTTTTTAAACGAATTTTTATTAAGAGAATTAACTTTCTTAAATATGAGGTTAGGTGGACTCCATTGTACCACACTCTGCTTGAGTATAAAACACATACTAACTGTTATAATACCAGCAAACACTTACAAAACGGTAACAATTTTAAATGGTTTATATTAAAATAACCTGTGTTTTTTATTTTGTACATGACGGTACTTTTATATCAACACTTCATGCCTTTATTTACTTGCTATCACCATTTTGGCATAGATTTTTGGATGTCAGAATTTATGCTAAAAGCCCATTATCTAAAGCGCGGCTATTTCGTTATATTACTTTTGATATCTGCAAATTTCGACCTATTCCATCACCATATACCCCTGGCCACAGCACAAGCCCACCACGTTACTGTAGACCTCACGCGATAGTCGTTGCAGGGAGGGCAGTATCCCTTTCCCGGAGGAGGTCCCGGCGATTGTCACGGAGGGAGTTGTTGCGACGGAGCTCGTCTTTGAGGGAAGAATCGCGGGAGTCCAGCCCTCTACGCGGAGAGGAGGTCGTGTCGCGGCATTCAGAGGACGAACGCTTTGTGTGGGTACCTGAAAGTAGTATTAGTAAATTGATATTTTAAAGGTAAATTGAGAAAAAGGGTTGTAGCAGTAGTTTTTTAATAAAAAAGGGATATAAATCTCTTTGAGTCGGATAATCATTCAACATGATCTAAAGTTTTATATAAATATGAGTTTTGGTTACTTAAATAAATGATCTTATACTCCAACCCCCCTCTCATCCCCCAAAAGACCGGCAACGTAATTGTAACGCCTCTGGTGTTCCGGGTGTCCATAGGCAGCGGTAATCGCTTACCATCAGGCGATACGTTTGCTTGTTTGCCCGCCATTCCATAACAACTTCGTTATGGAATAGCACTATATAGCACTTACTTAAGTGTTAGTAACACATTTGGACCCCTTTCAGATCATACTGAAAACTAGCTCAATCTACGAATTCAAGTTGTCCTCAGAGTTACGGTGCTAGAATGTTAATCGCTCCGTAGAACAACTGACATTTAGGTAAAACATATTGGACTAGTTACCGACGCTAAATAATATCTTGAATATAGGCTAGAAAGGCGATAATAAATAATTTAAATAAAATAAATGGCAGTCCTAAGAAGTGCCGATAGAAATGAAAACTTATTACTTAGAATGTTATATGTAAAATTAGAAATTTGATGTTTAAATTATGTCTGTGAAGGGAACCCATAAGATTTCCCCGTACAAGAAGTACTCTACACGGCCAAAAAAGTTTTGTGACTTCAGCATATCGGTGACGCGAACTCAGAAGATTTCCCCTACTAAAACTAGATTTTTTCACCTAGAAAGTGTTGAACCTGGCTAGAAAAGTTTTGAGTAGAAGGAAGCAGGTGTAGGTGGGACGCACCTGGCAGGTCGCGGCCGCAGCTCATGATCTCGTGGTCGAGGGAGGCGGAGGCTGGCTCGGCCGCGCGCCGCCCGCGCCCGCCCTGCTCAAGTCCAACGACTGTTAGCGTATTTGACAGTTTGTTCAACCATTTCGACCTTTGCTAACATGCCACCTGACTTTGTCATCGTTAAAAAACCTGATTAAGCAAGGGTGTTGTAGATAGAAGGGAGTAAAAACGCTTTCACGGTTCAACGTTATTTGCAACCGACTTTAATAAAAGAGGAGGTACTATGTTCCACTGTATGTAGCTTTAGCTGTAAACACCGTGGGAGAGCCACGCTTCGGCATGGATGGGCCGGCTCGACCGGAGTGATACCACGGCCTCACAGAAAACCGGTGTGAAACAGCGCTTACGCTGTGTTTCATCGAGTGAGTGAGGATACCGGAGGCCCATACCCCAATCCAACGCCCCCTATCCCCCTCACGATCCCCCTTCTCCCCAGGCCGCCATAGTGTGGGTCACCATGCTGCATTGTTCTTTTTCGCATTGAGGATGGTGACCACCACTCTTGGATTCTGCTCATGCTTTCCATCAGGTAAGGCAGAGTCATTTTGGCAGCATAAATATAAAAAAAAAGCTTTTTTATCTAAGTTCAGAGATCACTCCGTCAATTGTTAATCGATTTTGATTATTTGTTTTTTACAGTTTTCTAATACATCTACGACTTTCATCAGCAGCCTCAAACAGTTCCATTCTTTCTCTTTTATTCTCTTTCGAAATTTCTTACTCTTTACTGTGTTGTTCTACGCAGTTTTCTTTCTTTCAGCTCTTACAACACCACGGGATGAGTAGAGATGGTATATACCACTACACGAAATAATTTAATGCACAACATCATATTATACATATTAAGTAAAATTCAACGTAAACAATATTCCAGCTATACATTTATTTCACGCAAATACTACAATATTCATTGATTTATCAGATTCTTCGGAAATAGAAAGGTCCCGAGTGCATTGAAAAGTAAATTTACGTCTTCCTCCATCTGCGGATGAGGAGAACGAAGTCACATCGCTCAACCGCTCAAATCAACCGCTCAAATCGCTCGCTCAGCGGTTTAATTTCGGAGAATAAACCATATGTAGAACTGACCAGGAGTGAATTGCTCCAACTCGAATTGGCTGTTACGTAGAAGCCAACGACTACCAGGCATGATCACCTCGCCTGGTAGAAAGAGCCTCCCTTTGTGTTGGAGGGGCATGACACCCGTTCCTCCACAGTTGATAAAAACACAATTTGATTGTAGTAATTATAGTGAACCTTTCAAAAATATTCTTAGTTTTAAAGTGTACTGCTGTTTTCTAGAACTAGCATAACATAATTTAAATATTTACTTTATATCCGCTGGAGCCACTGGTCACTGAAGAACTGGAGCCGAGAGGGTGTGTGCCATTCTGAAAGTATACCAATTATATATTATATAAATATATCTTTGAAATATCTATTAGCTTATACATAATATAAAATCTTTATTTATATATTTATCTTTAACTTTTACTGCCTGGTCCGATTTATACTCGATTATTTCGCATCTTAATTAAGTATTGATTTTGAAGAAGTTACCTGATCTAACTGATCTATAGATGTGTGGCTGGTAGGAGACTTAATAGTGTCGAAAACTGAAGAGTCACTGTCGTGGTCTGACTGGTGGTGAGGGGTCTCTGGACTGTCGGGTATTTCACCGACCGCTGAAAGTATTACAATATGTTTTAGGCATTTTCTATATATATATGTATATATTTATGTCTCATAGGAAACATCCTTGCTGAGGCGACGCCTATATTCATCAGTGGAGTTGCAAAAACTGTTAATGGATCAGAACTATTACATTGTTGTATAATTGACATAATTTGGTTTTAAAACTATAGTTTTTACTAGCTGAGCCCCGTGATGTTACCCGCGTTTGTTATTATAAGCGCGGGCAACGCTCAAGCTGAAAAAAGTGTAAAAAAGTATACTAAGTTACTCCTTTTATATTGCTAGTGAAAGTCCCGTCGAAATCGGTCCAGCCGTCCCAGAGATTACCCGGAACAAACAGATAGACAGACGAAAGTTGTAAAAAAAAAAAATAATTTGATATATGTATCGTATATACGCATATGCACTTAATAAAAATTAGTTATTTTAATATAACAAACAGACACTCCAATTTTATTTGTACATACAGATAGCCTACAATAAAAGCTTTGATTTAACAGAAAATAGTCGCCTCATTTATGGTTACTCTGAATAAAATCATATAATATATACATAACCACTTGCTGCTAAATGTCCAAAATCTGATTAATGTTTGATAACGAAATGAAAGAATTGTTTCTTCCCAGGCCGAAGATGCGAGCAGAATGAGAAAGTCCGTGGTATGCTATTGGCGAAGTCTACGTTCAGAAGTGGACTCCGAAAGGCTGAAGATGATCATGAATTGAGTAGTAAAATGCAAATAATCATAGCTAAACTATTTTAACCCTTTAGGGACGAAATTTCGGAAATTCCTTTCTTAGTACTGTATGACATTATATAAAGAACCTACATGTAAAATTTCGGGATTTTAAGTTCAGCGGTTTGGGCTGTGCGTTGATCTCTGGGTGTGATAGTCAGTCAGTCACCTTCCTATTTTAGCATCATCTTCCTAGCCTTTATCATTCCCAAGATTTGGGTTCGGCTACTAGTTCAATCGGTTTTACCTATTTCTTTTTTTCCTCGTGCGGAATTCTCGTCCTGATACCTGATACCTGAATGACAGTTTTTACACGGAGCGACTGTCATCGGGCTTCCGCAATCCTAACGGTGAACTGAATTCGAAGGTTGAACTAGTTGTCAGTATATTTGAAAGCACTGACTACCCAATAACGATTACCAAAATTGTTCATGATAACCGGGACCGACGGCTCAACATGCTCTCCAAAGCACGGACGGGTAACACCAACACATTCCATATTCCGGGCTGTTATTAAGAATTTCTTGTAAGAAAAACCCAACAGCCGTTCGACTCAGAAATCAAACCTGAGAGCTCTTTGATCTGCAGTTGCTTACGGTAACCAACGAGGCAGTCTCACCTTCCTCTTTTAAAATAATAATAATATATCACATAATACTTTATTGTACACTACATGCATTTCAAGGTAAGCCCNGGACTGTCTGGTATTTCACCGACCGCTGAAAGTATTACAATATGTTTTAGGCATTCTATATATATATATGTATATATTTATGTCTCATAGGAAACATCCTTGCTGAGGCGACACCTATATTCATTAGTGGAGTTTTTAAAAGCTGTTAATGGATCAGAACTATTACATTGTTGTATAATTGACTTAATTTGGTTTTAAAACTATAGTTTTTACTAGCTGAGCCCCGTGATGTTACCCGCGTTTGTTATTGTAAGCGCGGGCAACGCTCAAGTTGAAAAAAGTGTAAAAAAAGTATACTAAGTTACTCCTTTTATCATCAGCTATCTGCTAGTGAAAGTCCCGTCGAAATCGGTCCAGCCGTCCCAGAGATTACCCGGAACAAACAGATAGACAGACGAAAGTTGTAAAAAAAAAATATTTTGATATATGTATCGTATATACGCATATGCACTTAATAAAAATTAGTTATTTTAATATAACAAACAGACACTCAAATTTTATTTATTTAAATTGGAGTGTCGGTTTGCTTTCAAAGAAAATGGTCGCCTTATTTTTGGAGATATTTCTTCTGAATAAATTTATATAACATATAAATAACCACTTGCTGCTAAATGTCCAAAATCTGATTAATGTTTGATAACGAAATGAAAGAATTGTTTCTTCCAAGGCCGAAGATGCGAGCTGAATGAGAATGGCCGTGGTATGCTATTGGTGAAGTCTACGTTCAGAAGTGGACTCCGAAAGGCTGAAGATGATCATGAATTGAGTAGTAAAATGCAAATAACCATAGCTCATTTAAGATTTATATGAATGATTAGCTTTTGTCCGAGACTCAACTCGAGAGTTTACACAAAAGAAGATATTTTCTTCAACTATTTTAACCCTTTAGGGACGAAATTTCGGAAATTCCTTTCTTAGTACTGTATGACATTATATAAAGAACCTATATGTAAAATTTCGGGATTTTAAGTTCAGCGGTTTGGGCTGTGCGTTGATCTCTGGGTGTGATAGTCAGTCAGTCACCTTCCTATTTTAGCATCATCTTCCTAGCCTTTATCATACCCAAGATTTGGGGTCGGCTACTAGTTCAACCAGTTTTACCTATTTCTTTTTTCCTCGTACGGAAATCCCGTCCTGAAACCTGATACCTGAATGACAGTTTTTACACGGAGCGACTGTCATCGGGCTTCCGCAATCCTAACGGTGAACTGAATTCGAAGGTTGAAGTAGTTGTCAGTATATTTGAAAGCACTGACTACCCAATAACGATTGCCAAAGTTGTTCATGACAACCGGCACCGACGGTTTAATATGCTCTCCAAAGCACGGACGGGTAACACCAACACATTCCATATTCCTGGCTGTTATTAAGAATTTCTTGTAAGAAAAACCCAACAGCCGTCCGACTCAGAAATCAAACCTGAGAGCTCTTTGATCTGCAGTTGCTTACGTTAACCAACGAGGCAGTCTCACCTTCCTCTTTTAAAATAATAATAATATATCACATAATACTTTATTGTACACTACATGCATTTCAAGGTAAGCCTAAAATTACAAGTACAATTGGCGGCCTATCGCCCGGAGGCAATCTCGTACAGGCTATTGTATAGAGAGAAAGCATGATAAAGACAAAGAGTGGGGTCTAGTGGAAGTTGGTCCGGATGGCGTAAGAAAGCGGTTCAAGGATCTCTCCCGTCTCAGGCGCAGAGTGACACACTGCCCCGCCGCAAACTCCGGTGGGGTGAAGGCCCGAGAGGGTTTCCACAGGTAAAAAAAAAAGTGGTCTGGTGGAAGTTGTAGATAGGTGTAGGCGTGTTACCGTGCGGGTGTATGTTCCTGCGCTGCGCGCGCGGCGAGGGCGGGTGCAGCGCCGGCGCGCGGCCCGCGCCCGGCGCGCGGCACACCGCCGCCTGCACCACCTCGCACACGCGCCGGAACCGCCGGATGTTACCTGGATGTACGCCACGCGTTACTCTCCTCCCACAACTACACTCGTTTACTTACTATATATTGAAATTCAAAGTATTAATTCGTTCTTTAATTGATGTGTTCCACAACGAATAAAAAAGAAAGAAATTTGACACGATGATAATGTTCTCCTAGCCGATTACGGCTACGGCCAGTCTCAATTAAAAAAAGCCGAATACACCGAAGACATAACAATGCACAAGTGTATACGCAAGCACAGGTGTACTCTCTGTTCCCTGTCTCTCATAATCCGATGGGACAGTTAACCGCCACGATCGGGGAGAGATCAGGCGCAGAACCGACAGCTTCACGTGCTCTCAGAAGCACGGGAGTTCAGACCCCCAAATCCAAACTCCGAGTAATTATTAAGTATTTATAGAATCAAAAAACTCAATAACACTTTTGGCCCGACCCGGGGTTCGAACCCGAGGCCTATTATTAATCGGCAGTCGCATACTTGAAATAAAAATGACTTATTTAAAAACTTTTACAGTTTTAATTTTGTTTTTCTTTAATAAAAGGCAACTTCCGCATTAGGAATATACATCCCGTGTCGCGGAGGACTTTACAAACATATATGAAATAGACACAAAGTACACCCAGACTTAGATCAACAATTTATGGATCACAAAAAGTGTTGTCCCGTGTGGGATTTAAACCCACAACTCAAGTGTGGCAAGCACTTAACCTACATTTTTTTATAAACACAATGAACGGTGCTATACGAAGCTATGACTTGCTTTCCCTTGAATATTCCTTAACAATCGATAATTACAGAAATATCTATCTACATTTTGTATCTAAAGAATCACAATTCACACAAGTGAAACCAGGTTCTCATCTGGTATGGGACTTATTCCATCCACATGCCCACCACAGTTCAGATATGTTCAGACATTTTAACACACAACGCCATCTAGTCCCAAACTAAGCAGAGCTTGTACTATGGGTACTAGATAGCTGATATTAACACTTATATACTTTTTTTTATAAATTCTTAATATTATACATAGAAAACACCCAAACTCCGAAACAAATATTTGCAGATCATACAAACATTTGGTCCGATTCAGGAATCGAACCCGAGACCTTTAGCACAGCAGTCGCATTCGCTATCACTGCGCCACAGAGGCAGTCAAAGTCAGTAACTCCGGTACACCAGGATCAACAGCAGCGACCCACGAACACACCGAGTTATGACACTATGGAAGTCCCAGGAAAAATTAAACTGTCTTGGAAACCGCAACGAAATTAATCAGATGAAATATGGAGGAGTTTCATGTAGTATATATAATTGAAAGAATATAAAATGCATTACACTCACCAGATAATAACGTAAATGTGATCGCGTATAAGTACTCCTTGCCGTTTTCTCCGGGCGCCTTGGTTATAGTTGAAATATCAACCTAGAGTTAGAAAAACATATATTAGCAGCTATACTCGTACACTTAGCTTTGGCGCTCTCATTGCGTCAAAATTTGAGCACAAGCAAAGCTGAGTTTTTGTAATGATCCGATTAAAATTAAAGAAATAATCCCTGCGTTAGCACTTAATCGAGTAATGATTCGCCAAAAATATCTTATATCATTTTGGAAAAGAGCTGGACCGATGTTATCCAAACATAGCTACGAACCACCGCAATGAAACTGGATTTCAAATGAAAAAACCCCATCAAAATCGGTCTATTCGTTTGAGAGCTACGATGCCACAGACAGACACATACGGGCATCGACGTACGTAAAAGCAGCCTTGTCACATAGATTTTACTGTTTCCTAGGTACATACTTAAAATGTACCAACCTCCTTTCTAAATATTCTTTGAACGAAGAGACGGACAGACACACACACTAAGACATCGATGTTAAATTTATAACACCCCTCTTTTTGCGTCGGGGGTTAAAAACGCACATAAACCAACAAACTTTTACTGGAAATTTTATATCATTTTATTTCGGACATACTCCAGTTCTATAACTTACAAAACCTTGTATAAAATAAAACACTCAAGACTTAAGTAGATCGCGGTATATGTCTTCGTTTCTTTTGTATGGAGCTCGAGTGATTTAACGAGAAACTAGTCGACATTTCAGGTCCTGTAGACTTACCTGAAACCTGACGTGCCGCTGAAACATGACAGGTGCGTTCGACCCTCGTTTGTACTCCACGCGAAACGACATCGGCGATAACACGCTATGTGATAACTCTGCTATCTGTAACGTTAAATTTAACGGTTAACGTTATGTTAATAAAACCTGATATAACGTTAATATTGTTAATTTTTTTAACTTACACTTAAGAAGGCATGTATGAGGTCTGCCTTGACAGTCGCTAGCGGTTTCCCCTTGACTAAAGCCGTGAAGGTCTCCTCCTTATCTGCGGACAGAAGAAGGGAACCGAACCACGAGCGTTTTGTCAGTTCTGGAGACGATTCTGGAGTTAAGTGGACTTCTTCTGACGATGCTTTAAAGAAAAAGAGAGCTTTTGTTGAAAAGAACATATTTATATAATATATTTGCAGTCTAACAGAACACACAAACATTATTTCAATATATTTACATAACATAATTGTGAGCATTTGCTCATAACTTTCACTTATAAGTTTGAATTGAATTTAATACTAGACTAAACTTAGAACTTTTATTGCATTAATTTATTCATAATATTTTATTTTTAAGGTAAACCATGGTGAATATTTGGTGTAACTGTAATAGGCATATTTAGAATTGAGTTTTTCAGACATAGTTAATAAAGCGAGGCTGTTAATCAAAAATTATAACTTATAAAAAGATAATCAAAATTATTTTCCGGTTTATTTATTATTAAGAATGAAAGTGATGAAAAAAATCAATTAAAGTTAATTTAATTAAAAATAGCCATGAACACTTTTAGATAGGCAAGTAATTATAGGCATATTTGCTTATAAATTATATTTGATAAAAAATACGTCTCATGTGGTTATCAGATCGGCGAAGTTCGATCTCCCACCGGCTCTTAGACTATCAGGTATAATTCAGATAGCGACTATACGTTAATAATAAATTTGTTATCACATATTAATAATATGGAGAGTTGAGGTTAACAGACATAGCAAAGACTCCAGTAAAGACGAGGCTCCCCCTTTAATAACCACAATTTTCGAGTGCGGGAATGGAATGACACCCCAGACCACGTTTTGTATGGCGTACTATATAGATATATAGATACATACCAGGTATGTAGGTACATGTTGTGAGAATATCGTTTACAAGAGCGTGGTATTTTGATTACAAGAGCGTTTACCGTGGGAGAGCCACGCTTCGGCATGAATGGGCCGGCTCGACCGGAGTGATACCACGGCCTCACAGAAAACCGGTGTGAAACAGCGCTTACGCTGTGTTTCATCGAGTGAGTGAGGATACCGGAGGCCCATACCCCGATCCAACGCTCCCTATCTCCCTCACCATCCCCCCTCCCCCCAGGCCGCCATAGTGTGGGTCACCATGCTGCATTGTTCTTTTTCGCATTGAGGATGGTGACC